>RDPX01000315.1:563291-579604 GCA_003991215.1 Morbakka virulenta
AGATACTTGAAGGCATCTCCCATGGCTACAGGAGGCACAGTTTCATTATTAACAAAAAGTTTAGGTTGAAATTAAAGTGATCTCGTAGTGAATTTTTTTATTGTGGCAGATTTATCAACCTTGATGATCATGTTGGCCCATTGACACCATCGAGTAAAACAGTTTAAAAGAAGCTGGTTCTCTCTTTCCCCACTTGTAATGACCGCAGCGTCATCTGCGAACTGAAACCAGTGTACAGGGTTGAACATGCGATCATTCTTATCGTGAGGTGAAAAATCAAGTTGGTTGTACTTTTCAGCACTAATATATTGATTGAATGTGTTAAAACACATATTAAAGAGTAGTGGACTAAGACAATCACCTTGTAAAAGCCCAAGACGAACTGTTATGGCTTCAGTTGTAAAATGATCAGTGATAAATGCTGTTTTAAATTCATTGTAAACACTGGCGATTAAAGACTTAATTTTGTCAGGAATATGGTGGTGATCGAGAACAGATGTTATTAGGTTATGGTAAACTTCACCAAAAGCATTTTTTAGGTCTAAAAGAGTAATGACTAAGGAGCGTGGATTAGTGGGAGCCTTGTTTATTACATGTGCCATCATTGCAGTATGTTTTAAAGTACCCGAGATTTTGGAAGCCTTTTTGAATCTGATGTTTAATGAAGTTATTATCCTTCAGATATTCAAATACCGAGTCAAGCATACAGGATGTAAATACATTCAATGGAACGGATTCAAGAGTAATTTGTCGAAAGTTAGAAGGGTCATCGGTGTTACCCTTCTTGTGTATTAAAATCGTACAGGCCTTTTTCTATTCAGGAGGAACTTTGCCAGAAATCCATATGATTTTAATTATTTCTGTGAGGAAAACCGTAGGTAGTGACATCGTTTAAAGCAAATTATGGATATTTTATCTAGTGGGCATGGTGAGGCAGATGACTTCATACGACTTCATACGACGACTAACTGGTGTGATTTTTTGATATGATGGAGGATCAGTGTTGAAAAGGGTGCCCGGGTTCGTTAAAAGAAGGTATCCATGATGGAATTGCAAAGTGTTTGTTGGGAATTGTCGATGAAAGTATTTTTGAAAAGTATTGGGTGGAACTGACTTCTGAGAAAGTAGGAAGTATTGAAGAGATCTTTTGCAGCACACGCTTTACGTAGCCCCAAAAGTTTTTGGAGATGAAGTTATCGTGATTAGATAGAGTGTGATTGTGATGGGAAGAAGTCAGTTTTTGACGAAGCAAAGAGGAAACGTATTTAATTTCAATGACTGATGCGTTGCTTTTTTAAAGTGATTTTAAGTCCTTTTTTAATTGGTTAACTTTGCGGTCTTGATATTTTCTTTGGTAACCTTGGTCGAAGTTCTTATTTGCAGTTCCACATGTATTTTCAAAGTATTCATAAATCGAATTGTTCATAAATCGAATTACGGAGTCAATCGTCGAAGGTTTTAACTCAACAGATGCAAAAAGAGATAAAAAAATAGCTGTTAGCAATTTCCAATTGTTCACATGACCCCAGGAGAGAACTATAGTTTTAAAGGTATCTAATAAAGCTGAAAGAAAAGTAAACAATATCCTTTAGGCATTTAATACCAATGCTACCACATCCTTTATCACGCATCACCAGAACACAGTGCTAATCAATACCTAAAGTTATATCATAATTGTAAACCCTGTTCATTAATATGAACTACCTTTGACTACAACATTACCTATTCCAACTAAGAGTTCTCTCAATCTGTCTCTTCTTTCTGATGGGCCTTCACCAAAAAGACCTGTACAAAAAATAGGGAAAGAAAATAAAGGAATACCGGGGGAAAAAAATGAAATTATTAAGTTGTACAAGCAGAAGGAAGACATGCTAAGTTAAAAACAAAACTAGAAAGGATATAAGCTGTTTCAACATGTACTGAAAACCAGTGCAGAGGGCTATGAGAATCACACTGGAGGGTGGCAAAAGGCTAAAACATACAATCTAGTTCAATTATTTGGGTCAATAAATGCACAAAGAGGAGGAACAGAAAAGAACACTGGAGAAAAAGTGAAAGAAGCAAGGAAAAAACTGTGGAAGGAAATGGTATTTTTTTTACAAGACAATACTTTTGAAAGTGTAATGAAATTAAAAAGAAATTAAAAGTACGTAAAAGTGTTTTGAGAAACGTGATTTTGTAAGGAGCAGAAACAAGGTTCTTAAAGAAAAAGGGAGGTCTGTTAGAAGGGGCAAAGATAAGGTAGGTAAGAAGGATAACCAAGATTATATTGTTGAAAAAGGAAGATGTGAGGGAACAAAAAGATTTGGTATAGAAGCCCATGGTGATAAAAGTTAGGATTGTTGAATGACAATTAAGAACAACACTAATGACATAGCCACTATGTTAACGAAAGGCAGGTTCTGAATGTAATAAAGGCTGTAAAAAGAGAAAGTAAGTTGAAAAAAAAGAAGAAAAGAAGAACTGATAGCAAACCAGTCAGCCTGAAAATACTATTCCCAATAAATAATGTGAATATCCAAAGAGATGAGGACATAGCAGAAGCCATAGCAGAAAGATGGAAGGAATATTTTGAAGAGTTGCTCAGCCTGGAGGATGAATATTTCAGATAAGAAAGTAAGAAGAGTGCTATGAAGAAGGAGAAAAGAGGAAAGACTGGACGACCATCACACCTTACAGCTGAATATGTTAAAAGCTTTGGAAGAGGGTGGGGTAGAGTGGGTGGATGATTTATGCAGAAAAGTTTGGGAAGCAGAGAAAATCCCAGATGACTGGTGGAGCAGTTTTATTGTTTTAATATACAAACAAAATGAAGCAACACTGAGTGTGGCAACTACAAAGGAATGAAACTGGTGAAGCATGTGACACAGATCTTGCAGAGAGTGATGGATAAAAGGCTGAGGAGAATGATAGATATTGATGAAAGACAATTGGGAATCATGAAGGGCAAAGGAACAACATAAGCAACCTACATTCCTAGACAGCTATAGGAAAAGAGACTACAAGGCAACCAGTCACTTTACCTAGCATTTGTTGATGTGGAAAAGGCATACATCTTAAGGGGAATTGGAAGAAAGATCTGAGAATGTGGCAAGAACACTTGAGATCAATGGTTTGAAGGTAAACACAGGAAATTCAGAAGCTATGGCAACTTCAAAGACTGGAAATGAACAGTTGGTAGTAAAAGATATATGCATATTGGAACTAAAGGAAAAGGAAAGCATTCAAATATTTGTGAGCAAATTTTGAGCTATAAAGGAGGATGTAAGGAAAAAGTAAAAGAAAGTGCTGCGAAAGGCTGGAATAAGTGGAGAAAGAGGTAAAAGGAGTTGTATGAACTAAACAATCCTCAGGTGAGTGAAGATTAAAGTCTACACAACTGTCATCAGGCCAGTCTTGGGGTATGGAGGAGAGATATGAATGCTGAGGAAGAATGAGGAAGATCTACTCATGTGCGCTGAAATGAGGATGCTATGGTGGATCATAGGAATCCAACTTCTGGAGCATAGCACAAATGAGGAAATAAGGACAAGTGCTGGGATTGTTTTAATCAGAGAAAACTTGCAGGAAGCTATGTTGAGGTGGTATGGTCAAGTGTGGAGAAGGGAAAAGTATGAATTGATCCACAAGGCTTGGGTCAAACCAGTAAAAGGGTAAGAAAACAAGAAAATGGCAAAGGCTCATACAGCAGAATGTAGTTAGAAGAGACATGGTGTGGAAACACATAAGCAAGGAGCATATTGTAGGCAGAAGAATCTGGAGAAGGGAGATTTGTGCTGCACCCCCCCCCCCCATATTAAGGGCAGTGCTAATGAAGAAGAAAAAACCTATTGTGACATATGGCAACAAGTAATTTGCAAAATTTATCCTTACAAATTTTGATTCTGAACTGTACTCATTATCAGAGCAATGACTATTTCAATGATCTGTTGTTAGAGATAATTGTAAATAACTCACTAAATGAAATAAATGTGTGTGTGTGTGTGTGTGTGTGTGTGTGTGTGTGTGTGTGTGTGTGTGTGTGTGTGTGTGTGTGTGTGTGTGTGTGTGTGTGTGTGTGTGTGTGTGTGTGTGTGTGTGTGTGTGTGTGTGTGTGTGTGTGTGTGTGTGTGTGTGTGTGTGTGTGTGTGTGTGTGTGTGTGTGTGTGTGTGTGTGTGTGTGTGTGTGTGTGTGTGTGTGTGTGTGTGTGTGTGTGTGTGTGTGTGTGTGTGTGTGTGTGTGTGTGTGTGTGTGTGTGTGTGTGTGTGTGTGTGTGTGTGTGTGTGTGTGTGTGTGTGTGTGTGTGTGTGTGTGTGTGTGTGTGTGTGTGTGTGTGTGTGTGTGTGTGTGTGTGTGTGTGTGTGTGTGTGTGTGTGTGTGTGTGTGTGTGTGTGTGTGTGTGTGTGTGTGTGTGTGTGTGTGTGTGTGTGTGTGTGTGTGTGTGTGTGTGTGTGTGTGTGTGTGTGTGTGTGTGTGTGTGTGTGTGTGTGTGTGTGTGTGTGTGTGTGTGTGTGTGTGTGTGTGTGTGTGTGTGTGTGTGTGTGTGTGTGTGTGTGTGTGTGTGTGTGTGTGTGTGTGTGTGTGTGTGTGTGTGTGTGTGTGTGTGTGTGTGTGTGTGTGTGTGTGTGTGTGTGTGTGTGTGTGTGTGTGTGTGTGTGTGTGTGTGTGTGTGTGTGTGTGTGTGTGTGTGTGTGTGTGTGTGTGTGTGTGTGTGTGTGTGTGTGTGTGTGTGTGTGTGTGTGTGTGTGTGTGTGTGTGTGTGTGTGTGTGTGTGTGTGTGTGTGTGTGTGTGTGTGTGTGTGTGTGTGTGTGTGTGTGTGTGTGTGTGTGTGTGTGTGTGTGTGTGTGTGTGTGTGTGTGTGTGTGTGTGTGTGTGTGTGTGTGTGTGTGTGTGTGTGTGTGTGTGTGTGTGTGTGTGTGTGTGTGTGTGTGTGTGTGTGTGTGTGTGTGTGTGTGTGTGTGTGTGTGTGTGTGTGTGTGTGTGTGTGTGTGTGTGTGTGTGTGTGTGTGTGTGTGTGTGTGTGTGTGTGTGTGTGTGTGTGTGTGTGTGTGTGTGTGTGTGTGTGTGTGTGTGTGTGTGTGTGTGTGTGTGTGTGTGTGTGTGTGTGTGTGTGTGTGTGTGTGTGTGTGTGTGTGTGTGTGTGTGTGTGTGTGTGTGTGTGTGTGTGTGTGTGTGTGTGTGTGTGTGTGTGTGTGTGTGTGTGTGTGTGTGTGTGTGTGTGTGTGTGTGTGTGTGTGTGTGTGTGTGTGTGTGTGTGTGTGTGTGTGTGTGTGTGTGTGTGTGTGTGTGTGTGTGTGTGTGTGTGTGTGTGTGTGTGTGTGTGTGTGTGTGTGTGTGTGTGTGTGTGTGTGTGTGTGTGTGTGTGTGTGTGTGTGTGTGTGTGTGTGTGTGTGTGTGTGTGTGTGTGTGTGTGTGTGTGTGTGTGTGTGTGTGTGTGTGTGTGTGTGTGTGTGTGTGTGTGTGTGTGTGTGTGTGTGTGTGTGTGTGTGTGTGTGTGTGTGTGTGTGTGTGTGTGTGTGTGTGTGTGTGTGTGTGTGTGTGTGTGTGTGTGTGTGTGTGTGTGTGTGTGTGTGTGTGTGTGTGTGTGTGTGTGTGTGTGTGTGTGTGTGTGTGTGTGTGTGTGTGTGTGTGTGTGTGTGTGTGTGTGTGTGTGTGTGTGTGTGTGTGTGTGTGTGTGTGTGTGTGTGTGTGTGTGTGTGTGTGTGTGTGTGTGTGTGTGTGTGTGTGTGTGTGTGTGTGTGTGTGTGTGTGTGTGTGTGTGTGTGTGTGTGTGTGTGTGTGTGTGTGTGTGTGTGTGTGTGTGTGTGTGTGTGTGTGTGTGTGTGTGTGTGTGTGTGTGTGTGTGTGTGTGTGTGTGTGTGTGTGTGTGTGTGTGTGTGTGTGTGTGTGTGTGTGTGTGTGTGTGTGTGTGTGTGTGTGTGTGTGTGTGTGTGTGTGTGTGTGTGTGTGTGTGTGTGTGTGTGTGTGTGTGTGTGTGTGTGTGTGTGTGTGTGTGTGTGTGTGTGTGTGTGTGTGTGTGTGTGTGTGTGTGTGTGTGTGTGTGTGTGTGTGTGTGTGTGTGTGTGTGTGTGTGTGTGTGTGTGTGTGTGTGTGTGTGTGTGTGTGTGTGTGTGTGTGTGTGTGTGTGTGTGTGTGTGTGTGTGTGTGTGTGTGTGTGTGTGTGTGTGTGTGTGTGTGTGTGTGTGTGTGTGTGTGTGTGTGTGTGTGTGTGTGTGTGTGTGTGTGTGTGTGTGTGTGTGTGTGTGTGTGTGTGTGTGTGTGTGTGTGTGTGTGTGTGTGTGTGTGTGTGTGTGTGTGTGTGTGTGTGTGTGTGTGTGTGTGTGTGTGTGTGTGTGTGTGTGTGTGTGTGTGTGTGTGTGTGTGTGTGTGTGTGTGTGTGTGTGTGTGTGTGTGTGTGTGTGTGTGTGTGTGTGTGTGTGTGTGTGTGTGTGTGTGTGTGTGTGTGTGTGTGTGTGTGTGTGTGTGTGTGTGTGTGTGTGTGTGTGTGTGTGTGTGTGTGTGTGTGTGTGTGTGTGTGTGTGTGTGTGTGTGTGTGTGTGTGTGTGTGTGTGTGTGTGTGTGTGTGTGTGTGTGTGTGTGTGTGTGTGTGTGTGTGTGTGTGTGTGTGTGTGTGTGTGTGTGTGTGTGTGTGTGTGTGTGTGTGTGTGTGTGTGTGTGTGTGTGTGTGTGTGTGTGTGTGTGTGTGTGTGTGTGTGTGTGTGTGTGTGTGTGTGTGTGTGTGTGTGTGTGTGTGTGTGTGTGTGTGTGTGTGTGTGTGTGTGTGTGTGTGTGTGTGTGTGTGTGTGTGTGTGTGTGTGTGTGTGTGTGTGTGTGTGTGTGTGTGTGTGTGTGTGTGTGTGTGTGTGTGTGTGTGTGTGTGTGTGTGTGTGTGTGTGTGTGTGTGTGTGTGTGTGTGTGTGTGTGTGTGTGTGTGTGTGTGTGTGTGTGTGTGTGTGTGTGTGTGTGTGTGTGTGTGTGTGTGTGTGTGTGTGTGTGTGTGTGTGTGTGTGTGTGTGTGTGTGTGTGTGTGTGTGTGTGTGTGTGTGTGTGTGTGTGTGTGTGTGTGTGTGTGTGTGTGTGTGTGTGTGTGTGTGTGTGTGTGTGTGTGTGTGTGTGTGTGTGTGTGTGTGTGTGTGTGTGTGTGTGTGTGTGTGTGTGTGTGTGTGTGTGTGTGTGTGTGTGTGTGTGTGTGTGTGTGTGTGTGTGTGTGTGTGTGTGTGTGTGTGTGTGTGTGTGTGTGTGTGTGTGTGTGTGTGTGTGTGTGTGTGTGTGTGTGTGTGTGTGTGTGTGTGTGTGTGTGTGTGTGTGTGTGTGTGTGTGTGTGTGTGTGTGTGTGTGTGTGTGTGTGTGTGTGTGTGTGTGTGTGTGTGTGTGTGTGTGTGTGTGTGTGTGTGTGTGTGTGTGTGTGTGTGTGTGTGTGTGTGTGTGTGTGTGTGTGTGTGTGTGTGTGTGTGTGTGTGTGTGTGTGTGTGTGTGTGTGTGTGTGTGTGTGTGTGTGTGTGTGTGTGTGTGTGTGTGTGTGTGTGTGTGTGTGTGTGTGTGTGTGTGTGTGTGTGTGTGTGTGTGTGTGTGTGTGTGTGTGTGTGTGTGTGTGTGTGTGTGTGTGTGTGTGTGTGTGTGTGTGTGTGTGTGTGTGTGTGTGTGTGTGTGTGTGTGTGTGTGTGTGTGTGTGTGTGTGTGTGTGTGTGTGTGTGTGTGTGTGTGTGTGTGTGTGTGTGTGTGTGTGTGTGTGTGTGTGTGTGTGTGTGTGTGTGTGTGTGTGTGTGTGTGTGTGTGTGTGTGTGTGTGTGTGTGTGTGTGTGTGTGTGTGTGTGTGTGTGTGTGTGTGTGTGTGTGTGTGTGTGTGTGTGTGTGTGTGTGTGTGTGTGTGTGTGTGTGTGTGTGTGTGTGTGTGTGTGTGTGTGTGTGTGTGTGTGTGTGTGTGTGTGTGTGTGTGTGTGTGTGTGTGTGTGTGTGTGTGTGTGTGTGTGTGTGTGTGTGTGTGTGTGTGTGTGTGTGTGTGTGTGTGTGTGTGTGTGTGTGTGTGTGTGTGTGTGTGTGTGTGTGTGTGTGTGTGTGTGTGTGTGTGTGTGTGTGTGTGTGTGTGTGTGTGTGTGTGTGTGTGTGTGTGTGTGTGTGTGTGTGTGTGTGTGTGTGTGTGTGTGTGTGTGTGTGTGTGTGTGTGTGTGTGTGTGTGTGTGTGTGTGTGTGTGTGTGTGTGTGTGTGTGTGTGTGTGTGTGTGTGTGTGTGTGTGTGTGTGTGTGTGTGTGTGTGTGTGTGTGTGTGTGTGTGTGTGTGTGTGTGTGTGTGTGTGTGTGTGTGTGTGTGTGTGTGTGTGTGTGTGTGTGTGTGTGTGTGTGTGTGTGTGTGTGTGTGTGTGTGTGTGTGTGTGTGTGTGTGTGTGTGTGTGTGTGTGTGTGTGTGTGTGTGTGTGTGTGTGTGTGTGTGTGTGTGTGTGTGTGTGTGTGTGTGTGTGTGTGTGTGTGTGTGTGTGTGTGTGTGTGTGTGTGTGTGTGTGTGTGTGTGTGTGTGTGTGTGTGTGTGTGTGTGTGTGTGTGTGTGTGTGTGTGTGTGTGTGTGTGTGTGTGTGTGTGTGTGTGTGTGTGTGTGTGTGTGTGTGTGTGTGTGTGTGTGTGTGTGTGTGTGTGTGTGTGTGTGTGTGTGTGTGTGTGTGTGTGTGTGTGTGTGTGTGTGTGTGTGTGTGTGTGTGTGTGTGTGTGTGTGTGTGTGTGTGTGTGTGTGTGTGTGTGTGTGTGTGTGTGTGTGTGTGTGTGTGTGTGTGTGTGTGTGTGTGTGTGTGTGTGTGTGTGTGTGTGTGTGTGTGTGTGTGTGTGTGTGTGTGTGTGTGTGTGTGTGTGTGTGTGTGTGTGTGTGTGTGTGTGTGTGTGTGTGTGTGTGTGTGTGTGTGTGTGTGTGTGTGTGTGTGTGTGTGTGTGTGTGTGTGTGTGTGTGTGTGTGTGTGTGTGTGTGTGTGTGTGTGTGTGTGTGTGTGTGTGTGTGTGTGTGTGTGTGTGTGTGTGTGTGTGTGTGTGTGTGTGTGTGTGTGTGTGTGTGTGTGTGTGTGTGTGTGTGTGTGTGTGTGTGTGTGTGTGTGTGTGTGTGTGTGTGTGTGTGTGTGTGTGTGTGTGTGTGTGTGTGTGTGTGTGTGTGTGTGTGTGTGTGTGTGTGTGTGTGTGTGTGTGTGTGTGTGTGTGTGTGTGTGTGTGTGTGTGTGTGTGTGTGTGTGTGTGTGTGTGTGTGTGTGTGTGTGTGTGTGTGTGTGTGTGTGTGTGTGTGTGTGTGTGTGTGTGTGTGTGTGTGTGTGTGTGTGTGTGTGTGTGTGTGTGTGTGTGTGTGTGTGTGTGTGTGTGTGTGTGTGTGTGTGTGTGTGTGTGTGTGTGTGTGTGTGTGTGTGTGTGTGTGTGTGTGTGTGTGTGTGTGTGTGTGTGTGTGTGTGTGTGTGTGTGTGTGTGTGTGTGTGTGTGTGTGTGTGTGTGTGTGTGTGTGTGTGTGTGTGTGTGTGTGTGTGTGTGTGTGTGTGTGTGTGTGTGTGTGTGTGTGTGTGTGTGTGTGTGTGTGTGTGTGTGTGTGTGTGTGTGTGTGTGTGTGTGTGTGTGTGTGTGTGTGTGTGTGTGTGTGTGTGTGTGTGTGTGTGTGTGTGTGTGTGTGTGTGTGTGTGTGTGTGTGTGTGTGTGTGTGTGTGTGTGTGTGTGTGTGTGTGTGTGTGTGTGTGTGTGTGTGTGTGTGTGTGTGTGTGTGTGTGTGTGTGTGTGTGTGTGTGTGTGTGTGTGTGTGTGTGTGTGTGTGTGTGTGTGTGTGTGTGTGTGTGTGTGTGTGTGTGTGTGTGTGTGTGTGTGTGTGTGTGTGTGTGTGTGTGTGTGTGTGTGTGTGTGTGTGTGTGTGTGTGTGTGTGTGTGTGTGTGTGTGTGTGTGTGTGTGTGTGTGTGTGTGTGTGTGTGTGTGTGTGTGTGTGTGTGTGTGTGTGTGTGTGTGTGTGTGTGTGTGTGTGTGTGTGTGTGTGTGTGTGTGTGTGTGTGTGTGTGTGTGTGTGTGTGTGTGTGTGTGTGTGTGTGTGTGTGTGTGTGTGTGTGTGTGTGTGTGTGTGTGTGTGTGTGTGTGTGTGTGTGTGTGTGTGTGTGTGTGTGTGTGTGTGTGTGTGTGTGTGTGTGTGTGTGTGTGTGTGTGTGTGTGTGTGTGTGTGTGTGTGTGTGTGTGTGTGTGTGTGTGTGTGTGTGTGTGTGTGTGTGTGTGTGTGTGTGTGTGTGTGTGTGTGTGTGTGTGTGTGTGTGTGTGTGTGTGTGTGTGTGTGTGTGTGTGTGTGTGTGTGTGTGTGTGTGTGTGTGTGTGTGTGTGTGTGTGTGTGTGTGTGTGTGTGTGTGTGTGTGTGTGTGTGTGTGTGTGTGTGTGTGTGTGTGTGTGTGTGTGTGTGTGTGTGTGTGTGTGTGTGTGTGTGTGTGTGTGTGTGTGTGTGTGTGTGTGTGTGTGTGTGTGTGTGTGTGTGTGTGTGTGTGTGTGTGTGTGTGTGTGTGTGTGTGTGTGTGTGTGTGTGTGTGTGTGTGTGTGTGTGTGTGTGTGTGTGTGTGTGTGTGTGTGTGTGTGTGTGTGTGTGTGTGTGTGTGTGTGTGTGTGTGTGTGTGTGTGTGTGTGTGTGTGTGTGTGTGTGTGTGTGTGTGTGTGTGTGTGTGTGTGTGTGTGTGTGTGTGTGTGTGTGTGTGTGTGTGTGTGTGTGTGTGTGTGTGTGTGTGTGTGTGTGTGTGTGTGTGTGTGTGTGTGTGTGTGTGTGTGTGTGTGTGTGTGTGTGTGTGTGTGTGTGTGTGTGTGTGTGTGTGTGTGTGTGTGTGTGTGTGTGTGTGTGTGTGTGTGTGTGTGTGTGTGTGTGTGTGTGTGTGTGTGTGTGTGTGTGTGTGTGTGTGTGTGTGTGTGTGTGTGTGTGTGTGTGTGTGTGTGTGTGTGTGTGTGTGTGTGTGTGTGTGTGTGTGTGTGTGTGTGTGTGTGTGTGTGTGTGTGTGTGTGTGTGTGTGTGTGTGTGTGTGTGTGTGTGTGTGTGTGTGTGTGTGTGTGTGTGTGTGTGTGTGTGTGTGTGTGTGTGTGTGTGTGTGTGTGTGTGTGTGTGTGTGTGTGTGTGTGTGTGTGTGTGTGTGTGTGTGTGTGTGTGTGTGTGTGTGTGTGTGTGTGTGTGTGTGTGTGTGTGTGTGTGTGTGTGTGTGTGTGTGTGTGTGTGTGTGTGTGTGTGTGTGTGTGTGTGTGTGTGTGTGTGTGTGTGTGTGTGTGTGTGTGTGTGTGTGTGTGTGTGTGTGTGTGTGTGTGTGTGTGTGTGTGTGTGTGTGTGTGTGTGTGTGTGTGTGTGTGTGTGTGTGTGTGTGTGTGTGTGTGTGTGTGTGTGTGTGTGTGTGTGTGTGTGTGTGTGTGTGTGTGTGTGTGTGTGTGTGTGTGTGTGTGTGTGTGTGTGTGTGTGTGTGTGTGTGTGTGTGTGTGTGTGTGTGTGTGTGTGTGTGTGTGTGTGTGTGTGTGTGTGTGTGTGTGTGTGTGTGTGTGTGTGTGTGTGTGTGTGTGTGTGTGTGTGTGTGTGTGTGTGTGTGTGTGTGTGTGTGTGTGTGTGTGTGTGTGTGTGTGTGTGTGTGTGTGTGTGTGTGTGTGTGTGTGTGTGTGTGTGTGTGTGTGTGTGTGTGTGTGTGTGTGTGTGTGTGTGTGTGTGTGTGTGTGTGTGTGTGTGTGTGTGTGTGTGTGTGTGTGTGTGTGTGTGTGTGTGTGTGTGTGTGTGTGTGTGTGTGTGTGTGTGTGTGTGTGTGTGTGTGTGTGTGTGTGTGTGTGTGTGTGTGTGTGTGTGTGTGTGTGTGTGTGTGTGTGTGTGTGTGTGTGTGTGTGTGTGTGTGTGTGTGTGTGTGTGTGTGTGTGTGTGTGTGTGTGTGTGTGTGTGTGTGTGTGTGTGTGTGTGTGTGTGTGTGTGTGTGTGTGTGTGTGTGTGTGTGTGTGTGTGTGTGTGTGTGTGTGTGTGTGTGTGTGTGTGTGTGTGTGTGTGTGTGTGTGTGTGTGTGTGTGTGTGTGTGTGTGTGTGTGTGTGTGTGTGTGTGTGTGTGTGTGTGTGTGTGTGTGTGTGTGTGTGTGTGTGTGTGTGTGTGTGTGTGTGTGTGTGTGTGTGTGTGTGTGTGTGTGTGTGTGTGTGTGTGTGTGTGTGTGTGTGTGTGTGTGTGTGTGTGTGTGTGTGTGTGTGTGTGTGTGTGTGTGTGTGTGTGTGTGTGTGTGTGTGTGTGTGTGTGTGTGTGTGTGTGTGTGTGTGTGTGTGTGTGTGTGTGTGTGTGTGTGTGTGTGTGTGTGTGTGTGTGTGTGTGTGTGTGTGTGTGTGTGTGTGTGTGTGTGTGTGTGTGTGTGTGTGTGTGTGTGTGTGTGTGTGTGTGTGTGTGTGTGTGTGTGTGTGTGTGTGTGTGTGTGTGTGTGTGTGTGTGTGTGTGTGTGTGTGTGTGTGTGTGTGTGTGTGTGTGTGTGTGTGTGTGTGTGTGTGTGTGTGTGTGTGTGTGTGTGTGTGTGTGTGTGTGTGTGTGTGTGTGTGTGTGTGTGTGTGTGTGTGTGTGTGTGTGTGTGTGTGTGTGTGTGTGTGTGTGTGTGTGTGTGTGTGTGTGTGTGTGTGTGTGTGTGTGTGTGTGTGTGTGTGTGTGTGTGTGTGTGTGTGTGTGTGTGTGTGTGTGTGTGTGTGTGTGTGTGTGTGTGTGTGTGTGTGTGTGTGTGTGTGTGTGTGTGTGTGTGTGTGTGTGTGTGTGTGTGTGTGTGTGTGTGTGTGTGTGTGTGTGTGTGTGTGTGTGTGTGTGTGTGTGTGTGTGTGTGTGTGTGTGTGTGTGTGTGTGTGTGTGTGTGTGTGTGTGTGTGTGTGTGTGTGTGTGTGTGTGTGTGTGTGTGTGTGTGTGTGTGTGTGTGTGTGTGTGTGTGTGTGTGTGTGTGTGTGTGTGTGTGTGTGTGTGTGTGTGTGTGTGTGTGTGTGTGTGTGTGTGTGTGTGTGTGTGTGTGTGTGTGTGTGTGTGTGTGTGTGTGTGTGTGTGTGTGTGTGTGTGTGTGTGNTAGACTCGGTTGGCAATTGATGTAACCCACTTTATCACCGGATATATCTAACCATGCTTGATTGTGGGTCAGAGCGACTGGCGATATGGAGAAAAGCACGCAGTGAACCAACTGTGGAGATTACTGGTATTACGAAGGAGTTATTTTATGGTAGGGGATCAGAAGAGGAGGTTTTTGATACACAATTTTTAAATGTCTTTCGGTTAGAGAAAATGAAAAATTGCTCGCAAAGTTACAATATTCTGAGGTACTTTGGAGCAGCTTGGCCATCAGACAGCGCTATAATAGAAAGAGGTACCAATTGGTCACAAAAGTTGGAACACTAGGAAAAGAAACAACAATAGAAATGGGAGAGAAGGTGTGGGATAAACCACAAAATACAAATTGCAACCCTCAGTAAAAGAGAGGAAAGGTGACTGGAATAATATCTAATAACAATTTTGAGGTAGATAGATCTCCACATCATTTATTAGATATTAGGCGGGTGGTTGCTCCTGATAAGGACAAAAAGCATGCCGCTGAGGTTGTGCAGGTCTCCGAATATCTTGTGGTAAAAAACCTGTCAGAGAAGCTGTAGAGGAAGTGGTGGCAGAGCAGGCAGTATTACTAAGAACTGCTCATTGGGTGCTATATTAACTATTTGTTTGTCAATAAAATTCTTGTTAGCCTTTAATGGGATTACATGATTATTCTGTATATTACCCCCCAAATTAGTGTACTAAAACACTAGAATTCCTTGACAAAAAAAGTAAAATAAAGGTTCATTTAAAAATGGAATGGCTGAAAATGTGTGTGTGTGTTGGGGGGGGGGAGGTCCTATTTTTATTATTACCATACAAGCAATTTTTAATATTAAGATTCAAGTAAAGATCATTTTGGTCCAGATGTTTCAGTAGTTTCAGAACAATATCTCCGAGCTCTTGTTTGTGTCCTAAAATTTATCAACTAAATAAATATTATTAAGTATACAAGAAGCCATCTGGACTATCTAATCTGTTTGGTCTATTTGTAAAGGGTGCATATGCATCCATCGTGTATTTGATAGAGTGAAAAAACTAAAACCTTTCATATTTACGGAATTCTGTAAAAGCTTGTTCGCATTAAATCAAGCATATGGGCTATTAAAATATTGCCATAAGTAGAACTGATCAGACCCCTTTGTTGTTCTAAAGCAGACACAAATGAAATCCATATCTCTTGCCAATATCGCATCTGACCGATTTTGTACTGGCGTATGTAAAATGAGAGACATGTACTGTAAAAATAAATTAAATATTACACTGTACTTGAAGTTTTCAAAGTTGTGTATGATTACAATTACTATATGAAGACAACAACTTGACTGTATGAAAAAGTTAGGGCTAATCACAAAAATGGATAATCAGTAAAATGGTCGCACCCAATTGGTATTTTGTCAATATCAATGCAGTGAATACAAAGTAAGATAGAACAAAAACTTCGATGACTTACGATTGGAGTGAAAAGAGTATTTTACCCATCAGTAGATAGTGTCAAAACTGAATGGAAGTTTTCAGTCTTCAAATTTAAACCCCAGTATGATAGAACAGCTGTTCCCTTACTTTGTCATACAGTTCGTGTGGTTCTGTCCCATAAGGAAACTCCATTACAAATGCTATGCGGGAGATTTTCAACGTTGGGCCTTAAAATCAGGGGAATAATTGAAGTGAAAACAGGCGCTGCTGAGCTACTTCTGTCACAGCAATTCAATAACAGTGAAGCGATATTCACTCTGAATTAATTTAAAGAAAACAATACCACTTTCTACCAGACATCTGCCAGTTTCACCAAACAGAAGAAAAAAATTCCTCAAGTCAAAATACTTCAGAGGCGAAATATCCTATAACATAGAGAGTTCCATCCACTATTTCTCTAATATTTAATATTATGACCAAGCTATGCGGGTTCATGGGTAGTAGTTCCCAGTAATTATCAATATTTGGTGAGAAGTTGAAGGGATGTTCAGTTCATAGAACCTCTCAAACACCTAGATCACAGCATATGATTGGCTTTCCATATTAAAATATGTATTCTCCTTAATTACTATGATTATAATGAAACTAATGATGAGAATGCTGATAATAATAATGATAATGCCATTATAATTTTAAGGATATTAATGATCATGATGATAATAATACAATTATTTTTAGCGTTATTATTAATATTATTCTATTTGCATACAAAAACTACAAATAAGGTCATAGCCAATAGATATCGGTAAGTAACAGCAATTGTTACTTCAAAGTGACATTTCATACAATAAATATTCATTCTTTGAACTAGTTCCCCGATTATTTTTTGAATTCTGCACTCCATTTAGATCGTTTTCTGCATGTTCGCTACTGTTCACGTTGCTAGTTCTTTGCCAGCAAATAATTCCGATATTTTATTATATTATCACTATTGCATCGTTCTCTTCAGTTCTTCTCAGCAACTTTCCACAGCTTAGAAAACAGCCACTTTACACAATATGTGAGCTGTTCCAAAGATGGCCGGCAGCTGTGCAGCTCCAATTATCTCAGGTACATCTAATTTCCCATTTCATGTCATTGTGTTCTTGAAGATTGTCCTTCATATACCAATCACGGTGGGTATCTCTCCTGTGTTCTGATCTTCTGAGACAGCTATGTCAATTAGTGTCCACTCCAGTATAGGTTTCCAGAGTAATATTATATTATCACCTATTATAATAGATAATAATATAAAATAAAAAAAAGAATAATCATTGTTAGTAGTAATAGTAGTAGTAGTAGAAGTAATAGTAGTAGTAGTAGTAGTAGTAGTAATAGCAGTAGTAATAGTAGTAGTAGTAATAATAGTAGTAATAGTAGTAGTAGTAGTACTAGTAATAGTAATAATAGTAGTAATAGTAGTAATAGTATTAATAGTAGTAGTAGTACTAGTAATAGTAGTAATAATAGTAATAGTATTAATAGTAGTAATAGTAGTAATAGTAGTAATAGTAGTAAATGTAGTAATAGTAGTAATAGTAGTAATAGTAGTAATAGTAATAATAGTAGTAATAGTAGTATCGATCTCTATTGAAAAGATATGGACAATTTCAAAAACCTTTTAAAATATTTAATTACTGATTATAAAAGAATTATAAATATTAAAGGCTTCCACACCACATATATCTTCGATTATTCAAGGCTTAGACTTCACCAGAACTACGTCTCTTTGTGTATATATAAGATCTTTAAGTGTTCAAAGACGTATTGCGATTCCTAGTTGCTTGATATAGTTCTCAAGATCTTTACTCACTTGTCCTAAAGTTCCAACTATAATAGGTATCACCATTTTCATTGACCACAACTGCTTTA
>RDPX01000315.1:608874-619932 GCA_003991215.1 Morbakka virulenta
ACTACTACTACTACTACTACTACTACTACTACTACTACTAAAAGTAATAAAAATAAATAATAACAATAATAATAATAATAATAAATCATATTAAAAAAGGATAACCTCTTCTGTAAATATGTTACTACTATCCCTTGTTAAAATAAGAATTAAGGTTTGAGAAAAAAAAAGGATAAGATTTAAAAAGGACTAACACGATAAGCTGTCGATTATAGGTGTTTTCCGAAGAAAATGCACAGAAAATATACAGGCTTCAAACTGCAAGAAATTAAAACAAACGCAGTTTTCTGAAACACACTAGGTAGTGTGACAACACATACTAATTATTCATGCATTATATTTTGGTATTTCAAAAAACTCAAGGTACTCTTCCCTTGTACCTTAGGAATGAAAATAACCCGCAGTGCATTGCGAAGATAGAGAATTTACAAAAGAGATAGTATTTATTGTTTTTACAACAAAAAGTGCACAATTTCTTCAAACATTAGATTTCAGGTAAACTTATCTTTATTTTCTGGAGTTGCCGCTTGGAGCAGAAGTAAGTATGAATTAAAGCAATATATTACTACATTGGGAAGATTTAAAAAAACCAATCCGTGGGAAAGTTCTTCATTTGAACTATCCATTTAAGTGTATTTCAATTGTTTAAAGGTGTCAGTTAAACATGTCCACACACATTTACTGAAGAACTGCAATGACGCAACGTATTTTAGAGATTTGGCCGAATATTGTGTCATGTGTTAAATAAATGGATTCCAGTCCACTCTTTTGTACCAAACAGGTCGTATGATTAACCAACAGAGGCCTGACAATAGCTGAAAAAGGACTAAGTAAGTAACAAATGTACTGTATTCCCTCACACTACTTATTAGTAAGAACATAATTCAAAGGACTTTTAATACCAAACCTTTTTAAAATCAAAGTTGCACTGGCCATGTCAGTTGTTTTCTCACCACCTCACAAATTCTCTCTCTCTCTCTCTCTCTCTCTCTCTCTCTCTCTCTCTCTCTCTCTCTCTCTCTCTCTCTCNCATAGATATAAACTCTCTCTCTCTCTCTCTCTCGCTCTCTCACTCTCTCTCTCTCTCTCTCTCTCTCTCTCTCTCTCTCTCTCTCTCTCTCTCTCTCTCTCTCTCTCTCTCTCTCACGCTCGGTATCATATCCATCCTAGACGTTGGCGATCATGGTTCTCCACAGATTCCTATCTCTCATCGTATATAAAACCTATCACACATCTGAAGAAACAAGAATAATTACTATTACGTGTTACAAAGGTGTTCTGTGGCATTAGTCTACGTGTAGTTTAGACCAACTGATCTAAAATCCTTCACCTTATTTGAAACAATTAAATCTTTTTCATTGCAAGGGAAGACAAGTACAATTTGATAATTCAGAACGATTCTTTAATATACTTCTAAGTTCTCGTTTCTACCTTGCAAGGGTAGCATGGCACCTCTTTACCTGTAAAAGTGTTATTGGATGTTGACCACTTCCATCTGCGTACGGAGTGTGTTTTAATCCTTGATCAGCCATTGTCAAATTTATTGGCTGGAAACATTTACAATATGGGAACGAGTATGTGTCAAGACCTTGATTTTAAAGGAAACTGACACAGTTGTTGAGACTGTTTGTCAGGCTGATGGCAACTCAAACTATTAAATATTCTCGTGAAAAAATTCCATTATAAACTGTATGATTGAAATTGACTGCATCTTGGTTTGGAAATACGTACAATTCTCAAATCGTTCCTGATGAGTTGTTTACTCCTTATCTTCTGACGAACCACAAAGCTTCGGGAATAAAATCCAGAAGTACCAGCAATCCGCTTATGCGCATATGCAACACTTTCAAATCAACGAGATAGAAATATTCACATTATTGGGCAAGATGATGTTATGAAATACGTTACTTAAAAGGCTAAAGAGTGACGCCTGTAAAAAAAATGCATTTCGTGAGGCTGCCATTATCTCATATGGGTATTAACTGCCAATATGCGGCTACGTAGTCTAGGTAACATCATTATAAAAATGGATTACAAGTAATAACAATAATAACAATAATTAGTCAAGCAGTATCTACAACTGACTTGGCAAACCGTTGAGTCCAAATAACTGTCAATTGCAGGAATGTGTATGTTCGATCCAAGGAAATATGGTCAAGTGACACGGCTGTACGTTTAATTAAACTTATATAACCCTACTTGCAAAAAAATACTAAAAATAGTGTTAATTCAAACTTGAAGCGAACTTGGCGTTGGTGTAGATATAAGAATTACCCAACCTCGATGCACAACTTTGAACAGTGAAGATGATGGTTGGGTAATTCTGGTCTCGCTTTGATCTTTTTAGACTGAAAAACCACCCAAAAGTGATAAAATCCTAAAGCACTCGCACAATCTGAAACTACGACAGGCCAACAGTGCGAATTTTCTTGTGTACTTCCAGCAAAAATTGCTTTCAAAAGTGAACGTTGGCTTCATCCCCTGCGCAAACTAATTGGGTACCTTGGAATTCAATGTCCAATCTGTACTTCTAAAGCACTGTTAGGCGGGAAGGGTCTAATCTCCCTATTTGCGCCTAAAGAAAGAAGCCTGCCATTGCAACACTTATGGGTCTTCAGCTCATAAATCGGTTTAACGAGATTATATCATGAATGGCAATCTGAATAAAACATCTGCAATATGTTATGTTGGGTAAAGATGAAACACCAACCTTACAACCTAGTTTACAGGAACAATTAATATCACTGTAACAAAATACAATCAGGGAGTACAAGTGCTATATACTATCAAGCATTCTTCAAATGATACATCAACTTGACTTTGTTTACAGAGAAAAAGTATACATTCTCTTTTGTTAACCAATGAACAACATATACATGTGTGGTCAAAAAAACCCATAAACTTGCTTCAAAATTCAAAACGAATTCTGCCAGGCCAAAAATTAAAACTCAACTGATCAAACTCTCATAAAAAACCCCCCTGGGTCAGACCAAGGATATGATACACTCCAATAAACTCCGTATGTATAAGATATACCATGAGCATATAAAATTCCTTAAATATGAATAGATTAAGCCAACAAAGAAAAAAACCGGGGAAAAAAACAAACTCTTGACACCAATTCTTTTTGTTTACAAGCCCCTCTAGATTATTGGAATTACTTTCAATTTTTGGAAAATGTTGTAAAGTATATGCTGTTTGCCGTAACAGCAAGCCTTCTCTTTCGTTTGGTATCCGATTAACTGTGATTACCACCGGAATGTTACTTGTGAAAACAAATCTTAAATCAATGAACAGAAAGATCTAGAGGAAAGCCGTAAAATTTGTCTTAGCCATTCATAAATAATATACCATTAAAATTTTAATACAGCATCGTCTTGATTTTTGGTTAAAGTCAACTGACCCATTCCAATTAACAAAGATATTTCATAAAAGAAAGTAACAGAAAATACGGTATCATGGTTTCCTCATCTGACCCACAAGTGATCAACACAATGGTAGCATCTTTCTCTTATTTTTTAACCATGCTTGCAAGCATATCGATTGGAAGTGGGAAAACAATGGTTGAATTCTTTTCCGCCGAAATGGTCTGCAGTGTCTGCAAATACCGAAGCTGCAAAGCAGCTGGTGATTCCGTAATGACTTCCGATGCTTCTTTCAATGCACGAGCTGCATTCATTTCTCCCTCAGCGGCAATAACCTATAAAATTAAAATTCACATAAAAGAGTTTTAGGCAATCAGAAGAGCTTGATGAGAAAGGAAGTGGGATATGTGTAGTTGTGGAGAGGATGAAGATATAAAAGGAAGAAAATCTTGAGTGAAAGATGGCACCTAATTCCACTAACGGTTCCAAACAGTAAAAAAGAAATAGTAAACAAATATTATAAATAATACGTTGCATTGAATTGGTTTCGAAAAAGTGGCCATAGCTATCGTGCTTCCTTGGTCTACAAACTGAAGAATCATCCCCTTAACCTGGATTTTTACAAACTAACTCTGCGTTTTAAACTTTTTTTTCAGCTCCGAAACTTTCCTTTCAAATTATTTCTACAAAAATAATTACGTTGAGTTAGTAAGTACCTTTCAAATTATTTTTACAATAATAATTACGTTGAGTTAGTAAGTACCTTTCAAATTATTTTTACAATAATAATTACGTTGAGTTAGTAAGTAGCTCTAGTGAAACGATCAGATTTTCGAACCTTGAATGCAAGAAAGTAGCTTTTTACTTAAATAAATGTTGCAAATTGTTACAAAACCAATGGCCATGATGACAAGATCCATGGGAAAATTCACATGTCTCACACCCACAGTGAATTAACGCTTTTATGAATATCTACCCTACTGACCAGGAGCGTTAATGCTGTCATATATTCGTCCTGAACATCGCAAAAATGGAACTATAATTTCTTCCATCTTTTTCAGAGGTGCAGTCAAGTATTTTGAGAGCCACTTATTTGAAATAAATAAAGACGTTTCAAATGGCGATTCAAATATATTCTGTAAGAAACCAACACCGGACTTTTCAACAGTGAATAATAATAATANTGTAAAGTATATGCTGTTTGCCGTAACAGCAAGCCTTCTCTTTCGTTTGGTATCCGATTAACTGTGATTACCACCGGAATGTTACTTGTGAAAACAAATCTTAAATCAATGAACAGAAAGATCTAGAGGAAAGCCGTAAAATTTGTCTTAGCCATTCATAAATAATATATCATTAAAATTTTAATACAGCATCGTCTTGATTTTTGGTTAAAGTCAACTGACCCATTCCAATTAACAAAGATATTTCATAAAAGAAAGTAACAGAAAATACGGTATCATGGTTTCCTCATCTGACCCACAAGTGATCAACACAATGGTAGCATCTTTCTCTTATTTTTTAACCATGCTTGCAAGCATATCGATTGGAAGTGGGAAAACAATGGTTGAATTCTTTTCCGCCGAAATGGTCTGCAGTGTCTGCAAATACCGAAGCTGCAAAGCAGCTGGTGATTCCGTAATGACTTCCGATGCTTCTTTCAATGCACGAGCTGCATTCATTTCTCCCTCAGCGGCAATAACCTATAAAATTAAAATTCACATAAAAGAGTTTTAGGCAATCAGAAGAGCTTGATGAGAAAGGAAGTGGGATATGTGTAGTTGTGGAGAGGATGAAGATATAAAAGGAAGAAAATCTTGAGTGAAAGATGGCACCTAATTCCACTAACGGTTCCAAACAGTAAAAAAGAAATAGTAAACAAATATTATAAATAATACGTTGCATTGAATTGGTTTCGAAAAAGTGGCCATAGCTATCGTGCTTCCTTGGTCTACAAACTGAAGAATCATCCCCTTAACCTGGATTTTTACAAACTAACTCTGCGTTTTAAACTTTTTTTTCAGCTCCGAAACTTTCCTTTCAAATTATTTCTACAAAAATAATTACGTTGAGTTAGTAAGTACCTTTCAAATTATTTTTACAATAATAATTACGTTGAGTTAGTAAGTACCTTTCAAATTATTTTTACAATAATAATTACGTTGAGTTAGTAAGTAGCTCTAGTGAAACGATCAGATTTTCGAACCTTGAATGCAAGAAAGTAGCTTTTTACTTAAATAAATGTTGCAAATTGTTACAAAACCAATGGCCATGATGACAAGATCCATGGGAAAATTCACATGTCTCACACCCACAGTGAATTAACGCTTTTATGAATATCTACCCTACTGACCAGGAGCGTTAATGCTGTCATATATTCGTCCTGAACATCGCAAAAATGGAACTATAATTTCTTCCATCTTTTTCAGAGGTGCAGTCAAGTATTTTGAGAGCCACTTATTTGAAATAAATAAAGACGTTTCAAATGGCGATTCAAATATATTCTGTAAGAAACCAACACCGGACTTTTCAACAGTGAATAATAATAATAATACCAGTATTGTCGTTTTGTTCATAGTTGCCGTAAATCTAATACAACTGAGTAACTGCAATGTGATTTTGGCCTTCAGCAGAGGATGAATGACAATATATTATATTTTTAGTTTGCATTTTTTAATTGGCTAGGAAAATATCTTTTTTATTGGCTTAATTTTTGTATTTTAATGATAATAATTTCTAATTTACATATGGGGAGGTGTCTCAGGCAGCATATTTGCTCCAAAGAAAGTAGTGTCTCTCTGTCATACCTTAGCTCTTGCTTCACGCGAAGCTTCTGCTTCTGCGGCCATAGCACGCTGTAGTTGTTGGGGAAGACGAACATCTTTCCTAAAAAACAAGAAGGATAGAAATATGCTTAAGTATTACTATTAGTCTGTGTAGTGGCAAACAATTTATTGTATCTTCACACAAAAAGAATCTCAAGAAATCACTGAAAAAATCACGAACCACAGCTGAGACAGTACATTTACTTTCATCATCGTACTGAGAGGATCTACCACACACCACATCCAAAGCTTTAAAAAGGCAGTTTAATCAACGCGCGTTAGTAATTTTCCGGTACATCTTGGCAGAAGTGAAAGGCTAAATTGGTAAAAAATTGCACAATTTTTCTTCAGAAAATTAATTCTCACACGTAGATAATGTACGCGCGAGTATAACGCAACATTCACGTGGCGAATATCAAGCGTATTTTGATGCATACTACCCATTCTCAAATTAAACTTGGGCATAATGTCCACACTCTTCAATATTCCACCACCTATCTACCACGGGATTTGAGTAGTTCTGTTTAAATGAAGTTCAAGGCAAACCTAGCCTAGCGGTAGATCAACACTTTAACATGGAATGGGGTTCACAATTCCGTGCAAAAACCACGCTTCTAAACGTAATAACCACAATTTGTTTAATAGTTAAACGTATCAAACCCGAGTTTGTACATGTATTCCGTATCAGAACTGGGAGGGCAGGAAACTATTAAATAAAACGTTTTAAATCAATCCAATAAAACATTGATCTATGTGGACTCGAACCAGCAATAAGTTCTTTCCTTAGTACAAATTTCAAAAGATCTTATAGAAAACGTTCAAGAAGGCTTTCTTTATGACTTCAAGAATAAAATCAAACAAGTATTCTCACCGGAGATAGCATTTATCATTACCGAGAGGGGGGTGGGTGGGGTGAAAGTTGTAAAAAAAGCTTGTAAAAATCATGAAATAAAAAAAAATGAGACTAAGTGTAGATTATGGTTAAGAGATCATTGAAATTTAATCCAAAAACACCATTAAAAAGGAAGGATATCTTTGTGGTGAACCTGTAGTACCTGTTTCGCTATAAAAAGCAGAATGGTTATGGCTACAGGTTTGTTTAGAAAATGGAATACTAATACATAGGCTAATAAAACAATATCTGTGATGCTGAAAAACAGTCTAGACTTTTCTCATATCGTTCCTATCACAACATAAGCTTGTATAATGTAAACGTAAAATGTATCAAAAACATTATCTGTGAAATATTTACGAAGAAACGTCACAGACTGCTATTGCGGTGGATATTTGCATGGGTCAGCATAAATTAGCACACTCTTATCAAGATAAGGAAGAACAACTGACTTGGTTAAGAGATAATTTTAGTAATAACAAGAAAGGAATTGTTGAAAAAGATTTTTAAGATGATCTGTGAAAAGGTGAAAGAATAGGGCATAAAAAGCATTGATGAACCAGGTCGTGTAGTATGTGGGTCCACCACCCACACACAACTGAGACATATTCTACTCTGAATAACACAATTTTGTCTATCCATGAGCATGATTTCAACTTTAGGCTAAAACTGTTTTTTAAAAGATGAAAAACAGAGAAAAGAGGCTCGGAGTGGGTGGAGTATACTCAATACCACTCTATGCCAAAACTAACAGGCTGTACCGAATAGCAAGAGTAAAGGCTAAGAGTTCTATTTAGATTGCACATCCGTTTTCTCTTTTTGGCTGTGTCAGCAAGTTTATCTTTTAATAAGAAAAATTAAAAGAGTATGAAAACAACTGAAAACTTACACTTCAACGCGCTCTACTTTGACTCCCCATGGATCTGTTGCCACGTCAAGTGTTTGCTGAAAAGATACGATCAGTATAGATAAACTAAACTAAAAGCAAACTGGGATTCAAATAATACTAAAATGCCATTAACGATAATAAGTGCAAAACAAAAATGTTATCCTGTAACAGGACGTTCAGTCTCTACATTATAGAGAATGCAAAGTAAAAAGACATCATGTTACAGTCTACAAGTCATCAAAGAAAATGCTCACGAACTCAGGGAAACTGGCTCACTTCTTATATATCCGATACCATATACTAAAGCACAAAAATTGTCCTCTTTCATACTATTTGACGGACTTAATACTGACACAAACCCGATCATCTGACTCACATACGACATAAGCAATATTGCATGCAGTTGTCCCAAACTGGTTCAGTTACATCAAATGTTACATCAATAAATCTTACAAAGGTGGCCATAATGTCCTTATACAGACTGTCCAATACTTTCAGTTCATGCTAAATGTCATGCCCGTTTATGACCACCACCGTTCATATCCCAAGCTTCTCAACAAGCATCGTGTAGAAAACTCAACAACAGACTCGATGAAGGGTTTTTAAAACACTCAAGAAACAGATTTCCAACAGAAATACAGTATCAAAACGGAACCTGTCTATAATAAAGCACAACGTTATTAAGGATTCACTTTATTTTAAAAAAATGTTTGTTTTATTTTTATGGATAATTTCCCTTAACCTACCTGAATTGAATGACTTATCATTTCCCTGTCAGCTAAAACTTCACTTAAACTCTTTGTACCAAGAACATTTCGCAACGTGGTTTGGGCAAGCAGCTTTGTTGATCGATTGGCATCCTCCACATTAACAACAGAGAAAATGGGGTTGCTTATACGGAAATAAACAACTGCGTCCACTGCAACTGTAACACTGTCTTTACTCAAAATCTATGAAAATAAAATGAAGACCTTCATTTCAAAAAAAGTTCCAGAAAATCAAAACCTTTAGAAAATTTCAGAAGCAGAAAATTGTCTCATAGACCGAAGGTTTTAAAGCTTTGTTGCTGTTTTTTATTTCAGTTGTTTAACTTGTCAATAAAAAAATTGGGGAGGGAAAGCTCTTATTAAAAACATGTTTCCATTCGACAAAATTCACCGTATACATAGGACCATTCATCATCAATCATTCATCATCATATTCACCATCATATTCACCATCATATTCATCATCATCATCATCATTATCATCATCATCACCATCATCATCATCACCATCATCATCATCATATTCATCATCATCATATTCACCATCATATTCACCATCATCATTATCATCATCATCATATTCATCATTATCATCATCATCAATATCATCATCATCATATTCATCATCATTATCATCATCATCACCATCATCATCATATTCATCATCATCACCATTATCATTACCATTATCATCATCATTATCACCATCAGCATCAGCATCATCACTGTCACCATCATCATATTCATCATCATCATCATATTCGGTTTAACGTCTGTTTTACATGCTAGCATGTATTGGACGATTTCTTGAAATTGACTTCCAAGGACCATTTCAGGGATTTCTTACATTTAATTTATGAATAAGATTCACTGGAACTCTACAGAAGAAAAAGGCTAATTTGTACTCTCTATCAACTGGTCAAATTATGCTCTTTGAAGTGAGTTGTCCACAGAAAATGCATAAGTCGCGTGGCATAGTGTAAACAAGAAAAAAGGAGCTTCTTTAGGGCAATTGAGGACGGCTCCTCGTGCCAAATTTAGTGCTACAATATGCGGCCACTGTCAGCATCATGTCATAATGAAGACACGAATGAGACTTAAGCGCATATTCGCAAACAACTCGAATTGTATACTGTTAATTTTACCACTCGGCCTCTGTTATAATCCAGACTTGTTCAGTTGGAATGCGCATTTCGTTCGCGCTTAGTATGACAGTATTAAAAATATTTGTAGCCTTAAATTGCTTAAAGAAAAGTGCAATTTGACGCCAAAGTAGTATCAAATTGCAAGTGCCAAGATTCTTAGTGTTACCAAGCGAGTGTCTGATGACACTTCCTTATACACCAATGGCGCGAAAGTCACAGGGAGAATACTGACAATTATTCCAGCCATCCATACCTCCCCCTTTATTATTTTCGATCTGAGAAAGGAGGATGCGTTGCATCAATAATTCACAACGAATGCATCGTTTAGAAAGAGTTGTCCGGTCTAGTGGAGCTGAAAAACGATGCGAATGCAAAGATCACCGTAACTAATGTTCAAAATGATCAACAAAGGTGCCATTTTTTAAACTATCATATTGACCTAAAATGATGTAATATAATAATTAATCAATAGTCCATGCAAACAATAAAAAAAATCTAGATCATTAAAACAATAAATTTCATTGGGGTTTCTTGTAAACCAACACTGAAAAATTTGAAGTAGTTTTGTAGTTTTGTTGTGTTTACGATAACTCGTATTGGTGACAATCTATGCTTGTCAAAATGGCAATAAAATTATTTAAACTTTGTGCTCACCTACATTATATGTTAATTCAAAAGATTTCACTTCCCGTTGCCCTCAGTCAAATGTTTTTTTATCTTAAAGAAAAACCTTTAAAAATAAAAACCGATTTCCATATTTCCAGATTACGTCACATCACATGACTTCTATCTAACACCTCCACTTCATTGTTATCACACGCGCCCGCGCGCTAACATTATACACACATACATAGACATCCATCCATACGTACGTACATGCATACATACATACATACATACATACATACATACATACATACAAACATACATTCATCCATCCATACATCAATCCATCCATCCATATATACATACAAACATACATACATACATACATACATACATACATACATACATACATACATACATACATCCATCCATCCATATATACATACAAACATACATACATACATACATACATACATACATACAAACATACATACAAACATAAATTCATACATACATACATACATAAATTCATACATACATACATACATACATACATACATACATACATA
>RDPX01000315.1:643292-657157 GCA_003991215.1 Morbakka virulenta
ATCGTTTATGGTGGAAGCTAAAAGGTGCATGCGATTCGAAAGTGGAACTCTGCTCTTCAACCTATTGTTTGTAAGTGGATATTCAACCAATTTTTCAAGAATGTGCCTTTCCTCTGACAGCACACGATTATATAAATTCAATATATACCATATCACATTTTATTTAAAAATAAGGACAAAGTTGTCCTCTCGTTGATTTGTTATGTGCATGGTTTGCTGGACATCTTGAAACGATATCAATTGATTACGAGAACCTTCTTTAAATGCTTTCCTTCCTTTCAAAGTTTGCATGGGTTTGAAATAATACTTTTTGCTCTTCTAAACAGAGTGGAAATGACAATTTTACGAGCTGAGGCTGGTGTGATGCATTATTTATGTACTGGTTAGTGTGAGCTGGTTTCCTCGAGATGGTAACAAAATTCCTCCTATCTGCTTGTCTCATTACCTGGCCATCAAGGCAGGATAGCTGTCTTTGTTCATTTTTCTCCATGGTGAATATGACCTTTGAAGGTAGAAGACGACTGATGTGCTGAAAAAGCCTTGTAGGTGATTCTCTTAAAAAATTGCAAAGAAATCGTCGATGTATCTTCCCCCGGCAATTAGACCTTGGGGTATTGTTAAAAATGTTGTTACAAAAGAGCGATCCTGAAAAAAAGCCTTGAAAATTTAGGAGATCTAATATTATCAATATCAAAGAGACGGTTCCCGTTAAAAGGAGCAAGTTACAAAGGAGCAAGTAGTTAATTTGAGCAAGCGTCAAAGGAGCAAGTGGCAAAGGAGCAAGTATATGCATATATGTATATATGTATATATGTATATATTGCAATACAATAGGATGTACATATACAAGGTCTATCTGTACATTTGCTACAATGTACGTCCACCGTCCATGTACATGTACATACATCTGCGTATGCATGTACATGTATGCAATGCACGCTTAACTATACAATGTACACCATAGTATAACATAATTCATGTACATGTAGATGTACATGGTGCAACTTGCTCTATTTCAACTTGCTCCTTTGACACTTGCTCTAATATACCACTTGCTCCTTTGTAAGTTGCTCCTTTGTAACTTGCTCCTTTGTACGTCCACCAAAGAGACAATACCATTGAATGAAATGAATGTGTGATAGTTATTATCATAAGAAATGAAAATAATAATTATTGCCCGTCGACATACCTGGGCCTTTGGCACCTCCAGGTAGAAGTCTTCCAACTCTAAAAATTACAGCACGTTCATACTCTTGGACAATCTACAATAAAAAGCAAACCAGTTAAAGCAGTTCTTGATTTTATCTTTTAACAAGCAGCAAAAAGAAAAAACGTTGATTAGAAACAAACCAAGCCAGTATGTTGACACTTGCTTCCTCAGAACTTGAATTTTTACAGTCCATGAAAAGTTTGGACAAACAGTTAGGAATACCTTTTATCACAAAACAACAAATAAATATTCTACACTTTGTTTTTGGCCCGGTCTAAATAAAATCTAAATAAAAAGCAATATCTTTTGTATCCGATGGATATGGACCAGCTTTATTGTAAAACCTGCAACAGTCACCGAGAAAAAAAGATAAAGGTGGAGAGGAAGAACAAGAGGAAGACCAAAGGGGCGATGGCAAAGCGATAATAAAACAATAGCTGGGGTAACAGGGGAAACAGCAAAAGATCATAAGTGGAAAAATGAATGAAAGTTATTCAACTATGATCAAATGAATAGTTTATCATGATGATGGGGGTAATAGTAATAATGACAACATACATATACTTTGTCGACCATGAGAAAGCAGAAAGGCCAAGAACAAATTAGGATCATGCAAATAAAAGTGAAGTATTATTATTGTTGTTTTTCTAACTTCCTTCATCCTAAATAAAAGACCAGAAGCCACTTCACTGCAGACACTTACTTTTCTTATTTGATTTTATTCTCTATACTTTTCAAAATCTTTTATTTTTTAGTTGTAGGATTTTTTTTTTCTTTTTCGTTCTCCCAATCCTATCTCAGAAAACATAAACAAAAGAGTAGTATGATAAGAGATAAGGGAGAACGAATCTGGTGCAGTACTCTCACTAAGATCGTCGTGGCTCAAGCCAGGAACCTCTTGCACAATAAGCCGTTGATTAAACCACCCAGCCATTACTACCTAAAGCAGGAAATATATTTTTAAAACCCCAATTATCCTGGTGTATCAGAAAAAGAATTGCCATCTGCACCAGTGAAATACTGAAATTAAGACGGTGAATGCATTCCACAACACCACTGGTATGATTGACGTACCAGCAGTGTCTGCATTGGGGTACTTGCTCTTCATGATCTCATGATCCCATGATCCAGGCTTTTTATTAGCTTTTATCCGTGGTAAAAAAAAAGAAGGTCTGGTAAGCACGCCTTAACTGATTATATCCTCAGACAAGACTTCTGATGAAATGAACTCACAGATGTCAACTGTGCTTCAAAATAATAAACAATAGTACTGCTTAAAAATGGAGCACGTTCAGTGTGTCAAACACTTTTACTAAAAGTACAAACAAATAAGAGACACAACAATTCTTTTTAAACACTTGTACACACTTGTACAACACCATGTGATCTTCATGAACCATTATGATTTAACTGCCAACAAAACAGCGAATTCAATGGTTGGATATGCTACTATTCAATCTCTTATCTAATCATTTTAAACAGTAAAATCAAACTGTAATTAAACCATAAGAACTGGTCACTATTATAGTAAAGGTTATGGGTGTGGTTCATATAAAACCCCTAAAGCCTTCATATCCCTTTTAAATGAATTTCGAAAATTTTGTTGATCGATACAATAATTAATAACATTTCATGGCAAAAATTGGTTTTAGAATACTAACAATATGTAGGAAATGAAGACTGGTCAAGTCCTATGGCCCTATGGCAAGAATCCATTAAAAGCTAATATTATGTAGGGCTTCTATATAACAAAATTAAAGTAAATAATTGATTATTAAAGAATAATAAACAGCTATTGCATTTCATAATTACCTATGTGGTACAATTATTGCTTAGAAACATTTCTACAAAGCAAAAATGGAACAGTTTACCATCTTATTTCCTGGTTTTCTTGGGAATCAGAACAATCTCCTTAAAAATTGCAATATCTTACCTTTAAACAAAAGAGCAGGGAAAACGGCAGTGTACATATAAAAAGAACAATGGAAAGTACTGTTAACAACCAAGCACAAGGCCCCAGTGACTCAGCGGGTTCTCCTTCAAGAGAAAAACAAAAGAGTTAACAATAAGCATGTGACAAAATGAAAATATGGTACTTTGTCAAGAAAAGTTGGCTGCATTATGGCAGCACATAGTTTAATATATTTAATTTTCAATCCCACTTGGAGCCCAGTCCATGTACAAAATCTTCCTTAGATCTTTGGAACATGTCTATTTCTGCAAAATCTTCTGTGTAAAGTCACTTCAGTGTGCAGCACTTTTCCTGATTTAGCTAATAATTCTGAAAACAATATTATGTCTATGCTACAATATACACACACACACACACACATATATATATATATATATATATATATATATATATATATATATATTTATATAATTGGGTTTACATGACCTCGAAAGGTACAGTTTTCAGTCTTTTCTTTTAAATACTAGCTTCTACCAAACATCAAAGGTTGCAAGAGTCACACATTTTTAATCTCTTCCATAAGGCCGTAGTATCAGATTTTAGCTTTTTCTAATGAAGCAAAATATAGTGGTGTCTCACCTTAATTTGTATACTGACCTTTCAAGTTAATTGTTGGAATTTTATCAGCTACTATTTTAATAGCATGTCATAGGAATATACAACAGTATTGCCACTGATGAACAACAAAAAGAAATCTAAAAACTGAAAAAACAGCTATTCAACAAGTGAGAATCAATATTTATTGAACTAAAAAATTTCATGAAAACACTCATAAAAATACTAAAAATATATGAAAGTTGCACAATAATCAATTTTGGTCAAAAATCAATAAACTTTCAGTGCAAAATAGCAACAAAATGAAGAAAAAACAATGTAAAAACAGCTGCACATTAGACAGTTCTCTCTTAAACACACACACAAATAAATACTTTTATATATTACATATCTATAGTCAGGGATAACTTACTTTTAACAACAGTCTATAACAGTAGAGCAAGAGTATAAGAGTACAGAAAGTAAACTAGCATGTCATAGAAACCAGATAACACTAAGTTAGAAATAAAACCTTCACTGTTGATATCCAGTGTATGTTGCTGTCCCATGTTCCAATTCTGATCATAAAATACTTTGGCAATACTAGTCTCTAACAAGCACTAATCTGCAATGTTCTTTAAAACAAACCATCCTATTATTGCACCTGGCTCAATATTCTATTGGCATACCATATCAAAAATTACAGCATGTTACCTTACACTGGTATCATATATTACATCATGTTACCTTACACTGGTATCATATATAACTCAATATTTCAAACTGCCAGCTTAGGTTGACAAGCAAGTGTTTCAAGTCTAAATCCAAGTTATATGTTTTATGAACTTGCTAACTGTAACAAGAATGAGTGGCTTATCTCAGCTGAATACATTCTTTGTATTAAAAGTTAAATGATTAAATATTAATGAGCTCAGAGACGGGTTTTTATAATAAAAATTCACACTAACAAACACCGGCATATTTCCTAAAACTAATATTGCACCTTGTTTTTACCTGGGAAATAAATTAATTAATATCTGCTTTTATGACCAACATTAATCCTGTACTTGTAGACTTACAGCATCTTGCAATGGCAGGTGATAGAATCCCACAACATCAAGCAATGACCATTTTAATTAAAAATAGGTATATATCAATGGCTATGTAAACAGGTGTTGTCATATCAACATAACAATAAGAAGCCTGGGTCTTTTACATTATGGTTAAATGAAGTTGAAAGAAAATTTAGTAACCAGGTCAGCTGGAGTCACTGATAACTAGCTTTGCAAACAGCATGAAAATATACTCTGTATCCACTAAAAACTGGTTTGCAGCTAAACTTTACACAAAAATAGTCATGAAAATGCATTAATTATAGGAATACAGCTTCTAATAAATACATGGTTCCTGTAGAATGGGGAGTGGTGGGCACAATCACTTTTTTTTAAAAGATTGAACATGTTACTCACCTGCCCTAGTAATCATCTATTGAAAAGTACAATAAATAAAATATAACTCATTATCCTTGAAATACCATGCTGATATCTGGCACAGGAGAATTTTTGTTACAGACAAAAATTAGGAACTTTTCAGTTATGACTGGAAAATTACCTAAAGATGTTATCTTTTTTAAACAATGGTTGAATGTGAAGGTCTAGACCATATTTAAGAGTAGATCTACTCATTGATCAACATTTTAGTAACATCTCTCTGTCACTACTTATGCACAAGCTAGGTAAACATGACTTTCTAATGTACCACACATCCTCCAGAACATATGTTCAATATTTCCTAAGGAATATTTTACTTCATTTGCAATGGCAACTGAAACCCTGGTGAAGTATTTGAGCATGTAAAAGTAGATGCTGAACCTGGTGTAAACAAATCACTATCAGACTCAAGGTTGAAAGAGAAGAAAGATCCTTAACGTGTGAAGCAAATTTTACAGTGCGAGTCTCGTCTCATCTCAGATTACAAATACTCTTGTCATTAGGTCTATTTCAGATAAATTGGAGATAGAAGATCTTTAAGACATTACTCCACCCATTCATTAAGATTTTTCTATTGTCAAACAGTCTTGATATTGAAATTCCTTACCTGCCTGATGGCAAACAAAAGTTTAAATAACCAAAAAAGTTGTACATTTGCCCACACCTGACACTGTTGGATCCAAAATATTTTCTATTCTTTTCTAGTAGCTTACCTCCATCATGCTATACAACTGCAGCAGCTAGGTCACAACATAAGAAATTGCAAAGAAACTAGATGTATGCCACTGCAAGCACCTCCATTCCATCACAGGACATAGATGGCCATATAGCCTCATCTCCAACAAGGCACTATACAAGACCTGGAAATGTGAGCCACTCTCCAAGAGGATAATTGGACAATGCTGGTCCATGATAGGGCACATCCTTCATATGGACAGACAGACACCAACACTACAAGCACTGGAGTTTCCAACTGATGGAAGCAAGAAGTGCCAGGCTAGGCATGGCAGACACTGCTCAAACCTACTGGAAACAATCTGTGCAGACATCAAATGAGCTGGCTTCGGGACCCTACACACACCCAAACACCTGACTGAATGCTGACTCAGGATGTCACTAGACTACTGAACTGGCAGAAACAGTATTAAGTAAGTTTGTAAGTAAGTACATAAGTAAGTACATAAGTAGCTCACCTTTTCTCAATTAGTCTTTATCTAACAGAATCTCTCATCATTATTATTATACCCAATCACACACAGGGCATGCAGAGGGCAGTCACAAACTATCCTGGCTTTTTCTCCAAGGCCATCTCATTTTAATATTTTACCATGATGAGTATCTAAGTCTCTTCCTCTCTTCCTCTAGATCTTCTTCCGTGTTCCCCAGTCTCTCTGTCCCTTCACTTGTGTAAGTCCATCTTCACCCTTGATAATCCAACTAGTTCTTTAATACCCTGGACCTTCATAATTTCCCCAATCTTCCTGTTAGGCACTTTGGGCTGTTATCACTTATTGTAATAGCTTGCTCTCGAAAGAAAATAACAGGGTGATGTTCATCACTGTAATGTAACAGCTTCCAAAGATGATGGATTTATCTATGAATGCAAACAACAATTCCAACTAGATTTCACAGTAACACTCATCAGAGCAGAAGTCAATGTTCAAGTCATTAAACAACTCAGAAAACTTCTCATCCATGGGCATACAACATCTCAAACATTCACTTAAAAAGTCTTAGTCTCTACATACACTCACTGACATAGCCAATTATTCAAATGCACACTGCATACCACACATTTCAAAAATAGGTAAAAACCTAACACTTCTAAAGCCAGACAAAACACTGTAGTGTAACAATCGTCTCATAACTGCTGGATTGCTGTTATATCACTATGTGCCTTGTATTGTGGATACTATAAACACCAACACAAGCTGCTTTCTATAGAGCTATAGCACTACCCTGTACACACTCCAAAGTAGTAGAATTCCTAATTTTACTTAGAACCACACCATACAAACCACTGTCAAACACAGACAACATGGCTACAGACCACACCACACTACTCACCATATCTCAGACAAAAATTCCATGCCACCTCCTGACCACTTCTCATAAATAAAATCTACAAACCACAAAACAAGACCACAAAATACTGGGTTTCCAACTACTTATGAGACATTCAAGCTTTTGTACACTACACTGGTAACCCAGCCAAAACCAGAAACATTTCCAATGACACCTCACAAGGCTCTGTTCTAACCCCAACACTTTTTACTTCATAAATGCATGAAATACCAACATCACCAAACAACATTTCCATCTCCTCATATGCAGATGATCTAATAAGCATATCAATACATAGACAAAAATGCATGATTCACACAAGTACAAGCTTACATTACACAATTTGAATACTGGCTCACAGAAAATAGTCTGAATGTAGCACCTTCTTAACCCACAAATACATTACTCACAACTCACAACAAAGAACATCAACACAGACCCACAACAACACTGAACAACAATGAAATTTCACATACACATGAAACAAAAATCCTTGGAGTCACAATACTTCCATTTCATTGGCCCCACAAAATGCAGACCCAGACTAAATGTACTAAGGTCACAAAAAAGTACAACATTTGGGCAACACAAATAAACACTTGTCATAGTATACAAAGAATCCATTCCATCGACAACAGACCATGTCACCCCTGCCTGATACTTTATCATGCCCAACACATAACTAAACAAACTACAAATCACCCAAAATACACCATTCAGAATTATCCTGGCCAGCAAACAATCCACACACATAGGACATGTACACTCAAAGCCAAGATATTTACAGTCACACAACATTCGGATTTGAGAGGCACAAAATTTTTGGCATTGGCCACATACAATGCAAACAGCCCATGTTACTTCCTATGTTATCATCCTCCAATGGACAGACAAACAGCAAACACACCTCACAGACACTACAACAACATCTTAAATTTCATACCATCACCCTCAATCACCACACAGTACAAGAAACACATTCCTACTCACTTCACCAGACATGCACACAACAACCTCACTAACAACAAAATACTACATACTAACCCCCCCTCCCCCAAACACACATACACACACACAACACCAGTAGTGGTTTTACAGAGGGGTAGAGCCCTTGGCCATACAGTTCTGGTGGCTAAAAGTGGGGGCCCACTCCCAAGAAAAAAAATGAATATGCATTTTCAAATGGGGGCCTTAAAGTCCCTAAAACTGCCTTGGTTGTCCATCCACCAAAAACCACATATAAATGCAGCTCTCAGGGTCACAGAGAGTACACCTGTTAAGACTTGTGTGCGTGTGCCCAACAACCATTGCTAAATGCCCAAAATCATGACATAGGCAACACCCACACAGACAATGAAAGACAAACTGGTGAAAAAGGGGTAACCATAAAAATGTTCTCATGAACTACCATACAGAAAATAATCAAAGAAAGATAAATTCTGAAAAATGTATCTCCACTTTTGTTACAATCAGTGACGAAAATGTAATTTCCAAAAACAACACACTATATGATTGACAAAACTGTTAATTTCTTCTATTAAATATCTCATTTTAATAGTCTTTACAATTACTTGCTTTTCAAGAACTGTCTCTGTAATTATTCTGGAAATTTAAGCTGCAGCTAGTGGAGGGATGAATGTTCTCAATGTTGCCATTAAAAGTCAATAATCCATAACTAGATCCAATGCCTTTGCCTTGTTCTTTTCAGTACTTCCTCATTTGTAATTCTATCTTACCATGTAATTTCAAGAATCCTTTTCAAATTTCTTTGATGAAAGCTATCCAATTTGTTCCTGATTCTTTTCGTGCTCTTCCACATTTCACTGGAATTTAACACTGTGGAGATGACTATCACCGTGTACAAAGTATTCTTCATTCTAAGGCTGATCTGATTTGATCTCCATGTGTTTGTCATTGACCTGAAGGCTGCACTGGCTTGACCTAGGTTTTTTTCATGTCTGTGTCCACTTCTCCAGTATTTGATATCGTACTGCCGAGGTATGGGAATTTCTCCACCGCCCCGTGTTGGTTCCCATTGACTAATATCAGTTGGCTTCTGTCCTCCTTTATGACCATTACTTTGCTCCTTTGCCTACTGATGGTGAGCCCAACTTTTACACTCTCATGTTGTAGCCTGTTTATCATTTTTTGACAGATTTCACTGTCTTTGGACACTAGCACAATATCATCAGCAAAGTCGAGATCATTTAACTTGCTGTTATTTCCCCAGGTTATTCCATGGTTGTCTCCAGCCATCGCTCTTTTCATAATGAAGTCAATGCACAGGATAAAGAGGAACAGTGACATAATCCAGCCTTGTCTTGATACACTTCTCTGGAACACATTAAAATTCCATGAGGAGCTGTGGCTTAATGGTTAGTGCACTGCTCAGTAACCAAGAGTTCCGGGTTCGATTCCCCGAGCTGTCGAGGAGAATTTAGAACTTTGCAAAAAGAAAAAGCCATTGGTTGGCGTCAGGAAGGGCATCGGGCCAAGAAATTCCTCACTGCCAAATCAAAGTCCCNAAGTCCCTGTGAAGGGCACCGTCTGAGCCCCAATTGCTGGGGAAAAATGACGTTAAAACTTAAAAAAAAAAAATATTTTCGTCCAACACATGCTAGCATGTAAACCGGACGTTAAACCGAATATGATGATGATGATGATGATCTTCCATAGGGAATCTTTAGAAAAGCTGTCAAATGCTTTCCTAAAGTCAACAAAGTTCAGTATTAGTGGTGAGTTGAACTCTAGACTCTGCTCAACCAAGTTTCTCACCAAAAATATTTGTTCACAATATGACCTGGCTTCCCTGAACCCTGTTTGTTCTTTGTGCAACCTATGGTCTATTGCATCAAGGAACTGTTTCAATAATATTCTGTTCAAGACTTTTCTGTCACACATAAAAGAGTAATGCCCCTCCAGTTGTTACAGTTTGACAGATCACCTTTCTTTGGCAGCTTGACAATCACTCCTCTACCCCATTCCTCCGGAACTATCACTTCTGTCCAAATCTGGTTAAAAAGCTCAAGAAGTACACTGTTAAGGGCCTCTCCACCTGTTTTTTGTAGCTCACTGCTTATTGCATCTAAACCAGCAGCTTTGTTGTTTTTAATCTTTTTGGTCGCATTTGTAACCTCCTCTCTTGTGATGGGTCCCAACTCTACTTATAAAGGCTCGAGGTTTAGCATGCTATGCCAGTCATTTTGGTTGATCAGAGGTGGTTAGTTTAGAACTTCTTTGAAGTGCTCTGCCCACCTTTCACTTTGTTCAGCCTTAGTAGCCAGCACCTATCCATTTTTGTCTTTCACTGGCATATTTGGCAAGTTGCTCTTCCCCACTAGTTGCTTGGCTATTTTGAATAACTCACATGCATCATTTTGCTCTGCTGCTTCTTGTGCTTCTTTTGTTTTTCTTTCAAACCATTCCCTTTTGTCCTTCCTGCATCTTTTTCTTAATGCTGTGTCCATCTCTTTCTATTTCTCTTGAGTGATTCTTGACTGTTCTCTTGTTCTTGCTTGATCTCTTGCTGCTTTCCATCATGCCACTTATCTATCAACTTCCAGGTTTCTTGTGAAACCCATTACTCCTTTTTGTACCTCTATTATGTACAGAAAGTTAAATGATGAGAAACAGTTTGTAATATGAGATTTTTTGACATACCTTTGGACAGCAGTCAAAAAATATTTCATTTCCAAAAACAGGTCTGCAAGTTAAAAGAAGTTTTTGAGGGGAAAAAAAATTCCTGTGACTGAAAATGTAACACAATAATCACATGTTTGAGTATTAGTTGGTAACTTGAGAAAGCTGCAGAAAAAATTAGTGGTTGGACCAAAGGAGCTTTAAAAGCATGTTGCCATCACAGACCAGCAAAGACATAGGTCAAACAATAAAGTTTAAGTCTAAGTAATGGAGAAAACAGATTAAAGACCTGAGGCACTGAGACACTAAGGAAGTTACAAAGTAGACTGTTTATCCAGCAAAGATAACTGCAGAGATAACAACGTTTTAAAATAGTGCAGGAAGGGATATGACTGTGTAAAAAAAATGTTGGAGATTCCAAAGCAAATAAAACATGCATCAAATTGTTATGTGGAGATGATTGGGTTTAAAATGATGGTGAAAAAGTGGCAGTTACTGATATTGAGAAATATCTAGCTTGGACAGAACATTATTAGTGGCTTTGCTTTCATATATTTTTCAGGAAACATGCCTGGAGTTCAATAAGCCCATCACTGGCCATCACCTGCAAATAGAATAAGTATGAGAACAGATCCAAATGAACTAAATAAAGGTAAAGCTTTAGCTTCAATCAAATTGTTGATATGAAGACAGCACCTACTTAGTGAAACAGTCGTGTGGTGGAGAACTGCTTTGGAAGTCAAGGAAAAGGCCATGGATACAACCAGTTACCAAAGACTTAAACTAATGGGACACATGATATTTAGAGCAAGANAGAAAAAATTAGTGGTTGGACAAAAGGAGCTTTAAAAGCATGTTGCCATCACAGACCAGCAAAGACATAGGTCAAACAATAAAGTTTAAGTCTAAGTAATGGAGAAAACAGATTAAAGACCTGAGGCACTGAGACACTAAGGAAGTTACAAAGTAGACTGTTTATCCAGCAAAGATAACTGCAGAGATAACAAGGTTTTAAAATAGTGCAGGAAGGGATATGACTGTGTAAAAAAAATGTTGGAGATTCCAAACCAAATAAAACATGCATCAAATTGTTATGTGGAGATGATTGGGTTTAAAATGATGGTGAAAAAGTGGCAGTTACTGATATTGAGAAATATCTAGCTTGGACAGAACATTATTAGTGGCTTTGCTTTCATATATTTTTCAGGAAACATGCCTGGAGTTCAATAAGCCCATCACTGGCCATCACCTGCAAATAGAATAAGTATGAGAACAGATCCAAATGAACTAAATAAAGGTAAAGCTTTAGCTTCAATCAAATTGTTGATATGAAGACAGCACCTACTTAGTGAAACAGTCGTGTGGTGGAGAACTGCTTTGGAAGTCAAGGAAAAGGCCATGGATACAACCAGTTACCAAAGACTTAAACTAATGGGACACATGATATTTAGAGCAAGAAATCAGGAAAGCAGCAGACACTGATGCAATCCAATTTGCTTTCAGGCCTGCAAAAAACTATTAATGTAATCTCTATGGCATTAAGTCCAAAGGTTTGAGTTAACTTAGATAAAACAAAGATTATGGCAAGCTGGAGTGGTGATGTACTGTCTTTACACCAGTTGATAACCACATTGAAAATGCATATGGGTATTGGTGTTAAGTCAGTGAAATTTGTTGGTTAAGGTTATTAGGTATGAATGCTACAGTGGATTTAAACAGAAATGGTCATTCTGGGTTAAAACTAAAGTAAACACTTACACCAACAAGGAATAAACTGCAATCCTATAAAGACTGAATTAGAAGTCCTATGTCATACAACAATGAAAGGCAGCCACAAAAGAAGAATCATGCATCCAGACCCAAACAAACTGTGATGCAATGACCAGATAGATATGATAGTTAGTTTTAGAGCCAGATACCCTAATGAAGAACTAAGAAACAAACTTGGTCTAAATGTATATCAGATTTTCAGTAACAAAGTCAGAATAATTGGTTTGGCCATATGGCGAGGTTGGCTAATTACTAGGAATAGAAGACCCTCCTATTATTTTTTTTTCTAACTGGTTAACTTAATATTAGTAGGAAGATAGTTGTCTTGCTAGTCCCATTGCTGAGTGTACTCAGCTGAGTATTTCATTCATCAACATATGGTTAATAGAACAATAATTGGTTCATTACTTTAACAAGTACATCAAGTACCAATTATGGAAATAAGATCAATCCAGGTATCTTCACCACTACAATTGCTGTCTTTATACAAAGTATTTCAATTTGTAGTTGTATTTTTATTTAATTAAAATTGTAATTCATTAGTTTTTCAGCTTTTAAAAACATTGTGTATAATTTTTTAATTTTGTGACAAATTCAGACCTGCACACATACATACACACATACATACATACCAAAAACATAATACATATATACATACATACATTCATACATATATCCACACATTCATACATACATAGTGATTGCTCCATCTTGACAGATGATTGCCATCTATGACTTCAGCTGTTGTCAGTAAAATTTGTCTTTCCTTGTGAGACCTCGGAACTTTCATTATGCAGTCAGAAATACTGCAGGGGCACTCTACACATTCTATTAATGTCATTTTGACTGCAAAACCTACACCACCATCACAACATTCACCCTTCTGCTTGCCAACCCAGAAAAGTGTGAAACCAGATGTAATTTCAGTTAGCTGATCTTCACCAGGGAGACATGTCTCCGACAGGGCTGCAATATCAATGTTCAGTCTTTGAAGCTCTTTTGTCACAAGGGCTGTTCTTCTTTCTGGTTGATTAGATACTTTTTGGTCCAATAACGTCCTTACATTCCAAAAACAAACACTTAGTTTCACTCGATCTTTTGCAAATGTTTTAGTGTTTCTTCCATATTTTGTGGTCCTGCTAAAATGAACCACCGTTAGCTGCAGGCTGCCAACCAGTGTTGATGT
>RDPX01000315.1:672400-699878 GCA_003991215.1 Morbakka virulenta
TAAAAAAAAAAAAAAAAAAAAAAAGTAGTCCAGACTAGTCTTATTATTTAACTCCATTTTCAGAGTTTTCCAGGTTGTGTATTTCAAATTTTGCCATGTCAAATAACTCAACTATCTCATTGAATATTTTGTATGTTCAGCCATCAGAAAAAGAGTTGTGGTCAATACCTTTTTTTATTCAATCCATTTGGCTAATGAGACGGTGAAGAAAAGACAAAAAAAATGCTTAAGCCAAGATATAAGTTAAACTGAGACTTAAAAACAATCCATTTCTATTACAGAGAAAAGCACATAAAAACCAAAAAAATCACTATCTAGCTGTCTGAAGAAGGAAATCATACTGATAGTAGGATTTATTATTACGAGGTACAACATTGGATAAGGATGAAAAGTTTGAGAGAAATGAGTCACACGAGATATAACAAACAGGGCTGCCTTCAGCAAGGAAACCTCATCAGAACACTTCCTATGTTAATACCTGGAAGAAAGACTAAAACAAACTACGTTTCAAACTACTACTACTACTACTACTACTACTGCTGCTACTACTACTACTGCTACTACTACTACTGCTACTACAACTACTACTACTGCTGCTGCTACTACTACTACTACTACTACTACACAGCGTGCTTTACAATGCTATGCCAGATTTTTGGATCAGGTGTCAGTTTCAGCAATCTATTTAATGTCATGTGTCAGTTCTAGTAATCGTTTCAATTTCTTGGGTGGTCTGGGAAGATCTAATCTGATTCAGATGTTGTTCACATCGTACCGTGTGGTTTAAAAACAGGTTGTCTTTGGTTTTCCTTGTGGCTTTTTCATTTCACTTTTCTGACTTAATCTTTAACACTTTTCTTGGTGGTGTTTCAGATGTCCCGGTTCCTTCCTCTTATTATTTCACTCACTTCGGGATAAAGCTCATTGCTGGTTATATTTTTTGTCAGTTATTTTCAAATATCATTCCCAGTTCTAAGTTGATAACTGTCAAAGTCGTTTTCTAGTTTTTTCGTTAATATGCAGAGTGGGACCTCTCAAGATGGCCACATGTGTCTGGGCTCGAACAAGAAGAACAAGATGAGATAAGGTAGCACCAGTCCAAACGTGGCGACAATACTCCAAAGATGGATGGTAGCTTTATGGAGACAAAAATGGCCTCAGATTGAAACAAGAATAAAAACTCTTCAAGAAGGTGGAAAACAAGACTCCGATAGGCAAAGATTGGAACGTTGGGCAGTAAGGAAGATAGCTCAGAAGCACATCCTTTCAGGACAGCAACCAGGATGAAATCTAGACCATCAGCTTTAGATTGATCAAGCCCATGAAAAAACTTTACAAACTAGCCTTGGCCTCATGATGAGATTCCAAAATCACTTTACTAAGGAAACTCCGGCAAAGAAACACTAAAAAAGAATTGAAGGAAAAGAATGCAGCAAAAGTGTAAGCCTTTTCCCTAGAGGACATCTAAAAATACAAACATCATCAAAACGTGAAAACAAACTCCTTAAGAATAGCGAAATTTTGCTTTAAAAATCACCCTTTTACAAGCATTAGTAGTCAGTCTAGATGAACATAGAAATGACTGAGTGAAGCACTAAATCAAAGAGGAGGATGAGGTTTGACTTTACAATTACCACTAGGTAAAGATGTTTCAATACCAGCCTGAAACCATTCTTCCAATTTTGCTGCAGCCTCAGAAGGCAATTTGCTGAAGACTAAAGCCCAAGGGTAATGATATTATTTTTGTTATTAAATTAATGTTTATACAGGATAAATACATATATGCAATATATATATATACATATCAGTATTTTACATATGCTTTAAAAACTGCTATCAATGTAGTCCTGTTATATCACCAAGGAGCTGATGAAATGCATCCCAGTGAGCCTGACCACATTTAAAATTCGTTTGATGATGTGGGTTCTCAACAACATTTAAAACAGTTACTCTATAGTGACAACAACATGATCAGAAGATCCAAACGGAGGTAAAGCTAATTGTACAGTGCTCAGAAACAGAAGTCAAAAAGGGATCAAAAAGGAAAGGTTCTCTTCAGTTTGAATTTGGTAATCTTGTGAGAAAATCAACAAGCTGAACAAGGTGATGGGCAATAGCCTAGCTTATGAAAATTTTTCAATACTCTCATTACGATTATTGTATACATTATTAATAAAAATGTTTATAGTTTTCCCAAAGAAAGGTTTTAAACACCAGGATTGGTAGAAAAGGTAGGAAAGGTAGGAGAGCATTGTCAATCGATGACAACTTTGATCATGGGGTTGTTTAAAAAAATACTAGGATATCAACAGTTTTAAAGAAAGCTCAGGTTATGGTGAGGCCCAGAATAGCAAACGTTAACAAGTACTTTGGAAAATATCAAAGATAATTGTCCTTGTCTCGGCCTAGACAGTCAAGAGTGTGACAGAATTGCTTAGATATGAAAATGAGGAGGTATGCTGTGAATCAAGATTCACGGGTAACATATTTGTTAAAAGAGAAGAGATGTTGGGACTCCAGGTGCAAGGCAATAGTACCTTTTATCAGCCTTGGAAACACCTTGCTGTAGATTGAGACAAACTGATAAGGCAATAGTTGCAATAACCAGATCACTCACCAGAGCTTTTATGAAAAGAAACAACAGAGGCATTTCCAATAGCAAGGAAATGGAGATTAAAAGATACTGAAGAGTTTTAAAAGGACTGAAAAAAACTCAGTGAACATTTCTGGAAACAACCACAGGAATTTTATCAAAACCAGATCATTGGATGATTCTGAGGCAAAATGACTTCAGCACCAGAGGAAGATATTATGGGAAAGTCATTGACGTCGTAAAAGGAACGCTGTCGAAAGTTTGGAAAAGCTGGATAAACGTCACCAGGAGAGCTATTACTAGCAAAGAATCGAGTCAGGAGGTTTGCTTTATCTTTTAAGAGGTTAACGATTGGAATCCATCAAAAATAGAGGAAAGGTAGATTCATCTTTACTAAAAACTTTGTTGAAATCCTACAGAACATTTTAGAGCTATATTTAAAGTATATTTAAACTTAGCCGGAAAAAATATCGTCAATGTCACTCAGATGATTTTCAAGGAAGTACCAAAATGTTGCCTTTAGGAATACATTTATAACAACAGAATGCCACTGACTAAACCTCCTGTTGACTTTTAGTGAGGTCGACCTTTCGAAATGTTTTTAAGAAGCAGGATTAGGCCTTCAAGCTAAAAGAAGGATCAATGAAAAGTTATTTTGTCTGTTTGAGTTACCTGTGAAATTTCAATGTTATGCTAATGAGATTAAAAGTCTGTCTTCGGAATAATTTATCGACTTACCACCATGCTAATATTTATTCATAAACTCCTTAGCTTTTTCCCCCCTCTAGTGGTGCTATTTTTCCTACGTTTTTGGGAAATTACATGAAATTTCCTGCTACCTTTTTTTATCTAAAATCTGATAAAATAAACCCATTCAAGATATTTCCCAAGCACTTTTCTTAACCTTGATTGTGAATGAAATAGGCAATACCTTTGTTCCCCTTAACAGTATCAGCGTTAGTTAAGCTGTTAATAGCAGCTTCTACTCGTTTCATAGTCAGTGTTTCCACTCATATATGCTGCTTAAAATTAGACCAAAACACTTTTGATAGGGGTGTCTACTATGGCAATGCTTCTTTCTTTTGTGTTCCTACAAAACAGCGATCTTAACATCTGTAAAAGGAAATACAGTAATCCTTTCAATATCTTTTATTTAGAAAATCTGACATAATCTGGGCAAAGAGTGAAAAAATATTCCCCAGACTATGTATTAATTTTTTATTAATGGTTAAAACCAATACAAGGTAGAGAATCACTAAGCCCATGGAACTCTGACAAGAAAAGGGAAGGTTAAGACAAGAGATGAACGTTTAGCCAAAACATTTAAATTAAATGGGAGAGGACCTGTCCAGATGGGATAACAATACTCAAAAAAGGATAGATGATAGAATCATAAGACTATTGTTTTTATCATGAAATATCATAAAATATTTTCAAGGCTCAAAGTGATCCCTACAAGATCTTAATCTTGTCAGAATGTTCTAAATATAACAAATATATTGTAGAGCTTGCAAAAATCACCCGAAATTTTCCCTAGCCAGTATTGATGTCATTAAAATATGCTGGTTCATAATGACAGGGACCTATCGGTAAGGAAAGAAGTAGATTACACAGTTTATGGAATTCGAATACGTCGGGCTATGTTTGCTTAAAAGTTATGGAAATAGTATTAGGTCACACTTATAGTTATAGTACATGTTAATATGGTATTCTACACTTTGGCTAATAAAGAATGTTTTAATACCTCAGTAATAAAAATAGTTCCATGGTAATTATATAGATAGATAAATAGATAGATAGCTAGATAGATAGATAGATAGATAGATAGATAGATAGATAGATAGATAGATATTTAACACACACAGTGACAGTGCTGTTTCAGACCATCCGCTTCATTTATGGATAAAAACAGAGTCGCGTCTTGACCATAAGAACATCATCAGGAAAAACCACGTCCAGTTTCGGTCCTCTTCCTCTACCGTTTAAAATGAGGTAACGGGTCTCCCTCTTTCGGAGTTGTTTTGCGCTCTACAGCTGGATAGTAAATAAGCTGTTGTGATAGGTCCCAATCTTTAAATGGTCTTGTTGCTTTTGTGCTTAAACATCCCACTTTTCATCATTACTGTTGCGCTTTTCCAATATATATATATATATATATATATATATATATAGTGTATAGATTGAGATAAGTCATTTCTTTCAGGTAGTGGCCACAGTTGTTATCCGAATAGAGTAATTTTTTAATGACGTTGAAAAAAACAGATCATTTTTTTTAATTTCTAACGTTTTTTCTCATTTTCTCATAAAATGTACATTCCTTTATTTAAATGTTTTTCTCTCGTAGAAGAGGAAGGTTGCTAAATGTGTACATGGCGATTGTTGTTATCATATAACAGAAGTTAATTAATAAAGACCATCCCATCATCTACAAAAGAATTTCAAGGGAGATTTAATGCAATGAAATATCAAAGAGAAAAAAGGGAGAAACTTTTGCTTTCTCTCAAAACATTGATACAAGCAAACAGACACGTGGAAGAGATTCTAGCAGCTTGGTACGAGGAAATAATACTAGTTTCATAACAATAATTTGCGTAGTGGCATCACCAAAGGACCATTAAAAGGCATGTTCGACGAAGTCAGATACTCTGATCTCAGTGGCAATGGACTCACAAATAACCTGTAGCAGCATCTGGAGACACATACAGAGAGGGAGAGAGGGAGAGAGGGAGAGAGGGAGAAAAGACATAAACTGTTAGATCGCACAAGTTAGGAATGTCAAAGACTATATAGCGAAATAAAACGGAGATGCAGAGTGGCCAAGGAAAAATGGCTTAATGGATTGTGTGAGAAGGCATAAGCAGTTTTCAGTGAAAACACTAACAACATCTATAAACACATTGACGAAATAGTAGGAAAGAAGCGCTGTTCATCTTCAGGATGCATCAAACCCAAGGGTGGAACTATAATCTTAGAGAAAGAGAAGATTTTAGAAAGATGGAATGAATACATAAAAGATCTACTTGACGATTGTAGAGGAAACTTACTTATAATCAGGAAGCCTATCGATGATCCAACCATCCGGGAATCAGAAGTTGAAGCAGCAATAAAAAGGATAAAGCATGGTAAAGAACGAGGTCCAGGTACTATTGGTATTAAACTCATAATGGCAGCAGGCGATACCGGCATAAAAATGTTGACAGAAATAATTAATGAAATCTATGGCAGCGGAGTAATACCAGAAGATCTCACAAAGTCAGTCTTTATAACTCTTCCTGGGAAGCCAGGTTAATTAGAATGCAAACTTCACAAAACTATCAGCCTGATGAGTCACATAACAAAGTTAATTCTCCGAATAATAATGATGCCTGCTTGGTGGTCAAAAATTACCCCAGAAATTAGTGAACCTCAGTGTCATTTCATGAGTGACACTGGTACTAGAAATGCAATTTTCATGTTAAGTAGATTAAGTGAACGAGCTACCGAGGCTCTACAAAATGTCTACCTATGTTTTCTGGATTATACAAAAGCGTTTGACAAAGTTAAACAAGAAATATTGATAGACATACCACAAAACTTAGATTTTGATAGGAAAAACATTAGACTTATTCGAAATCCCTATTGGGAGCAGAGCATCAGAAATGACGGAGAGTTAAGCTAAGCCAATACACATCAATCAAGATAGGTGTCAAACAAGGGGGTGTGTTTTCACCAGATTTATTTAAATTATACAGTGAAGTTTTCCTAAGAGAATTGAAAGGACACAAAGGATTTATCGTTGGAGGCAAAAATGAATAAAATATAAGATATTTCGATGATGCAACTCTAATCGCAGGCTCTCTGAATCACAAGAAAACCAAATGCATTGTTTTTTTTGAAAGATGTAATAAGAAATACTTGTCATCAATGAAAAATAATAAACAAATAGAACAAGTGAATAAATTCAATTATTTGGAGAGTATAATTACATATGCGAAGAAATAAAACGAAGAATTATTATGGCAAACGATGCTTCCTGAAAATTCCGGCATATCATAACAGATAGAAGCTTAACAATAGAGTTTCATAAAAGAATTTTTAAGAGCTGTGTAATACCTGGGTTGACTTATAGCAGCGAATGTTGGATAATAAATGAAACAATGAAGAAAAAAATTGAAGCCGCAGAAATATGGTTCTTCCGACGCATCCTAAAGATATCTTGGACTGATAGGAAAAGTAACGACGGAATATTAATGATAGCACAATCGAAAAGATATATAATTAGTCGTATCCGAGAAACGCAAGCACGATTTTTAGGACATATTATTCGTAAAGATGGGATAGAAGCTACAAATCTATCAGGGAATATAAAAGGTGTACTTGAAGCAGATAACATAAAAGACAATGCAATGTGAGGAATAAGGACAGAATATCTTAGAAGGCTAAGAAAAATCTTAAAATCAAAGCTAAACAGTCAAAACACTTTAACTGCTATTAACGCTAGGCCAATATCCGTTATAAGATATAGCGCGGGAATTACAGAATGGAGAGTTAATGACTTAAAAGAACAAGACAGGAAAACTCGGAAGATACTGACAACCTATAGCATGTTTCACAAGAAGGGGGATGTAGATCGTCTTTATCAGAAAAGGTAGGAAGGGGGCATAGGTCTCATAAGCGTAGAAGACTGTGTAATGATGGAGCAAAATTGCTTGCATAAACACTTGCAAGAGAGCGAGAAACAATGTTGGTAGAGAATAGGAAGGAGAAGATTATAGGTGAGGAGGTGAATAAAGTTGCAATTCTAGAAAGGAGAAAAACAACTTCTATCAAAAATAATTATACAGCGTCTTCCACCCTAACACCAGTTTCAAAGACCACGTATTTGGGATTGGTTAAAAGCTGATGACCTGAAGAAGACCACACAAGGTACTCTGATAGCAGCTCAAGAGCAAGCCATCAGAACCAAGTCAATCAAATATCATATCGACAAGGATGGTACTTCCCCTATGTGTCGACTGTGTGGTAACCATGAGGAGACAGTTACTCATTTAGTATCAGAATGTAGAATTCTGGCTCAGAAACAATTCAAAAACTAAAGGCATAATAAAATCGCACAAGTTCTACATTGGCATGCATGTAAAGACCACAACATTGAACATTCAAAAAATTAGTATGATCACTATCTAGAAGATGTAATTGAAAATGAAAAAGTGAAAATACTCTGGGACATGAAAATCCAGACTGATAAGGCTTTGGAACATTCGAAGCCTCACAGTTATTTTTGATAAAGAAAATAGGAAATGTACGAGAGCTGATATAGCTTCCCCCTTTGATACCAGAATCATCGAAAAAAAGAGAGAAAAAATCAACAAATACCAGGACCTTAAGTGAGAATTGAAACGAATTTGGAGCATTGGGTACTATATCAAAGGATTTCCACGGTTGGCTTGGGAAAGTTTGCCCTGATTCTCATTTTGGAACTTTACAGAAGGCTTGCTTGTTGGGAACAGCAAGTACTCTGCGCTTTGCACTGAATATCTAAGGTTGTGAGTCGCAACTTGATGTTCAGTTCACACCTTCCGTTTGGTAAACCGAGCTTCAAAACGAAATAATAATAATTATTATTATAAGTTGTCCTTGGTATTAAACTGCACCCGGTTGTGGAGTTCCGACGTGGGCGAATGAGGTTATCCTTTGCCACAACTACCTCCAGGTCACCGTTGAGCAAGGTGTAGTACCTGTTAGCTCTCTCCGAGACCAAGAAATGCCGGGTTGGCATCCGGCGGGGGCTAGTCTGCCTCGTTGGTATAGAGGACTCTTTAGCTTTGGTTGGCAACCCCTCTAGAGATGGTGTCTCGAAAAAGATACCGGTGGTGGTGTAACTTTAAATTCACTAATCCTCAAATCAGTGTAAAAATGTAAAATCAAATTAATGAAAATAACGGCGTGAATGAGGCTGGAACAACTTGTGAAGGTCTCTTGCCCGGTAGGTGCTTTCCAGATCAGCAGCGGGGACCCGGTCGTCATCATACTACTGCTAAGAGAAAGTGGCACAAAGAATTAAACGTAGCTGTAATGGAGTGTTACTTTCCAAGTGATCCAGTGAATGAGGATGGTAAATCTATGCGACGATATAGGTAGAGGATGCATCGTGTTTGGAAGGAAAGAGATTTATATGAGATCAGTGAACTGAATTTATGCTATCAGGCTAGACCCATAAGAAAAAACGAACTACTATCCGAGGTGGAGATCGAAATGATTAAAAAAGTGTCTTAGAAAGAGAGACAGAAACTGACTTTGAATGCTGAGGAAAGTAAGACATTCTGGTCAGATATACTGGGGAAAGAAAAGAAGCACAATTCAGAAGCGGAATGGCTTCAAAAATTGAAAGAAGAAAAGGAAGATGTAGTACAGGACAACTTGTAAGTAAACTTGCGAATAAAATGCAAAAAAAAGTGTTATGGGAAAACGAGACCATTATTAGAATAGTATTGTCTGGACTAATTGGACGAATGACGTTTAGATTAGGTACCAAAACGTGTCAGCTAAAGACTCTGGCCATGGATATACATCCACTAATTATTGTAAAATGTTTGCTGTGTATCTTTCAAAGTTACATGATAATAATAGTTATGACAGATGGATGGATTTCTGACTTGATATATATATATATATATATATATATATATATATATATATATTTATATATTCGACACAGGAAATATGCCAAACCAACACTGACAAACTCCTTCAGCTAATAACAATAATATTTGACACAGGAAATGACTAAAGAAAGTATGACCACATTTACTTGAGTAAATCAAATNTCCTTCAGCTAATAACAATAATATTTGACACAGGAAATGACTAAAGAAAGTATGCCAACATTTACTTGAGTAAATCAAATATTTATTTATTATTTCAAATTTTCGTCTGTCTACAACAGACGAAAATTTGAAATAATAAATATATATATATATATATATATATATGCAAAGGCCACCTTCAAGCGGAGAAAACTGACTCAAACTAAATCAACCAATTTCGACCTAAAAACATCTATGAAAGAATTAGAACCAGACGGGGCGCACAAATACCTAAGAATAAATGGGAGGAAATCAACACTGCCACTACTATACCATAATACCCTACCTTAATGCTTCGATTAAGGGCCCCCGACTAAAAATCCATCTCGAATAAGGGCACCCCTCAAATAAATAGCCCAACTGTAGGTTTGAATTTGGAATAAAACAAAAATAATTTAAGTAAGATCTTTCATTATTTTTATCAAAACTCATTGATAATAACAAGGAAATCTCTTCATTTTGACTATATCAATATCAACGAATTCTCCTTTTTCTTCAAGCTTTGTTTCCAAGATTTCTGCAAATCTTATGTCACTTGTCATTCCAAGGTAATTAACAGGAACTACCAAGCCAAGTTCTCGTATTCTTTTACTTGTAACTTCTACAGTCAGGTTTGATTTGTTTTCTCATCGGGATCTAAAGAGTCTTTTAAAGGTTGCGAAAGAACGATTGGAAAACGTTTCAGTTCTTAAATGAGATAGAGTGGCTACGGTTCTGTTCATTCGATTTGGTACAGCATATCATACTTCAGTGACAATCCACTTGCTCGAGCTATTTTTTGCAATTATCAACAATTAAATTTTGTCAAAATGGAACATAAAACAGAAACTTGATAATTCGGAACAAGAAAAAATCACATATGATATAAAACGGTCTGAAAGTAAATGTCAGTGATGAAGAGCAAACATTCGTGATCGTAAATATCTAATTGGTCGAGTGTTTTCCTCTGTTTACAATCTTTGTTTCTTTCAACTATGTCTTAACTTTTGTAGCCTGTCAATATCCTGTTTGTCTAGAGGATCACTCTTGTCTATTTTCATAGCATCTACTTTAAACCTGAACACGACATAAGGAATCTCTTTTTTGTGCGGATTAGTGTGAATGTGGTCCTGCAGAAAGATGAAAAGCAGAACACAACATAAACACGAATTACTTGAAGGATTCAGTTGGATCTCACAAAGGGAAGCCTTGGCGAAAGTATAGTGCGGAGTTAAAGAAAACAAACTTGCAGGCAGAAATATCCTCCATACATTCTACAGCTAGACCTTTCGAGGTAGATCGAATAATGGTTTTTCGTTGGGTTAACAACAAGATAGAGATTCATGCCAAAACAATAGAAGCTGAAGGAAAAAGAAGAAAAAGACTAGGGAGTGGTGAAAGGAAAATCTTGAGTGAACAACTCGAGAAAAAAGGTTTTGGAATGGATTTTGAACGACGATCTAAATGGCTGTGCGTTTCCCGACGTCTTATCATTAAAAAAGGCGTCTGTAATTAATTTACAGTAGCGTTGAAAATAAAACAAATGTTGCACTTTCTACTTGTAGGGGTTCGCTAAAAAAAGTTATCAGAAGAAATGGTTATCTTTGCGTAGAAAAACATGTGTGTCTGAAAGATCCAGAAATGGTGGTTTCAAAAATTCTCCCCAGCGATTTTAGAATCCGATGCTTAGGTTTACAAGAAGACAATTACACGATGAATAATATGTATGCGATGGATGAGACCCCTGTTCGGTCTAGAATGGTTTCATCGTTAACTATTTATAAAACTGCATCAAAAATCGTCATTTGAAAATCGACTCGGAATCACAGAAAGTAGCGTATCAGTTTGTTGCGCAAGAAAATGGAAACATGAAAGCTATTCATCGTGTTAAGAGGAGCCATGCGGGATATTGAAAAGCTAAATAATAAAGGATTATAAATAAATAAAGAAAGAATTTTATGGAAAATGTCATCAACCTGTTATCAAATAGTTTGATGAACTCCGCGTTAGCAAGTCATTGGGTCGGAAAAGGCCTCGGCAGCTTTTTGCTCGTAAGACGGTTGCTAGTCCATGTCACATACAAATGTCACATTGAAGACTTTACCGCAAATTCTTGAAAGAACAAAACTACTGATGCAGTTTAGGTACCGGGAGGCTGAACACGTTGTATCTAGGCACCCAATGTATCCTGGAGTAGGCCATTTAAACAGTATTGCGCTGAAGTTTACGATGAAGGGCTATCAACGGATCATACAAAAACCTTTTGTCTCTTTAAAGTGTCACGGGCAGAGAGAAACAAGGATAAGAGAGAAAGGAAACTCTTTGAGGCTTCTTTGTTGTGTTTGAAGCATACATTTCACTTTGTAAATCAACGGACAGCGAGTGCTAAAACTTGTTTTTCGATCGAGGCAATGAAGCAATGTTTGAATTAAAAAGATACAACATAGCGTTGCTCTACATTGAATCTTAGAGGTTGCGCCCTCCAAAGTTTAGTTTACGTTTAAAACGAATTGTAACCAAGAAAAACGTAACAGAATAATTTATCGTAGGGTAAGTTTAACGTTTAAGTTTAATGATGTGACAAACAGAACAGGCTGGAAACAGCTGATCCTCTGTGGCTACTCCCAACGGCATGTAGTTGAAAGATAAAGAAGAAGAAGAAGTTTAATACTTTGTTACTTGATTTTACCACTGTTGAGAAACTGAAGGCTGTCTATTTTCACTCCAATGACAAATTGTAAAACATGGTATGATGTTCCGATTATGTAAGCCGATGATTTCTTCCGCAAGTTCAAACAAGGCAGCAAGTAAGCAAGTTTAATAACCATTCCCTGGACCTAAGCCACTAAATTTTTAATAAAATACAATAAATAAACAAGTAGGAAAACATTAAGTAAAAGAATATATTTCTGTAGCAAATTATTTGTACTATGGTACGAGAAATTGAGACCATTCATTATTGCTGTAATTAACGGCTGAGAAGTATACTGGATCTTTCATTGACGGTACCCCTAGTAAACAGTGGGCCCATACTGAGCAGTATACTATCTTCAATTTCTTGTTTTCTCTCTCTTTCCACCAATTGAGGCTTTTAAACAAATTGTTTAAAAATGGCAGTGCTGTGTAAAAAAAATTATTGAGGCAAGACCTACTAAGCCTCGTTTCCCTGCACATCATGATTGACTCGTGAGCCTCAGTCACAGTCTGAGAGCTAGCTTTTCCCCTGACCCCTATTCTTTGCCACAAATGTCAGTCGAGATGACGAAATAATTTGCTTCAAAGATGGTCATCCTTGTCGTGAAGGTCAGTCAATGCTCACAAAGCAGTTGGATTATATAAATTCTATCGAATGAAATCGGTTTGCACCCAACGATAAGAATAGAATTACTGTATGTCCCTAAAATTTGATTGTGAAAGAGGACTCGGAGGAAGATAAAAACATTGACATTATCTCTCTGTAGTCTATTACAGCTGCTTTCAAAAATACAGTATTAATAGAGCTAACAACAACAACAACAACAATAATAATAATAATAATAATAATAATAATAATAATAGAGCTTTATGTGTATATCTTCTTAGTTTCTATAAGGAACTTTTTTGAAATCACAAAGAATCGAGTGTGTAATCCCTGCTGCCATCAATTTTTTGTTTACCTTACTGGATAATACAGAAAATAAAAAAAACAACGCAGTACTTGCAAGGACGTGACTGGGGGTTTTTGTATTGGTAAAAACTTACTTGACTTGTATTTAAATATTCTGGTGTCTTGGTTCTGTCGAATGTCAGCGAAAAGGGTTTCTGTCAAAATGAACAAGATTTCAATTTTGATATTCAGAATTCATTTTTTTAATTGGGATGTAATCTTTGCTTTATATTATTTTATCCTCTCGCTAAATCGCAGAAAGGTAAATTCGACATTCAACTACATTCTCTTTTATCGGGGCATTCATCGTGTATGAATTTCTATTCACTGAAAGCAAATAAAGCAAATTATCAGTAGATCAGTGCGGACGACACGTTATGCAAATTGTATTTGATCTATCAACACTTTTTGTCATAGTCTCAAAACACTGCAGCACAATGAAGGAATTCAGATGAGCTTTAAATAATTGACCAGATTCCTCACATTTTATACTAGATTATATTCATGCGTAAATAGAAACTGCCCAAATAAAGAGTATGAAAAGCAGTGTACAGTATAGTAATGGAATATTCTTTTGAGTATTTCACATGCTGCTAATATCTAATCGGAATTCATTCTTTAAAAATGTACTAATTGGGAAAGAATTCGAATGATTTCCGGTAGTGTTAAACTACTTTAAGCCAAACAAAATTTGAATGACAGGAATTCATTTTTCAAAGTGAATATCTCATCTTAAAACAAAGGCTTTAAAATGATAAGGACAGAAAAGCAAAGGTGGCTTAGCGAATTAGACATGGTGGGTTACTCAATGATATGTACAGCTGTTAAATCTTTCTATTTATATTTCTTTCAAATATTCACTTTGGAGACAGAAGTCTGCAGTTAGGATGCTTTCAATATGATATCATCCGAGAAAAAGTAGTAATAATGGAATCAATAAGATGAATAAGAATAACAATAGTAATAATAGTAGTAATAGTAATTAATAATAGTAATCATAATTATCAGCCTGTTGAATCAACTAGGACTGTTTAATGGCTGATTCTGGTAGAGTGCCTCCATTAAACCCTGTCAGTCGCAGCTATCTGCCAGATTTTTTATATCACGTTTTCTCGCTTTTAGGTTCCTTTTCACTGTCCTTAAAACGGAGTCTCGTTCTGCCAATGTCTCCCTCACCACCAGAAATCTTGGAGCTGCCTGGGCATCCGATGATCAGAGAGGTTCAGCGCGAACCTTGGTAACAAGGGCGACGGTCGGTTCGAGCTGGTATGGGGAATGCGCACATAGATTCATTTGACCATTAAACTGTTTTCAAATATTAAGTGACATTGGATTTTGCTGGCATCCATAGTCACTCTCTCCGACAAGGCAAGTAAGCGGACCAGCAGGCAAGAACAGGAAGAGACGTGCTAGCATAACTTGCCAGGTCTCAGTGGCTGCCCGAAGAAAGGTATGTTTATCATCCCTCTTTTGTGGTGCCAAGGACCAGTCCCATTTAACTCATGGATGGGGGATTTATGTCGGAGTTTTCTTTTTCCTAGACTGATTGCCTACCAGAGCTAGAGAGTTCATTCCACCCTAATAATAGTAAAAATATTAATAATAAGAACGTGTTATTTATGAAATAGGCTTTTGACTGAATGAAAACAACCAGAAATATAGTGAGAATGTATACTGTACTTTCTCTAAGAAGTAAAGGTCTCGATAAGCACCGATCTATATTAAATACCCCTCTCTACAAAGGACTGCTCAAATCAACACTGCCCTTCGATAACCTCTGCACTTCAGAGGTAATTAATTTAATAAGCGCGGTACTCTAATAAACAGCGTAGTAAAAAATAAGTTAGTGTAAAAATTAGTCGTGTAGGTTATGTGTCATATTAAAGTTTTCTAAGCAAACTCTTTATTTCGATGCCCTTAACATGCTTTATTGTCAAAAAATACATTGTGGATGTTAAGCTTTATTTCATTTTCGACTCATCATTTTGAACATGTAAAAGTTTAAATTTAAAAAAAAATTTTAATTTTTAAATTTTAATAAAATTTAAAAAATTTGAAATTTTATTAAAATTTAAAAAATTTGAAATTTTTTAAAATTTTAAAAATTTTGGATTTTTTAAAATTTTAAATTTAAATTAAAAACATAAATTTATTGTCAGAAAATACACTGTGGATGTTAAACTTTATTTTATTTTCGACTCATCATTTTTAACGTTTGAAATATATGCTGCATTCTAATAAGCGCCGGACTTGAACTTTGAAAAATAAAAAGCTGGGCGCTTATCAGAGCAAATGTGGTAAGAGGTTTAAAAAAGAAGCGTAAACGTTATAAGATAAAGAACATCTAGCCTTGTTTTGTTATCAAATCTTTTAATGTATGCAAGATTCTTATTAACGTATTCCTAATACTTACTACGTTTTCTTACCGTTAAGCTCAATTATATGAAAAAACGTTCTATTGATACAGAAAACAAGTCAAAAATATCTGTTGCATCTGAACTTTACTTCGTAGTTTCTTCCTCTACGAGATACGGTATTACCCCTTAGTTTTAATCCGATTTTTTTAAACTTAGTGTTCCATTTCCACCACTTCAGTATTATTGCTTGATAGCAACCCTGTACCCATTTTTTCTTAGCAAATTTTCGTAATATTTCTTCTCTGGTCAATGTCTTTACTTGGTCGGAGAAAAAGAACCCCGTTTTCGTCATCGTGTCTCTGTCCGCCACATTCATCCAATTAAATTTATGCCTTTTTCAGTATTATATTTTTACCAATATCAAAAGTAAGTAATTTGGTTACTCCGGTTGGCATGCCTATTGCCCTCCTTAATGGGTAATCACATTTTTCACGCCGGGAATATTTTTCATACTACACCTGACGAGGATTTCTGGCCTTCTCTACCATGGGTGTTCTCTGCTTAAGATTGTGACTGACAATTCAACTGGAGTCGTCTGAGAATTGAGCATTTTTTGAAGAAGAATTGAGAAAGGATTGAGCGTCACTTCAGAAAAAGGGAAACCTTCCTCGTAAAGTCGTTTTTAAGTATATGCAGTTGGTTCCTTCTCTTTTTACGCATCACTGTTCATATTTCACTTAGTACGCAACCTAGCCTTAACCTGTATTTTATTTGGGAAAACTTGTAAAGATAAAGTATTTCAATTTGAATCTAACACATTATTCTAAATTCTTAGGTCCCGTCAACACATGCACGCAATTGCTTTCAACCCGAGTTCAAGTGATGCTTAAGGATAACTTCCAAATTATTTGTTAGCAGCACTTGTGCAGGCCAGATAAACGTCTACAAAAATGCAAACATTCCTTGTCATTCTCTTCAAGTGCTAAACTGGGTTACTTGTCTAATTAACTCACCATTTTTCCTTCTGAATGAAATAGCCTTGATGCAGGGATCAAGATCTTTCCTTTGGGGCTTTGATAGTAGCAAATTATATATTTTATATATAATTTATATATTGTGTTGAACATGTTTGCGATCGAAATGTATCATGGTATTTGCATACCAAGCTTACTTGCCTAATGATTGTAATTTTAGTCACTTTGTCATAAGCAATGTCTTGGGTTAACTTAATAATACATGATAGTCTTGTTTATTAGAATTTACCAATTGAAGGCAATTACAGTTTTTTTCCTGGCAATGAATTATAGTTAAAATAGTAGTAAGAGATGCAAGGAGATTTCAACCTTTCGTAATAACAACAAAATCAAAACACAAAACATCGTTTGAATTTCCTTAACAGAAGTTATCCTGTCCTTATGCATTTTAAGAAGTATGATGGTAAGACACCTTGCTGCAATACGTTCACAAAACCTGAGACAAAAACCACGAGAACTATAATTGTATTGTAGACCTAGGTCTACGTATCCTACCACTGAGGTCCCAGTACATTCCTGTTATTTTTTTTTTTTTTTAGTTTTAACGTCATTTTTCCCCAGCAATTGGGGCTCAGAACTTCAGAGGGACTTTGGATTTGGCAGTGAGGAATTTCTTGGCCGGATGCCCTTCCTGACGCCAACCAATGGCTTTTTTTCTTTGCAAAGTTCCAAATTCTCCTCGACAGCTCGTGGAACCGAACTTGGAACTCTTGGTTACTGTGCAGTTGCACTAACCATTAAGTCACGGCTCCTATTCCTATGTTATTATTCTCATGATTAATATTCAGCCTGACGATGATGATCAACCTTTTCTGCACCCACATTGCTGTGCTTATACGGTATTCATATATGTTTTTCATCGATTGTAAATGACTTAATTTTAAACCTGGAACATCCTGGCGCACATGTGATAGTGGTAAAACATGGAATTTTAAACTTAATCAATTCGAATACATCTGGGAGCCAAGTAAGGTGATTTTCCTGAAATCTTACAAAATTACACGGAACGTGACCATATGAAATTGGGAAGGGTAAATAAGATAAAGAAATGCTTATTGTTTTCAAGTTTACTATATGTTAACGCTTGCTCTTGGGTTATATCAGTTTACCGAGACTAGACCCCACTTTTTGAAGGAACTGAGCTAACGGGTCACGTGGAGAATAGAATCTACCGAGACACACGCCCTTCAATAGCCATCGTACGTCTATATTTAGCAGAAGGCGTTCGAATTCTTCTTCATTGTCATGGCAACGTTTGGGAAATATGGGGTCATTCAGAGGATGAGCTTTGATTTTTTGGCGGGCTTTGATGACAATGTTTAAAGACGCCAGACTCTTCGCTGAGATTTTTTGCAACAAGATGTCTGTGAACCCTACAATGGATAGTGAACAGATTTAGGGACTCATTTTTCAGGTTAGCCATCGGTAGCAGAGGCAATCATATTATTGAGTGGAACATTTCTTCGTCAATAACGTCAGACGCAACGTATTGTACATATGCAAGCAGATGTGCCTCACTATCTCGTAAAGCTGACTCATCAAGCTCTGTTCAGAACTGTTCTTCTCGGGTATTTAAAAAGTTGTCCTCGACACTTTTTTCTGTGACATATTCGCAATGAAATATAGAAATTGACCGACGTTTGCTTCAACAATGAAAAGATATCCTACCCTGGTGGAGGTACTTAACTGTTGCAGAACATGAAGTGAACACCTCGTGTTGTATCATCAAATTCTACTTTGGCAAACTTTTTACGTTCTCGTGAGCAGACCCCATGGGCCACCGAGAGTAAAAAACTGTTTTTGAAAACGTATTGCGATTGAATGTATGTAATAATTTTATTAGTACTGATTACTACAAGTTTGAACTTGCGACTTAAAACTTGATATTGGTCGAGGTTGGATTCAAAGTTGAAAGGTACCCCCCCCCAAAAAGGAATTTTCCTTCCCATTGTCTCTGGCTCGGCATGACTAATGGATTAACAGGGCCGTGCCACAAAATGCGAACACTTAACAGTTTGCTGCATAGTATCAACCGGAAATTTGTGGGTAATTTACACTATCACAATGTGCATCATGAACAGTTTCAGGTGCTGTTAAGGCAACCCACCTATACGCACCCGTTATGCAGAGGAGCCTAGTACCTGCTGTCAGAAGATTCCGAAATAGCAACACAAAGCCACGTTGATGGTCTTCTCCAATTAGCAAAAATTGTTTCCTGCCAGTGGCGTTTGAAATTACTCGATCCAACACCCCTTCTGACAAAACGCGCTCTGGTCTTTCAAATGCTCCAGGGGCACTACTACCCACGTTAAGAACTAGTGTGGTGGTCTGTTGAATTGTATGGGTAACGTGCGAAAAAAGTGCGACCCGATCAGCACAGTAGAACACTCCAACTTCCTTTATCTACAGTCCATATATGGCCTTTGTACTAGTGCCTGTTACGTAATGTAGTAAAAAACACGATACTTCTCGAGTGGTTAACGAAAATATGAAAATACTCTGCAACTCAGCGTTGTGCAAAGTTTCTTTTAACATCCTCTCCAGGGATAAAAACAAACTTTCAATGGTCTTCAGTCAAGTTACTTCAATTCCCAACAGTCGTAGATATAAAAACAAAATGTGAAATGGAGAGGGAAGGACGGAGTGATACATATGGAAAAGGGTTATCTTAAGATGGGAGACATGGCATTCAACATCAACAAATGGTTAGCCCCGTGATGATGGTCGGTTCTTTTAAGCAGAAAAGGTCTTTTAAGCATGCTTTATTGTCGATGATGAAGATCAGTGAAAGAGGCGAAGGTAATGTTAAAATTAAAATGAATGGGGAACCTATTGAAGAAGTTAACCTTTAAGTATCTCGGGAGTATTATAACAAGTGATGGTTATTGCAGCAGAGAAATAAAATCACGAATAACTCTGGCAAAGGCTGCATTCAATTCGAGGCGAGAACTACTAACAAGAAAATGTAATCTGAACATTAAAAAGAGAATGATTAAGACGTTGGTGTGGAGTGTCCTGTTGTATGGATCAGAGTCGTGGGTGTTAAAGAAGGAAGATATCAAAAGGATGGAGAGTGCAGAAATGTGGTTCTGGAGGAGAATGCAGAAAATCAGTTGGGCAAAAAGAATCACAAATCAAGAAGTTTTACAAGTTGAGGAGAGCAGAATGCTTATAACAACTATACGGAATCGCCAAAAGAAATGGATCGGACACGTTCTGAGACACCNTGCAGAAAATCAGTTGGGCAAAAAGAATCACAAATCAAGAAGTTTTACAAGTTGAGGAGAGCAGAATGCTTATAACAACTATACGAAATCGCCAAAAGAAATGGATCGGACACGTTCTGAGACACCAGAGTATGTTAAGAGATATCATTGAAGGACGGTTGCCTGGAAAACGAGGCAGAGGAAGGAAAAGAATAACTTTATTAGACCAGTTCAAAAAGCAAGTTAATGGAAGAATGGAAAATTATTCAGATATCAAGGGGAGAGCCGAGGATAGAGATGGATGGCGTGTATGGCGCTAAACCTGTTTGAGGACAGATTACTTACAAGACAATTGACGATGATTACGAACTTAACGAAGTATCACAGTGTATTTGAAGTGATCATTTCAAGCTGTGGTGTGCTTCAGGGCAGCTATACAGAAACAAAACGTTTTCAATTTAGGAAAAACTAAAACAATTTAGGAAAAACTAAAACATGAAAATGAATAAATACTAACATGTTACCAAAGAAAAAACGTTAATTACATCTTGTGTGGATACATCAAAACTAATTATGCACAATGTTTGAGTACTAGAATGCAACACAAATGGATCAAATAACCACCCTGACAACAAAATCACTTTGTTTCCATTCGGGGCGATCTAAATTCAACTAACTGGTTGCCTGAATTCAATTTCTGGCATTAAAACACTAATACCCAGATGTTGATTTACATACCAAGGCTGGCTTGGAGGTCAAGAAGCTCTTAGTATTGAGTAGGGTATATTTTCATTGTTCAAAGTCATTTTTTAACTCCATCGTTAATACAGAGAGAAGAGCAGTAAGCATTGGCGTCAGAACTATACATGAAAAATGACAAATCTGTGAAAAGACTATTACTTTGAAAGCCCTGACCTTTGGGAATATTTGAAGTTGCCAGTTAGAAGAGCTTTTGGACGAATCTGAAAATATGGATTCGTCTAAAGTTCATCAAAATTTACAGCAGGAGGGAGTTTATTGCCTTTATGAGATAAATACTGAAAAATAATACAGAACGCAGGCCGCTTTCGAGGTGAACAAGAAATGAAATAAAACAATATTGTCAAAGCTGATCGACAGTGGAGCAACATAGCAACCCTGTTAACATTCCTGAGTTGCAGTGCTAATGCTACTCTTTGCAAACCAGGTCAGAGTTTGGGTTTTCTGAAATGTTCGGCCAGATAATCCTACGTTATTAAAATTGAAAAGGTGTTTCTGACAGCCTACAGGTATCCAAACAATTCCAAATTTATATATCCAAGATACTGTAGGTTTTAAATTTAACAAACTGCAAAAAATACTTATGGTTTTTTCTTAATCTAATTTAGGTAAATTGTAAAAACAAACCCTTTTAATCTTCCGATGAAAACCGTGAGCTGGGAAGTAGCTATCCTTGTAGAAAATGTTACATTAGTTATAAACAAAAGCCGCATTTCTTGAAATTCAGCACTACCAATTTGCTTTTCACTGACTACGTGTATTTCGATAACTTTTACAGAATACCAGATATTGATCGAAGCACGTTCATGCAAGTTCACGAAATTACAATGGTTAAAAGACCACATTTAAATCAAGAGAGCTTCTTGAAATACCCTACTGAAATTTCTTCAACGGTGGCCGAATATCAAAAGAAGGTCTTCCAACGGTGATTTCAAACAGCAAATACTATCCTTGCGATTTCAAAATATGGATCAAAAAGAGAACTAGCTCAAGGTTTAAAATCAGGCACCTAAATTAGATCAACACTGTGCTGTTACATTAATATTGCAATTATAGAAAGAATAACGTCTTGAGGATCTTAGAGCTAATAAACTACTGGCATGTACTATTAAACAGGAAGACTGTAATCCGTCCATTTTAGATAGTCCTGGCAGCACAAGGGCTGAACAATTACAGCAAAGTCAAGAAGACGTCTTGATGTTTTTGTTGAAGTCATTCCCTACACCCAGCGTGGGACGACAACTGAGATAAAAATTACAAGAACGTTAAATAATATCATTGAGAGATGATGCCCGACATTACAGCCCATTCCATTGGGCCATGCAAAAAATAAATGTCAATGGTAATTTCGTGCGTCCTCTAAGCATTTATTTGGGCTTGATCACAGAGCCAAGCACGTCTATTGGAAGAGGAAAGATGATTGTGGAGTTTTTCTCTGCAGATATTGTTTGAAGCGTCTGAAGATAACGTAGCTGCAACGCTGACGGGGATTCTGCAATGACTTCTGACGCTTCTTTCAGTGCGCGAGCAGCGTTCATTTCTCCCTCTGCAGCGATGACCTGATCAGATGAAAAATGTTAGAATTAATAACTATTAAATAATACATGCTTTTTCGGGGGAAAAGAAGCAAATGTTAGTGAGTAAATATCAGATACCAAGAAATGTTGTTGAGAAAATTTAGATAAGCTGACAAATACATCACGAAAGTGTTCTTCCGCACAAGCCCATGGATCTAAATCATAATTTGGTGAATTTGGGATGCAGATTCAAACAAACGCTACCCTACTCTAGAACAATAAAAATGTAGGGGGTTGGTCTTTGTCTATCAAGCTTCAAACGCAGTCAATACTGTACATAGATGACAGTTCAAATTACCAGTGTATCACTGCTAGAAGTCAATTAGTTAGGGTTTTTTTAAAGCGTTTTTTTTTTCGTATTAAGGTTACCCTGCCAGGAAATTGATCTCTGTTGCAAATCTTTCATTTAGCCATGCCTGCGTTTAATCACAACATAGAAGCCCCCCACTCCGCCCCAAAAAGAGACCTTTCATCACAAAATTGCTTCGAGCCGTCTAAATTGGTATGGTTTTTTTAACAAAGTCAAAATTTTATGTAGAAAAGAATAAAGTTATCGGTAAGGTCAATTTCTCTTATTTACCAACAAAACGCAAACATCAAAAGAAACATATGGCAGTGAATACTTTGAGAAAGGAAAACTATACATCCTAGGTGTAACTTTCTTAAAGAACTCAAAGCTGACTGGCCATATTACATTGCTCATTAAGAGTAACAACAATATTAGGAGATCAACCACAGCTGAACTAACCTATGCTTGCTGTACCAGTGACCAACAAAAGAGATGCGACTGTATAACTGACAATCTAACTTAAAACATCGGTTTTACCATGTCAATATTGGATGAATATGCTCCTGTGAATCTTACCTTAGCTCTCGCCTCACGTGATGCTTCTGCCTCTGCAGCCATAGCACGTTGAAGTTGCTGTGGTAGCCGAACGTCCTTCCTGTTGATAATAGAGAAAAAATTCTCATATATACGATGAAAAACAAACGCAAAAGCCAAGAGAAGCAAAAGGTTTCCAACGCAAGTCAAGTAAAACATTTTGTGCTGTTAGATGAATCTCTACGGCTCAAGAATATAGTATACTCGAGGATCGTCTTAGGCAACAAACAGCAACACTGCTTAAAAATAGAGACAGGAAAAACTGAAATGAAAGTGGATGGTATAGTGAGGTCGATTACACTGGTAAACAAAGAACAAAATTTTTTTTTCTCTGGGATGGAATTGAAGAACAGTTTTATACTAATTTGAGGGTGGTGAATTCAAATCTGATCTTAGATTTTCTCCATCACATCAAGTTTTACATATTCATATTTTTCATGAATTTTAAGAAAATAATATCCTATCAAATAGTGCAGCAAAAAAAGGCCGGATTATATAGTTAATTTTGGTAAATTTACTTTTCATTTAGTCTCCCAATAAACTAAAGAAAATTTTTGTTTTCTTAGAACATGCATAACATAACCATTTTTTACGATACGAAAGTAAACACAGAGATATCAACTTACACAACACTCGTTTGCAGGTAGTGATTTCTTATTTATTTTATCACTTACTTGTACTTGTTGTAGAGTCCTCGTTTATTGAGGGTTGCCGATCACCATTGTCCACAGATCACGATCTTTGGCACGTTTGATTGTCGACTGAATGTTAGAGTTCAGGCCTTGGCAGATGTCTTTGAGCCACGTTTATTATTATTTGTTATTATTATTGTTATTATTCTGCTGTTGTTTCCTTTTTTGTAAAACAATGCCTAAGGTGTAGGAGGTTGGGTAGAAATTCAAGAAACAACTCAGGTAGCTAACAAATTGTTTCTTGTCTCCAGGATGTTACTGACCTAACAATGGCCTCTACATCTCGTCACAGAAGACAGTGCTTAAGTGATACAAATATATTTTGCTACATCTGTGGGAGCTTTACTTCGAAGAATCAGAGGTGCAACATTACTGAGTTTGTTAAGAGTGTGTATTTGGCTTACTTCAAAGTACCACTTGGAGACCAAGACAAGCATTGGGATCCTCACAAAGTGTGCAAAACCTGTGAGATCATGGTCTGAAGGAAAGAATGCAAAACTCAAGTTTGGGGTGCCTATGGTTTGGAGAGAACCAAGCAATCATTTAGATGACTGCTATTTCTGCCTTGTCAATGTAAAAGGTTTCGATAAGAAAAACAAGCAATATTTGCAGTACCCAAGTATCCCTTCAGCTATACAACCAGTTGCCTATAGTGAAGAAATACCTGTACCAATATTTACTGAGCGTCCAAAAATTACTTGTGATGAAAAAGACACTACAGATAGTCTTAAGCTCTGTGATGAAGATAGTGACAAACCAATTCTGTTTACTCAACAGGCTTTGAATGAGAGTCTGCTGAACTGTTGGCTTCAAGACTGCAAGAGAATCGAATGTTGAAACCCGGCACAAGTGTCTCATTTTATCGCAACAGGGAAGCAGAACTGCGGAAGTACTACCATTCAGATGGTCAAGTTGTCTATTGTACTGATGTAGGAGGGTTAGTTCTCTTTATGGGACTTCCAGCTTGAAATTTATTCTGTTACACAATGGAAATAAGTAAGGCTCGGTACTAATAGTTATTCTGTAAAACTTAAGGAAGAATATAACAACATCAAGATTGTTCCAGAAAGGTTATAACATCATGTTCATGGGTGGGTAATTTGTGTAGATTTGAAAATGGTTAACTCTCTTTTAAGGCAGGAAGGGAGGATACACAAAATACCCCTGTTTCCTGTGTTACTGGGACAGTAGAGCAACAGCAGAGCATTGGGTGAAGAATGAATGGCCTCAGCGACAGAGTTTGGCATCTGCCGATAAGAATGTCATAAATGATCCTCTGGTGGATAGGAAGAACATTGTCTTCCCTCCCTTGCACATAAAACTTGGATTGATGAAACGGTTCGTGAAAGCTCTTGATCACAGTGATGAATGTTTCAGCTATATATGTTCAACTTTTACTGGCCTTAGGGATGTGATGCAGAATTTTCTGGGGAATGAGAACGCAAACAACTATGAAGAGATTGTGGAAGAACTACTAATGAGCCTGAAAGACCTTGGATGTAGAATGAGTATCAAGATCCACAATTTACACAACCATTTTCATCAGGACATTAAAACAATGGAAGAATGGTAAGAAGGCCGGTGGGACTCACACATAATGGCGGATTATTGCTGGAGTTTGATGAGAGACAACCCACAAGCTGCAATTTGATACTGATCTGTTCCATGTGTATATATATGTATTTTTACATTTTTTACATTTTTCTGTCATTCAATTTGGATTGCTGTACATCGACTTAGTAATATTTGTTATTCCTTGATTATTAATATACAAAATGTAGTACAAAAAAGCACATTTTTATTATGAAACGTTCGATATAGCTATAGGTTGATGAGTAATTTTCATAAAAAAACTGGAAAATTGAATAGCTCAAAATCCTGATGTGATAGACAAAAACTGAGTTCATATTCGTAACCAGCAGCCCAAACTTAGTTAGAATTCTTTTAAAAAGCCGAAAAATCGTGTTGACCAGTGTTGACCAGTGAACTGTAAACAAGACTCTAATGAGATTACAAGATCAAATTTTTACTTACACTTCCACTCGTTCCACCTTGACTCCCCAGGGGTCAGTAGCATCATCTAGGGTATGCTAAAAGAAAGGCAAAAGAAAAAGGCCTTGTTAGCGAAAAAAATATATTATGGGGGAAAATCAGACATTTTAAAAAACGATAGTATCCCACTGTACTCTTTTGTGTACCAAATTAATCCTCTCGTAATTAATTTATCAAAAACTAGCAACATTTAGAATATACTATACGGAAATTTAAGTGAAAACACAAAATTAAGTCTCCTAAACAAAGTTAGTAAATGCTGCCACCATACATCATATGGCTCATCCAATCATACGTACTGAAACAAAAGCAACAAACATTTTTCGGCATCCATTTAAACAGTGAATGCAGATAACGAAGTACAACCATCCTATACATATTTGATATCAAAGAGGGGTTACGGTATTCGACTACATGATTACAGACTACCTAGCGATTTGATTTTACGCCTTATCTACAACATTAGTTAAATGTTTACAAAAGAGAATATCTCACATCTATGAGATCTGCTATAACCTCGGGTGACCAAAACAATTTAGTAGCTCATACTATAGCGCTTTTCACTATTAAATTAGACGGCAAATATATTTAAATATCAGTGCTCAGCTCATGTAATTGGAAAATGCCACATGCAACCTACACGAATACCACGACAGTGGGCCCTTTGGTAAATTTTAGGCCAATGCATGGCTTTTTGTAACTTGGAGGTGTATCCTGTCTCACCGCGAGCTTAACTATCTGGACGAGGTGGTAGGGTACGGGTTACGGATATGGCTGGCGTACGATGTTGTAGTGGATGGAGCGTCCAGGATACCTTGTAGCGGTGGTTTGGAGAGATCATTTACGCTCATGCTTTTGTTGTGCCATTGAGTCTATTTTTCACTGGCGCTTCACCACACCTTCATAAAAAAATTCTTCCAGCTGACAATGGGTAGGATCATACAACATTCTGATATAGCGAGCTGCAGAACTAGTTATTCAGTTACTGTCTTTGCAAAAATCCCTCCTTTACCCTGTTGTCTGTATCGCCTGTAGCATTAATATGCCGCGCTAAAGTTTACCCCTTCCCCCCCACCCCTTGCTTGAAGTGCAAACCCAAACCTGGTAACTGAACGTTGTCGTTTCGGCTTTGAATTCCACCTACTTCTGGATTAGCTTTAAGCACCTGTACCACGTGAATGCATATCCTGAGAAATTCTTCAATTACGTTTGATACAGAACGATTTGGCAGGGTTTTCAAGGTTATAAGTAAAAGCTAAAAATGTTCCTTACCTGAATAGAATGACTGATTCCTTCTCTTTCAACAAGGATCTCGCTTAAGCTCTTGGTCCCAAGCACGTTTCGTAATGTAGTTTGGGCTAAAAGTTTTGTTGAGCGTGTTGCATCTTCAACATTCACAACCGAAGAAATTGGATTTTGAACACGGAAGTACACGACTGCATCAACAGCAACAGTCACACTGTCCTTTGATAAAATCTAAAATGATTCATACAATATATAATTAATATTAGTTGTACAGTTAGCTGTCGTATCCATACTCCATTTTTGACGATTTTACATTCTTAGCTTACACGTAGTAATATGACATCTGATATTCCACAAAAGGAACAGTTGTTTACCAACGCCCGGGCAACGAGTACTTACTTACAACACGCATTAACACAAATAAATAAATCTTTTTTTCTGCGAACAGGAACAGAAAGAGAAAGGGAGAGAGGGAGAGAGGGAGAGAGGGAGAGAGAAAGTGAGGGGGAGAGAGAAAGAGAAGGCGAGAGAGAAAGAGAGAGAGAGAGAGAGAGAGAGAGAGAGAGAGAGAGAGAGAGAGGGAGAGAGAGAGAGAGAGAGAGAGAGAGAG
>RDPX01000315.1:792822-825208 GCA_003991215.1 Morbakka virulenta
ATACATACATACATACATACATACATACATACATACATACATACATAGACAGACAGATAGATAGACAGACTGATAGATAGATAGATAGATAGATAGATAGATAGATAGATAGATAGATAGATAGATAGATAGATAAATAAATAGATAGATAGATAAATAGATAGATAAATGGATAGATAGATTGATTCACGGCCCATTCCTAAATGGTGGGATAAAATCTTGATACAACGTTGGACATATTTGTTGTACGTATCCTAGGCGGGTCAAAAACGCGTGTCAAAATAGGGACGTTTTGGTCATATCTAGAACAAATCAAAGGATTTAATCTAATTAAGGAAATCGGTGATATTGATCTTAATGTTAGCAACATAATTGCTTACAACTATTTTTTATTAAAAAATCTCTTTACGTGTGATGCTACAAAAGCGTATGGAATCCTAAGCAAGTTAATGTAAAAGAATCCGGAAGAAAATACTCGATAACAAACACTACGATTTATTCCTATTTTATGAATAAGGATTATATGATTCATTGTTAAATTTGTTTGGCTAGTGCAATAATTTCTAGTTTATCTATTTTCATTTTGTAATGCTGTAATGTTTTTTATTCAGACGTCACAGAACTGGATATTCAATCAAAATAAAACTTGAAACTTGAAAATATATAGTCTATCTTGTATTCAGATGATTTTGTGCTGTGAAAAAATAAACCAGATTTACGAATGCTCATCAACTTATTTGAACCAAACTCTTGAAATGTTCTAGATAAATTATATCAACCGAAAAATCTTTAAACAGAGAATGCGACTTTTAATGCACCTGTCAATAATGTTACTATGCGGGAGAATTGTGTCAATCGACGGCAAACTTATTTCAGATAGCAGTAAGATTAAAGGCACATAGGATTACAAATGCAGACTACTGACAATGAAAAGGCTATGCCAATTACAAAGAAATTAAACTCACTTAAAGAAACAGTAAAAAAACTGATTTTGATAAACATCAAAGAGAGATGCAAAGAGAAACCTCTTCATGGAAAGTACCCAAAGAGAATTAACGGAGCAGATGTTGCCAACTAATTCATACATAAATGGAGAAAAGATGGTTTGGTGATTGCTGCCAGGATCGAAGTTTAGCAACACGATATTGTCTGCACAAAGTTATCAAAAATGGAAATAACCCAAAATGTTGAATATTCCATGAATTCGACTCGTGTGTCAGGCACATTATATCAAGCTGTCATGTCCTAGCAAAAACGGAATATTTAGAAAGACCGCTTAAATATTTGTAAATACTGCCAAGATAAAAGCCACCAGGAAATGGTATGAACATAAACCAAATAACGTGGATGAAGAAAATGAAATCAAAGCAAACAGGCCGGATATCGTAATCCCTCAGCAGGGAACAAGGCTGAGGTCTGCTACTGAAACAAATTCCTTCAATCAAGCAAAAGTGGGTCAACAAGTCGACAAGAGCCAAAAGGTCGTGTGAAAAATACAAAGATGTGATGGAAGCACACTGCAGACTGGCGTGAAAAACAACCAACGGTAAGACCAATGCTGGTAGCCAACAAATTGGCAAAAACTAGTGGGTCATCGTTATGAAGATGATATAAATAGCAATTAAAATGCAAATAATTAAACATAAAGTGTTAGGGGAGCGAAGTGCAAAAGATTAGAGCCAACATGAGAACGCAGCAGTATAAAACGTAGTATGAATGAACAGCATGAAGATAATGAAAAAAATTAACTAGCAAACATAACAAAAACAAGTGATGAAAACGAGGAAGCAATGGAAGAGAAGATCTTGAGAATACTGGACACTGAGAAAGAAAGAGCCATTGGAAGGAAAGCACCAATACCCAAAATTAAACAAATGAATATCCGAAATCTGCCTTAGCAACTGCAATCAGAGCCCTTGCAAATATCGAGAATAGGGTTGAACACCAGCTATCCCTAACAGAACTGAATAAGCAAGTTTACTTCACAGATTCTGCTATTTATGACATTTTGCGCATAAAGCCAAGGATGATGGTACCCAAGAGGCCAAAAGCATCAAAGTGGAAAAAGCGAATCCAAAAAGAAATTGAAAAGATACGTGGAAAATTTTCAATGTTATCAGAATTGAATAAAGAAAACCACAACAGTGCAATTAAATACGCACATGATTTGCAAGTTGCTGGAAAGCGAGGTGTTGGCCGTTCAAATATGTCTTGAAGAGAGCTAACCGAGAGGGATTGTAGAAAGTGGAAGCTGTCAAATTCCAACTCTCATGATCGTAAGAAATGGAGACATGTGGTGAAATCTGCCATGCGTGCAGCTTCTGAACCTGCACGTTAATCAAAAGAAACCGATTATGATGATGATGATGATGATGATGATGATGATGATGATGATGATGATAATGATGATGATGATGATGATGACTTGAAGTAGAAAAAGGAAAATCCATTTCGGGAAAACACAATATCAAATGCAAAGATGAAATTCCAAAAGATTTGAAAAAGCTTAAAAATCAGCTACAGGCTAAATCTCCGAGAATTAGAAGGTACGTAACGAGAAAAAAAATTTCTACCAGAACAAAACAGACAAAGAAGGTTTACCGAGAACGAGGAAAGAGGCATGTGAAAACCAGAAAATGGTCTCCTCAAATTCTCCCTTTTTGCCTAATTTAACTTCATTTTTTATCCAGCTTTACTTTTTTTACCCATTCTTAATCTAAATTTACCTTTTTTATCTATTTTGTTTCAAAAAATCTCCCTTTTTAACCAAATTTTCTATTTCTTTGAAGGAAGCACCCAATGGATTAGATTACAGCATGTCAAAAGATAGCAGTAATCCAACCTCAGATGTCAAAGAAATCAATATATTCCGTTGTTATTCAATTAAAAAGCTTTTCATACGACTTTAAGTTATCAAAACCATCATTTATTCGTTATTGATAAATAATAAACAAGTCTTTATTTATATGTCAAGACTGTTACTTGATTACAGCTAGTTTGATAACTCATGACAGGCACAGATACAGTTATGGCCACGAAATATCAGTTGATCCTGACAAAGTTACACGATCGCAAACATCTGCTCATTGCTTTATCTAGTATTTCTTTTTAATATTCGAAACTTTCCATAAAACTCAAGAAAATTCACTTTGTTTTTATTTCAAAGAGATAATACACCTATGGGATGTCTTTTGCGTTTCTGTAAATATTAAGTTCAGATGGGCAAAAGTAACTCTTTAAAAATATCAGAAAGTATGTTAAGGCAGGTAAAATATTCGATAATTGTGGCAAAAGTATAAGAGTCAAATAAGTGTTAGTAAATTAAGGCAAGTGGCTCTCTGACTAAAGGGGCTTGAAGCCATGCTTGAGGTGGGGGAGGGGGGGGGAAGAAGAAAACCAGAAGAAACGAAAACCTTTAATTTTCCATAAAAGCTTAAAATAATTATTAAAAAGCTTAAGGGTTTTTGTCTTGTAACCATTTGTTCCAGATTTTCAAATTTTAATTCAAAAACCTTATGCAAAACGAGGGACTCGCTCAAATAAAAAAAAACAACACTTGATCACCATTAACAAGTGTAAAACACCATACGTACCATACAAACATAGTCGTAAACCTTAAAACTTTCCAGATTAGCATAAGAAATGCTGGTCATCATAGTTGGTTCACGAAATAGACTTGGCTGGGTTACAAAATCGATAAAGACACAATGACAACTTCTATTTGTAAACAAAATAACTTTTTATCCAATCTAAGGACAGAAAGGAGAAGTCGTCTATGATTACGAGTATCGATGTTATTTAGAGAAATTCAATATAAGTTCGAAAAATATGTATCACCTCTTTGTGTGCTCCAGTGCTGATTTGATGCACACATTATTCATTAACTCGAAGATCCTAAAAGATACACTGCTGTTGCTGCTTTAGGATTGTTTTAAAAAAATCTTTATTCTTTTGGAAGGCAGAGTTTGCCTCTTCTAGGCGACTAAAGATAAATCAAATTTTGTGTAACTGTTACATTCGTATGCGAAATTGCTTAAAGTGTTAAAAAAATGACCTTTGTGAGTAGAAACTTTAAAAAAAATTGAAAAGTGACAGATCCTGAAATACAAAGCGAGAGTTCAACCATCATGTCTAATAAAATTCCACGGAAATTGTTAGAGCCAACTACGAGTAATTTTTAACCAATTTTCATTCTAGTCAACCCTTGTTTAGTGCATCAATGTCATCTTTAGGCTGGAGCTCCTACCTGCTCTCTGGAGCTCTTCAATCGTTCTTAACGTCACACTGACGACATCGTCGGACTTGCAGCTCTTCAATCGTTCTTAATGTCACACTGACGACATCGTCGGACTTGCAGCTCTTCAATCGTTCTTAACGTCACACTGACGACATCGTCGGACTTGCAGCTCTTCAATCGTTCTTAACGTCACACTGACGACATCGTCGGACTTGCAGCTCTTCAATCGTTCTTAACGTCACACTGACGACATCGTCGGACTTGCAGCTCTTCAATCGTTCTTAACGTCACACTGACGACATCGTCGGACTTGCAGCTCTTCAATCGTTCTTAACGTCACACTGACGACATCGTCGGACTTGCAGCTCTTCAATCGTTCTTAACGTCACACTGACGACATCGTCGGACTTGCAGCTCTTCAATCGTTCTTAACGTCACACTGACGACATCGTCGGACTTGCAGCTCTTCAATCGTTCTTAACGTCACACTGACGACATCGTCGGACTTGCAGCTCTTCAATCGTTCTTAACGTCACACTGACGACATCGTCGGACTTGCAGCTCTTCAATCGTTCTTAACGTCACACTGACGACATCGTCGGACTTGCAGCTCTTCAATCGTTCTTAACGTCACACTGACGACATCGTCGGACTTGCAGCTCTTCAATCGTTCTTAACGTCACACTGACGACATCGTCGGACTTGCAGCTCTTCAATCGTTCTTAACGTCACACTGACGACATCGTCGGACTTGCAGCTCTTCAATCGTTCTTAACGTCACACTGACGACATCGTCGGACTTGCNAACTTTCCATAAAACTCAAGAAAATTCACTTTGTTTTTATTTCAAAGAGATAATACACCTATGGGATGTCTTTTGCGTTTCTGTAAATATTAAGTTCAGATGGGCAAAAGTAACTCTTTAAAAATATCAGAAAGTATGTTAAGGCAGGTAAAATATTCGATAATTGTGGCAAAAGTATAAGAGTCAAATAAGTGTTAGTAAATTAAGGCAAGTGGCTCTCTGACTAAAGGGGCTTGAAGCCATGCTTGAGGTGGGGGAGGGGGGGGGGGAAGAAGAAAACCAGAAGAAACGAAAACCTTTAATTTTCCATAAAAGCTTAAAATAATTATTAAAAAGCTTAAGGGTTTTTGTCTTGTAACCATTTGTTCCAGATTTTCAAATTTTAATTCAAAAACCTTATGCAAAACGAGGGACTCGCTCAAATAAAAAAAAACAACACTTGATCACCATTAACAAGTGTAAAACACCATACGTACCATACAAACATAGTCGTAAACCTTAAAACTTTCCAGATTAGCATAAGAAATGCTGGTCATCATAGTTGGTTCACGAAATAGACTTGGCTGGGTTACAAAATCGATAAAGACACAATGACAACTTCTATTTGTAAACAAAATAACTTTTTATCCAATCTAAGGACAGAAAGGAGAAGTCGTCTATGATTACGAGTATCGATGTTATTTAGAGAAATTCAATATAAGTTCGAAAAATATGTATCACCTCTTTGTGTGCTCCAGTGCTGATTTGATGCACACATTATTCATTAACTCGAAGATCCTAAAAGATACACTGCTGTTGCTGCTTTAGGATTGTTTTAAAAAAATCTTTATTCTTTTGGAAGGCAGAGTTTGCCTCTTCTAGGCGACTAAAGATAAATCAAATTTTGTGTAACTGTTACATTCGTATGCGAAATTGCTTAAAGTGTTAAAAAAATGACCTTTGTGAGTAGAAACTTTAAAAAAAATTGAAAAGTGACAGATCCTGAAATACAAAGCGAGAGTTCAACCATCATGTCTAATAAAATTCCACGGAAATTGTTAGAGCCAACTACGAGTAATTTTTAACCAATTTTCATTCTAGTCAACCCTTGTTTAGTGCATCAATGTCATCTTTAGGCTGGAGCTCCTACCTGCTCTCTGGAGCTCTTCAATCGTTCTTAACGTCACACTGACGACATCGTCGGACTTGCAGCTCTTCAATCGTTCTTAATGTCACACTGACGACATCGTCGGACTTGCAGCTCTTCAATCGTTCTTAACGTCACACTGACGACATCGTCGGACTTGCAGCTCTTCAATCGTTCTTAACGTCACACTGACGACATCGTCGGACTTGCAGCTCTTCAATCGTTCTTAACGTCACACTGACGACATCGTCGGACTTGCCCCGCGTGTTCCACTGCACCCTCTTTCTTTCTCATCGTCGTAATGTTGGATCTCTGTCTTTCCTTTACTTCTATAAGAATTGTTCAAACAAGCTTTTTCCTCTTGCTCCTTTCTTGAAAGTGTTCAGGACGTGTACACATCTTGTAACAAGTGCTCATGCGAATACTCTCTTGGAAGCCAGTTTGAAAAAAATCTTATGCTGCTGGCTACTTTCCACGCACATCGAAAGTACTAAACTCTCTTCCGTCCTCTTCCTTTCTAGATACATTTGATCTTCATTCTTTTAAATCCTCTGTTAACTATCATGTTCTTTCGTTTTAATTTACCTCTCTCTTTCAACCCCTTAACTCCTGCCAATACGTGGTTCCGTGCGGGCTTGCCAGAGAGGTACAATCATACAAAGAAGAGAATGTAATGAATATACACCAATAAAGAATTAATAATAAATAAATAATGATGATGATGAAAGAACATTTGTCATTTTGTTTATGACGAGTAAATGATAATAGGAAGGTTTCTGAAGAGCTCCTTGGGTTATATAAGATCTTCAATATCACCAGTGCAACTAATGAATCATCTGCTATTAGATAGTACCTACATTTAGAAATGTTTTTTGGAAAATGCGTCACAATGCAAACATCATTAACAAAAACATTGACAATATTATTTTATCATTGTTTAAAAAAGAAAATTACTATTTCATAGTCTATTTATGGTGATATCAATACTGATGATGAATGTCATCCCAAATTCTGTGAAGATCTTTTATTTTATTTCTTTATTTAATAAAATAAATTCTGTGAAGATCAGTACTAAAATGCGTATTGGAGAGTCGCAGATTCCAAGATCGCAAAAATAAAGAAAAAATTTAAACACCTTCTTTTCTTTTGGCGCACGATAACTTCAAATAACTATTTTTTAATGTTTCTAAAGAACAAATACTGGTCTAAAGCCACGCTGCTTTGCTAACTTTTTTTTGATCATCTCAAAAATATATCTCACATTTTTAGTTTACCTATCAACACAAAACCATATGCATGTTACTCTGATGAATACAGGCACCAGTGCATCAGAAGACAGATTCTCCTTAGCAATAAGAAAAACAAAAATATGGGTTGGTTTATATGTTGGTTTCAACAGGCTACCATCAAGATGGCATTTATGGTCTTTGTGGGATGAACACAAAAAGCGCACTATTAGTCCGAATTTGGCTGATGTTATACTAGTAACTTTGAAGCACAACATGTCACTAGAAAGACATTATTTGGGCAGTTTGCCTAGGGATTGAACGAAGTAATAGTTTTGAAACAATGTGTTAAAACAATGTGAACATTCGGTTCTGAATTTAACGAGCTTGTTTCAATGGTAAGAAAGCTCATCACATTTTCACCTTTGTAAAAAATCTGCACAATTTGAAAAACAAGTAAGCCAAACTCCAACATATGGTTTTCATTTTCCTAAAATTTTATTTGATATTCATTCTTTATAACATTGGCAAATAGGCCTATCCCATTTTTCATTTTTCTCTGAATAAGTGAAACCATCTGCACCAAAACCTTACATCTGTTAGTGAACATACAGAGTGGCGTTTGTATGTTTCACCCAAAAAGTACATTGATTAAAATTACTTTTCTGTCTTGAAAAGTAGGCTAACGCACATTTGATATAAAACTGATAATAGCAGGATGCTTTAAAAGAACATAAATTTTTAACCATGTCATTTAGGGTTTTTAATAAGTAAGATAAAATTGAAGGCTTTTTAAATGGCATTTTCAGTTTCTGAGTTTTGGAGCTATATTTAAGACGCCTTGTAAGTATTCCTGTTGCGCACTTTAATCTCTCTTTAGGAAGCTTAAAAACATATTGTAATTCATTTTTGTCCTCACAACGAGTGACAAATTTTACCGGATTAAAAGAAATGCTATGTCAACCCACTAAACTAACTAAAATGTTAAACTCCGCCTCTCGTTTTCAAAAATGAAAGGAAGAGTTTGCGCCCCCTTGGATTTATTTGAATCGTGCCACACGCATGTTTCGTCGTGCAAATTGTATCAATAATTTAAATAAATTGACTTCATATTTTTACATTGCAAATTACTGGTGTCAGTTGACCAGTGTCATATTACCAATCGTTGAAGGATAGTGTCTGAATTCTTTCCGCAAAATTATTTATCCAGATTAACTGATCACAGCTGTACAAACAAAAAGAAATTAGATGTGGCAGCGATGGGAATGCTCAAGTGGATATGTGCGGGTGGAATGACTGGATAAAATATGGAAAATATCTCAAAAGGAAACAAATGAAAATTAACAAAAGATGGACTAGTAATGAAAAAAGTCCAATGTGTACGAGAGGGGCTCTGTCGAAATTGTTGCATCAGGTTTCAACTGGGCCAAGTTACAAATCAAATAAACGATTCGTTTTACAAAACATCATCATCGCCTTTACATTTACGTTTATTTTGGTTGAAAGTTTGTTCGCTGGCATTCAATTGGTGCAGTGCTGACGAATACAAAAATATGTCAAGTGTTTTGGTGGTTTGTTAATAAACCACCTGCCTTGTTTTTTTCTGATTCTGGTTTCTCGATCAAGTAGAAGGTCAATGAAAAAGGTTCCTACCAAAACGAACGCATTTTAATTAGGATTTATTCAAGTTACCTATCTGTCAACCGATAAAGCTTTACAATAAATTGATGTGAACCTGATACGTTTGTTTCGTCAGGGCCCATTACATTTATGAAATTGCTCCAAACAAAAAGAAAAAAATTGTATTTCATTAACCTGCTTGTTCAAGGTCTTTCATTTACCCTACTAGTAAACTGAACGCATGGAAATACTTCAAACTAGATTCAATATCGTAATCAGAAACACTTTTATCAAAACTGCGAGCATTTTTTAGCTTTACATACTTGCAAGGTAGTTCAATCTGTTCAACTGCTGTATTTGTTCACCGTCGACTTTCAAGTCACACTTAACCTGTTCTTTCTTTCTGCTGACTGTCAAGTAGAACGTTTTTCGCCAATTGATACCCCCCGTCCCTTCCTAGCGCTTTTTTCACACACACAATATCAAAGATTTCTTGAAGCTTTTCTGCTGCCTCTGCGACAAGTATTGTGTCATCGGCATATCTGATGTTGTTCACATTGTGTCCTCCTACAATAAAACCTCTCTCCACATCAATGCCTCTCATGATATGTTCGCTATATAAATTGAACAGGTCTGGTGATAGAACACAACCTTGCCGTACCTTCCTCAATACTCTCACGTCTTTCCCGTCATCCAGGTATCAAAAAATTTCTGAGCAGCTTTTTCGGTTCGATAGCATTGGAAAACTATCAGTACTTGTCTCAAAAGAGGCTTCGTAAACTGGATTGTTAACACCTAATTAAAAGCCTATTGTAAAATGAAGCAAAATATCAAATGACGTTTTTAACAAATGTCGATAGGATGAAGAAAAGTTTACATCACGAACCACAAAACCTCCGTTACAAGATTTTAACTTTTATGTTTGAATGCATGCATGTCATTATGAAAAGTCCAGTCTCAGTCGCAACTTGATGTCCATGGACTCATAAGTTTTCAATTTCTGCCATAGCACCGGGTTTTACCAAGACCTTCGTTTATTAAGTTGAAAAGTTTAAGCTTGACCTTTCAACTGATTTCGAGCCAAACTTGGTCATGTCGCATTCGATATTTGTCTCAACCTTGTTTTCTTTTTCTGTGACACTTTTCCATGTCATTTAATAAAGCTATCTTTTTATTTGAATGCTCATTTATACTAACATTCTGTCTTAATTTATTAAACCGGGAAAAAAACCCTTTCAATACCCTTTTATTTCGACTCATCTTAACTTATTTCATATTTTAGCATGTCAGTTTTTACCAAACACTTGTTGTCCTTGACCAGGGAAAACCACTTTGTGAATGTGATAAAAATATTATCAAATTGTAATTCCATTATAACGAAAAATTTGAAAAGCAAATCCAAAAAAATTCTTTTTAACGGTACTCGATTACTTCTGTACACCAAGAGTTTATTTCTAATCCAGTAAATTTACCCGTTTGCTAGTCACGAATATTGCAGAGGGGGCATGCGACGCACAAGTATACAACGTCGTGATCTTAATGTCCTCCACGCTGAATGAAGATAGAAACCATGGAGAAAGAGCCAAAGGTAGCTGATGTTTTGATGAGACTGTTCTGTGGTTATGTTACATTTTCGTGGCTGGCTCCAGTTATTTGAGGACACCAGCCCGTTTAAGTTCACTTTGGTATGAAAGCAGCCTGCCACTTGGTAAATCAATACCTGTTGCAGTATTTGCTGTATAAACGATGGAAATTGGGAAATAAGACTTCAATTCTCTGTTATAATTGAATACTGGTACAACAAATTGGTTGTCTTCAAATGAATCGTATTTGTTTTCTGTCAATGGGAGGGTTGATCGTAGCTAAGTCTGAGAAATTACCATCTGTTTTTATCCAAACAACCTAAAAAGCAGATGCTCTGCAATTGGATCAATGAAACAGCGCGACAATATCTTCTCATACTGACATGCTGATGGAAAAAATTAGCATCGTGTTTTAGATATACATCTACTGTTCCAGTCACCATGTACAAAGACACAATATAAATTCTTGTTTGTGATACAAAATCTTCTCGTTTTCATATTATGGAAATGAAGAATCGTAGCAGCGAGTTTTTCTGACCTTTAAATGAAGATTTTTATGACCAGCCGGTGGCATTTATTACAGTTTCACCACTGGCTGTTATTTTCCCATAATTACGTCTGTGTCACAAAAGTAGAAAGGAGTCATTTAACATCTTGTCAATACATTTCACAGCTCACAAGGACCAAGGAACATGTTACTTCATCATGACGCTCTTTTTATGCCTTTTAATCTTCTCTCTTTACAATACTTACTTTTAAAGTTAATTGATAAAGCAGGTCAAAATCTTCATCTTGTGTATATACAAGTGTATATACAAATGTATATACAAGTGTATACACAAATGTATATACAAGTGTATATACAAGTGTATATACAAGTGTATATACAAGTGTATATACAAGTGCCCATTAAATGAAATAGGGAAGTCATTGTGGGTGGGTAAATGACTAGAGAAGCTAGTCGGTCTCAAAATAGTATGTCTGCAGTTGTACGGCAGTATGTATCTCTATCAAATAGCATTAATCATATAACTTTGTGAATCCTTATCAGACGTTTACGTCGGGTACGTCATGGGAATCATCCTTTTGTGGACAACCTGAAATTTCTTCTATGAAACAAAACCTNGTGTATATACAAGTGTATATACAAATGTATATACAAGTGTATATACAAGTGTATATACAAGTGTATATACAAGTGTGTATACAAGTGTATATACAAGTGTATATACAAGTGTATATACAAGTGTATATACAAGTGTATATACAAGTGTATATACAAGTGTATATACAAGTGCCCATTAAATGAAATAGGGAAGTCATTGTGGGTGGGTAAATGACTAGAGAAGCTAGTCGGTCTCAAAATAGTATGTCTGCAGTTGTACGGCAGTATGTATCTCTATCAAATAGCATTAATCATATAACTTTGTGAATCCTTATCAGACGTTTACGTCGGGTACGTCATGGGAATCATCCTTTTGTGGACAACCTGAAATTTCTTCTATGAAACAAAACCTTTTCTAATTGCTTCTTGTTTATTGTAGGAATTTCATAACAATGTTTGTCATGAAACTTCAGCGAGTGAAGACGAAATATGTTGCTTTAGCAAAAACTGGTTTCCAGCTAATACTTTTGTATTTTAATGATGGTTAGGTGTTTGGATGTCAATTTTTTTGTCAATAGGAACCGTGACTTAATGGTTAGTGCAACTGCACAGTAACCAAGAGTTCCGGGTTTGATTCCCCGAGCTGGCGAGGAGAATTTGGAACTTTACAGAAAAAAAAGCCATTGTTGGTTGGCGTCAGGAAGGGCATCCGGCCAAGAAATTCCTCACTGCCAAATCAAAGTCCCTCTGAAGGTCACCGTCTGAGCCGCAATTGCTGGGGAAAAATGACGATAAAACTAAAAAAAAAATTCTGTTATTCGCCTGATTTTCAAAAATAGCAATCATTTATATGGTGGGAAAAAAAATTGCTTGAATTTGGAATCAAGCTTCTCAACTGAAATCCGATGAGAAAGAAGAATTTGGTTAATATTTCGATCTCATTACAAGTAAAATTACTCGTTTAATGAATAATGTTTGAAAAGAAAACTAAATAAAAACTTTCAGATTCATACTGAAGGTTCCTATTTCGATTTCGAAAAACAGCACGAAATAACACGCCCAAAAATGACGTACCCTTCGAATTCTAATTAAGTTTTTTTTTGAATTAATTAAATAGTATATTTTTTTGATCTTGAGGAAGACTCTATACAATATTTTTTTTACAACAATACTAAATAAAATACTAATCAATAAATCGACATACAAGAATAATTTTTGAAGGAATAAGAAAAAAAAATTGTTCCGTTCATGATTCGGCTCGCAACGACTCTGCACTAACTAAGCGACATCATCACTTTCCACGAATAGTTTCTTTGCACATCTCGAACCCCTGATGCAGAGTAATTGGCTGCGTAACAGGCTGAAGCTTATGCGTGTTCGCATCCTTTTTTTAACAATGGAAGCCTCTTCTCCTCTTTTCTCAGCAACCATCTTTGCTAATCGATGATAATACGATTGACATTCATTTGATATTCCACTAAAGCATGAGAATACAAGCGGGGTGAAGCTACCTTGATCGACAGTGTTCACACGTTTGTTGTTAGATCGTTTCTTCGCCATCTCATTTGAGAGATGAGCAGCATCCGGGGTTTGCGACAGGTACACTCTAGCGGTCGNATTTCGAAAAACAGCACGAAATAACACGCCCAAAAATGACGTACCCTTCGAATTCTAATTAAGTTTTTTTTTGAATTAATTAAATAGTATATTTTTTTGATCTTGAGGAAGACTCTATACAATATTTTTTTTACAACAATACTAAATAAAATACTAATCAATAAATCGACATACAAGAATAATTTTTGAAGGAATAAGAAAAAAAAATTGTTCCGTTCATGATTCGGCTCGCAACGACTCTGCACTAACTAAGCTGACATCATCACTTTCCACGAATAGTTTCTTTGCACATCTCGAACCCCTGATGCAGAATAATTGGCTGCGTAACAGGCTGAAGCTTATGCGTGTTCGCATCCACTTTTTAACAATGGAAGCCTCTTGTTAAAGTAGGCCTTTGTATATCACATGATTCAATGTTTTACACCTACCGTAAGATTAATTCTAAAACGATTTCACCATATGCTACGATTTATAAAACGTCTCAATATCCCCTGACCTACCATTTCTGATTACAACGACTGATTTGTCCAGGTACTTATTTTCGCAATATTTACCTTTTATTTAAGATATTTCTAAAAATACGGTTACTGTTTTTGTAAGACTACATTTTTTTTCTTGCATTCGTTCAAGTCACTTGATCTAGAACATTCTTCTGATGACGGAGGAAATTATTAGAAGGTTTGCTTAGCCTTAAGGCAGTTGTGAGAAATGGGTGCATGTTACAGAAGGAAAGGACTCGGCTTTTTAACAATTTGAAGCAGTATCTTTTAGAAATCATTTCCATAACCAGTTCCAAACTTTGAATTGCTGGTGATGCGTAAGTATCTGGTAATACCTCTCTTCTACTAGCCCCCGTCCACTTGGAACAGCTCTCTTTTGCTCAAAGGAAAATGAGCCCAAGAGGGCTGTTTGGGAAGGTAATATCAAGAATCGTGATATCGCCGAACACTGCTAGACACAAAATCAAACCTGTGACTGGGAAAATGACGCGATTACAGAAAGCAAAACCAATCCAATATAACAACAAGAAAAAGAAAAGAAACAATCCATTTCCTGGAATACACCAAACACATTAACAGTAAATCTTACATTTTTCAACAAATAACCCTTTTAGCGCTGAATCACAATAACCACAGGATAGGTACGGCGCCACTCCTCAAAATCACACGACCCCTGTAACTAGCATGGACGTACGCACCGCATCCCACTGAATCAATAAAGTCAAGAATTTTCAAGATTTTAATAGTTGTCTATTGGCTAGCCTACGTTTCGTCGTCCTTTCACTTTCGTCTTGACTGCTTTTAACTGTGCATTTAACCAGACAAATCTCAATAACCTTGTCGAAATACATCTCACTTCCCTTCCTAATCTAGATATCAGCCCCCCGTCCTCTCTCCAGTAACAAGAGCTATGGAAAATAGTAATCTTTTTGGCTCAAACTTTCGACAATTCTATAGATAAATCTAAATGAAACTAATAATCACCAGTTTGAAAACCAAAACATTAGCAAACCTTTAGTTTTTAGGGAATAACGAGCGCTGAAATTGTAGGTGAAATCCAATTCGATTAACTTCAACGTTTTCCATTCGAATGTGAGATTATAATTCTTCCACAATGATAGCTGTTAATCTCTTTATCTGTGTAATGCCGCATCCTGTCAAACCAGGAGGTGCGGTTACTAGCTCGATATTATTTTGATATTTGTTTAACCGTCTCCAAATTACATTTTGACTGTCCATGCATTTATCTGCCATGACAACAAATCCATGAAAGAAATTACACAGAAAACCATTTGATAAGATCGCAACAGGTTGATCCAAACTGTTTCAACATGCTTTAGTCTGCAAAACAAATAAACTAAAAGCCGCAACAGCTGAAAGATTAATATCTTATAATAGTTATACTAGTTATTTAGTCATCCGCACAAAACCACTACTAATCACAACAACAACGACAACACGGTAGCATTTTTCCTTTCACAGTGACAAGTACAGGCATTTACACCAGACGTCTCTATTGCTAACATTAGATGGATTCAAGTATTTCCTTAAACCCTCTTGCACTAAATCCGATCAACGTTTCCTAGGCTGTCCTTTCCCTCTTCTACCTTCAACTTCAATTGAACAGATCTTCTTTATCCAGCCAGTTTGGCTAATACGTTCAATACGGCCAACCATTCAAAGCCTTCGAACTCTTTTCCTTCTTTCCATTTCTACTACACCTGTTATCCCTGTCTATCTCATCATTAGACATAAAGTCGTCCCATTTCAGGTGGCATATCCACCTTAACGTTATTAATACTGCACCCTCCAACATTTTAATATGTTCATATTTCAAAGGCCAGTTTACAGAAAATTAATAGAGTTCACCTCCGATTTTAAAGGAATTGTAATGTCCATTTACACCATAGTGATTACAAAGTCTTTTAAAATATCCCAACCATATTCTGAAATTAAATATCTTTAAGTGCTTATTGGCTACGGCAAAAGTTGTGGTTAGGGAGGGAGGGATGGAGAAAGGGGGGATGGAGAAAGGGGGGAGGGAGAAAGGGGGAGGGAGAAAGGGGGGAGGGAGAAAGGGTGGGAGGGAGTACAGGTATATATAAATGTCCTCTGTATTTGAATTGGGCGCATTCAATAGCAGTCAAAACACGTTGGATCACCTCTACAGAGTCTGAAGAATGCTCACTCGTGTTGAAAAATAATATCTTTCTTTAAAACAAAGTAAAAAAGATCAGGAAAGGTTACGTGGAGTCCTGATCCGGTTTGTTAAGATTTCGGTGCACGAAGTAAAAAATTTACACAAATTGACATCGTTAGTAGAAGAACTGAAAGTTATACAGGCAAGTGAAATATTTATCTGTAGGTGGTATTAGCTGCCTCCCAAAACTGGTTAAAAACCAGGGTGATAATTTTTTTCGCAAATCTTCAGACACTTGAAAATAGTGATTTGGTTATCACTCATTCTTAGCCCGCAAGGCACACAATTCAATACACAGGCGCACGGCGGAGTTGGGTAATTCAACTCCTCCTGCGGATGTTTCATGAGGTGTCATAAATAAGCCGACGTGGGTTGTGTGTGTGTGTGTGTGTGTGTGACATTTCCCGCAAAAATCATGAATCTGGCCATTGTTAGAAGAATCTGATATCCTAGAATTATAACTTGAAAGAAAGTTGTCTCTATTTATCCTAACCAGAAAAAACTGAATGACAAGTTGTCTCTTGGCACAACAGCAGCTTTGATGAACTGCATTTTCTACATAAAAATCAATAGTGTATCTGTGTAGCCTTCAAAATGAAATAAAAATTCAATCTAACTTCTTTTTTTTTTTAGTTTTAACGTCATTTTCCCCCAGCAATTGGGGCTCAGAAGGTGCCCTTCAAATGGGGCTTTTGTTCTGGCAGTGAGAAATTTCTTGGCCGGATGCCCTTCCTGACGCCAACCAATGGCTTTTTTCTTTGTAAAGTTCCAAATTCTTCTCGCCAGCTCGGGGAGTCGAACCCCGGAACTCTTGGTTACAGTGCAACTGCACTAACCATTATGCCACGGCTCCTAAACTGTGCCGAAAAATCAGGTTGTGCTTTAAAAGTTCGAAATCCTTTACCGTTACGGAAAATTTTTTGCAATGAATCACCAGTGCTTGAATGTGATTTGTTTTCGTTTTGCCTTTTTCCAATGAAACTGGTATGCTTGTTTTACTTATATTCAAAAATCGTTTTCGATTTATTGATTTATTATCCATGGTAGCAACCACGACCAATGTTGTGCCTCGTATTGGCTTTAAAAATCTCAGTTTCAATTAAACTCTCTACAGAACAAAAGAATCAAATAAAACAATTCGTGAAACAGCAAAATAAATTAATGCAGTAGTCTGTTATACAATGTTCAATTAACCTTATTTCAGGTACAAAGCCCCTTTGTTCTAATTCTTATCGCAAACCATTTGCTATCCGTGAGATTATGCGTTCACATATCAAACAAATGTTAAGGGGTAAGAACATACGACAATCTGTGTCGCCATGGTCCTTATCGTGTTAAACAGGCCTTAGTTAACCTTATTCCGGGCATAAAGTCCCTTTGTTCTTAATCTTATGTCAAACTATTTGCTATCCGTGTGGTTATGCGTTCGTATCAAACAAATAAACGGCCATCGCGGTCGCCATGGTCTTCACCGTGCTATGCAGAATATTGAAATTAATTAGCAAACACAAAACAAACCCTGTGGTAATACATTTCGCAAAGTGAGAGCTTCCACCATATCATCTATTACATCTTAAAAGAATCCCAATTCAGTTTACTAAGAGGTCTTCCGAATGCAAGTAAATGTCACCTCAGCGTGTACATTTACAATTAAATCACGTAATAATAACCCAAAATTGTGTTAAATCGATGCCGTTCACTTCCAACTCTGTTGTCATCTTCAATCTCTCTTTACTGCTACAAACTATAATTACATAGCTCGACGGTGATAGCAAGCTTCAGTATTATGTCTGCTAGTATCCAATTACATTTTCAGCGGGGCAAAAATTTAATTTTTGATGGCTAAAAATCATTTAAGTCACTGTGTATATTACGCTGGGAAGAAAAATGCGCATAAAAAAGGTTAAGCTAAGAGATATCAGTAGATTTAAAAAAATATTCAAGTCATGAAGGAAAAAACACTGTGAAGTCAAAGATCCACAACCTAGCCGCCTGAGGACAAAAACACGTCATCCATAGAAACATTTTTGTAACGGAAACTGCATAAGGATGAAGATATTGGAGCAAATGAATCGCAAAAAATGTAATAACCTAAAGTGGAAAAAACACTGTGAAGTCAAAGATGCACAACCTAGCCGCCTGAGGACAAAAACACGTCATCCATAGAAACATTTTTGTAACGGAAACTGCATAAGGATGAAGATATTGGAGCAAATGAATCGCAAAAAATGTAATAACCTAAAGTGGTACCAGTAAAATACCTATCAAAATAAACCCAAGATAATATCTATAGAAAAGGCCAACACACGCGTAGTGTCATGATTTAGACCAATCAAGTTACAAACACGTCGCTACACTCGATCAAGAATATCAAGATGAAATGACGGACCACCTGAGTTATACATTAGTCGAAACAAAGTTAAGGTAAATAGCCATCCACATTAAAGTCCCTATTACTAACGCTTTCATTGAGGCTTGTCTCACAAAGCGCAAGCACAGGAAGTGAATCAGAATGAACGGAAGCTACCACAAAAGAAAAATTTGAATAAAGACCTCTGACATCACTGAAAGCTAACAAAGATAAGTTTTTCTTTGTCTATGTTGAGCAAATACTAACGAAGTCTACATGAGAAGTCAGTCTTGGGTGCGTAGTTTTATCTCACCTCCTGACCAATGAGGGTCGGCCAGGTAATGGGTATCATTCGTTTGATTGAAATAATTACAAAAAACAGAATAGAAATAGGTGTCTGAAACCATCGCCTAGACGCAAGCCATCAAGATGAGATCAAATTGCTCACAAAAATGATGGAGATAGTACAAAGTGGGGCAACAGCAGACACTGTCTAACACAACTAGACCTCGTATGCGGGGGCGGCGAAGAGGTGTCACTATTGGCGGTGTTTTTATGGAGACGCCATCTCTGAATGGTTTGACCACCTCAGATAAAAACGCCCTCCTCCTCATGTGTCATTTTTTGGGTGAAAGTGATGTGATAAAACATGACTCTTGACTCTTTTCTACCTACCGCGAAATGAACTCTACCTTCATACACCTTAACGATTATACTACTCCATCACCCTTTTATCTTCCATACCAACGCCTGCTGTTCACGACGCGAATTCTTCTAAATGCCAATAATTCGAAAGCAGAAACCTTTTTTCAACCCATATTGATTTTATTGTGACTGCCATGGCGGATCAAAATTTAAAAGGTCTATACAGCAAATATATTTTCTATATCTTAATTGTATGTTTTTATTATGCAATTTAAACAAGTCATATGAAATATCTATCAACATTTCAAATTTCACTGTGTGAATCCATCTTTAAAATATATATTTTTCAACTAATTGAAAAATAATTGTATCTATAATACTTTTTTTTTCTCAACAGAAATAATTTCGACAGCCACTTGAAAACACAAGACGCAAATACAGATTAATCTCCACTTTCCGTTTTTAATCGCAGGTGTTTCATCTTATTTTCATTAATCTTTCACAATTTCAGTACCCATGACTTATGCTCGGCAATTTGAGTTTTGCTTTGAACGGTTCCTACAATTCTGCGGTTTTAGTTACTGTTGTAAATGACGACAAACTGAACGTAATACATAGACCCCGCTAAACAAGATTAATTGTGGAAACAAAATTCTGTAAATAAAGTTGGCCAATATTTACCATGGCATTAAGAAATAAGTCACGCGATCAGTAAATCCCTGGATTAACTGCACACCGGGTGATGTGTTTTGTTTCCGTCAGATGAAATGAGATATTTTATTTTCATGAACTCAACATGGATAATGAAATGGCAATCTGAACAGTTGACGAGTAAACATAAACCGAAGCACAGTGTCCACCTTGAACTGTGGGTTTAAGAAGGAACTGCGGTTCCACTACAACCAGGCGGCAAAACTATTTTTCTGACACCGTAACGGATCATGCATCCTTGGATGACAACTGCATACAATCGGGCAAGGGTCAACTACGATGATTTTGTTTTCACGAAACAAAAATGCTATTTAGTTAGAAATTTTTTGTTCATTTCAAGAAAATTTAAAGGAGGTCTGGTCCGAGTTGAATTTAGCGAATTTTCACATATTTTGTTAACACCATTATGAACATTACTCCTATAAAATTGAACTTTCTGCCTCATCTAGTTTCATATCTTTTGTCCAACCAATTTTGCAAAATGCATGGGTGTTGGCTGCATCAATTTCAGATCTGGAAAAATTTTCTTACTTCGAAAACGCATAAATACCACTCGACACAACACATTGATCTGCAGCTTGATAACCTGTACCTTTTGACACCGCATAGTCTGAAAATTACACTTGAAAGGTTGTATCATAAAAGAATGTATTTGATATTGTTGAACAAAATGTCATATTGTTACTATTCGGTTTGCAACTGGTTCACTTTGTATCCCAAAATTTTTAACTTCACTCACAAGATATGAAAGTTGGCTATATAAAATCTGAAAGAGAATGTATTAAACTACTCAAATATAGCAGCGAAATCAATTGTCTTTAAAACATAAAAATAAATATTTAATACGTCATATTTCAAACAAAGTTTGTCTTTGTGTGCAACAGATATTCGAAGAAAATATCATCATTCCTTTTTGTGGTGTAAAACATAGTAAGAATCCTTAGCTTCCTCGAATTCTGTGCATTAATATGGCTTTTGCGTATTGAAACTTTCAAGTTATCTTCAAAAAGATTTCCAAAAAGGCTCATTAATAAATATTCATATTGTATATCTATACTACGAAACAAATGAAAGTCCCAGGGTTCAACACTTGGTTAATGTGTGCTCTCTGCTTGAGGTCCTCGTATCTGATGGTGGATCCAACTCAACCGTTTAACGTAGTTTTAGCACACTGAACAAAGTTTGGACGGGCAAGCTTTTTTCAATGGCGTTCTCCTCCTCCTTAAGTGCCAGGTACTTCCAGAACGTCGCCGTTCATGCTTCTCCACAAAGACCTGTCCTTTCCTATCCGCATCATCTCTTTTTTACTTTTTCCGGTCCCAGTTGATATCCTTTTCATAAATGTTACTCGTCTACATCCTCTGCATCTTCTTCCACATATCCTGCCTGTGAGAGCCAAGTCCTCCAGTCCTTCCTTTCTGATGACATACCCTAGGAAGGGGAGCTGCCTTCTCCTGATGGTTGTTACAAGCTTCATGCTGTAACCTGCTCGTCTCAAAACTTCGTCCGTGGTTACGTGGACAGTCCAAGTAACTCTCGACATCCTTCTTAAAAACCACATATCAGCACCATTTATCCGACTTCTCATTTCTTGGTTTATTGTCTAGCTTTCACACCCATATGTCAACACAGGGAAGATGTAGGAGTTGAGTACCTTCAACTTTGTGTCCATTGAGATAGTTGGGATAGTTCGACTCTTCAGAATACCAGATATGCATTCAAAGGCATCCTTTGCAATCACTATTCTCTTTTTTAATTCCACCCCGCTTCTACCATCCAACCTTAACATACTTGTAAGGTAGTACAATCTCTTCACCTGCTGTATCTGATCACCGTCGACTTTCAAGTCACACTTAACCTGTTCTTTCTTTCTGCTGACTGTCAAGTAGAACGTTTTTCGCCAATTGATACCCCGTCCCTTGCTGGCGCTTTTTTCACACACAATATCAAAGATTTCTTGAAGCTTTTCTACTGCCTCTGCGATAAGTGTAGTGTCATCGGCTGATGTTGTTCTCTTAACCCTGCTTTTTGTTCCTTGTACAAATCCCTCAATACTCTAACGTCTTTCCTTTCAATATCTAGTGATTGGAGCATGTCTAGCAATGTTTCATGTTTCACTTTATCAAAAGCTTTGCTGTAGTCAATGAAACGGAGATAGAAGCCTTGCTGCATCTCAATGGCTCTTTCGGACAGCATTCGCATGATGAAAATTGCGTTCTGCGTACTGGAGTCTTTGACAAAACCAAATTGTTGTTTAGTGATTTCGGAATGCATTGCCTTCCGTGCTCTTGCCATCAACACACGCATCAGGATTTTGGTGATGTGGCTCATGCGGTTAATTGTGCGATGGAATTCACATTCTGTTGCTCGCGGTTTCTTGGGTAGGGCAATGAAAATTGACTTTGTTAGAGATGGTAAAATCTTCCCGCTGTCGTAAATGTTGTTGACCAGCTCAGTTGTTTTGTTGATACCAAAGTCATCGAGCGCTTCAATCATTTCGATGCAAATGTTATGTGGGCCTACTATTGTTTTATTCCTTTTCATCTTATTCATAGCTGCTCTGATCTCATGTTTCAAAATCTTCGGTCCTTCCTTAGCTTTCTTTATTTCAGGTTTTCCTCCTCTTTCATCCTTGAACAATTTATCAATCAACTCTGCCCATCGTTCAGCAACGTCTTTTTGTTCCATCAACATCGACCCATCTCTTGCTTTAATGCAGCCGTTTTGAGTGCATTCTCACCAACCACATTATTGATTTCTTTGTGCATCGAACAAAGATTTGGTATTCCATCTTTCTCAATGACGCACAAACAGATGAAAGAAATATTTTTCATAAGAAAGAACAACAAAAACTGGACAGTTCAAGGAAGGTATGAAATCATAAAGAAGCCATAGAAATATACCTGCAAAAAACACGTAAAAGTCGAATAGCGGAGCCACCATGTATGAGACCTTGTATCGAACTGCCATAACACATTAAACATCAGAGTCGCAAACTGAATTTCACTGGACTGAGCTCTGACGAACAACTTTAAACAATGAGCACGGAGACCTAAAAAAAAGGGGCTGTATTTTGGGTTGTTGTTTTTCTTCATTTTGAGTTTTTTTTCTGTTCCTCTTCTTGCAGTTAATATCCGACAGACTCGAGATTGGTGGGTTGGCGCGTTGTGGGAGTGTACTACTGTGTTTACCTGCGCCCATTTAAACCACCATTACTTAATGTTTGACTTCATGTAACACTGACCTTTTTAGTGTCGATAATTACCTCGATTGCGAAATTCTTGTTTGCAAATTAGTCGTAATCAAGCGTCTTGAAACCAATGAATGAGAAATTGTGGTCAGTCCCATACAGTGTTACCTATCTTTAGACAGTTTATCAGATGTTCTTAACAATGACCTCAATAAAACACACTTCATTCACTCACGAATGTAAGAAGAAAAACATATGTTTTACACTTGTATACCAAGGACGGGGAATTAAAAAAAGTTCCTTGTGATATCGCAGTGCATGAAAGAAAGCATATTGACAGCTTTTTACATATTTGCTTCCAATGATGCGTCATGGAATGACTTTTAAAGGCTTTGTCCTACTCTAAAACCATGAATCATAGAATCTTTGTTCCAAATTACAGCAAAAAAATTATTCCATACCACAGCTGCTTTCTTCACGATAAAATGCATCCATGTGATATTGGTGCCAAGTTGAGAGAAAACAGCCATAACTCATACGTATGAAAAGCAGGATATAAAAATCTCTCGGTGATTCCAATGAACGCTCGAAACGCACTTTTTGGGAGAAGGGGAACGACAGAGTTTGTGGCTAATGAAGTAAGCACTTTACAGAGATTTCCTACTGTCATTAGGATCTATCTTTGAGAGAAAATTTACCAAGTGCTGCAATTAATTTACCAAGTGCTGCAATTATTTTAGCTTACTAAAACAATGCGTGGGTGGGCATGAATTCTCTCCATGAAATGTTTGTCCGAAATAAAAAGCAGAATTGCAATGTCAAAAAACACATTCAGCAACTTGAGAACAATCTTTACCAACAGCAACATCAGAAATGATACGAAGATCAGAGCACTGAAGACATATGTACGGTCTTTACTGTTGTATGGATGCGAAAGCTGGACTGTTAGCAAGGATGCGGAAAGAAGATTAGAGGCGGTTGAAATGTGGTACCTTAGAAGGATGCTAAATATATCGTGGCTGGGGAACAAATCAAACAAGGAGGTTACAAAAAGCAGATGAAAAAGAAAGAAAATCAAATTATAAGAAAGAGCTTTCGAAACAAATTTCTCGTTTCCAAATCAATAACAGCAAGAAATGTCTTTCAATTTCTTCTAATGTTTCATATTCCAACTTTTTTAAAAAGACTCGCTGCTGCTTGACTAATTTATTGGGCTACTGAACCCCAGTAGTTTTTGGTCCGGCTGATGCCTCTTCTTAGCAAGTGAACCCATCTTTTCAATAGCTGAACTGGATAGAAGTTTCTTAATTCAGGGGTATCTATTTTGATATACAAAGAATGTCTTCAATGGCCTGATTTCCAAGACGTATCAGAGACTGGTCTTCTCCAGATTCATGGCAGAAAAACCATGCTCACATATGGCAGTAAATGGAGAGACGCTCATAAGATTTACACAACGTAATGTAGGTCTTTAAATGTCACCAACCCTTTCTTTTAGCGGGTTCAGATAAACAGGAGTTTACACTGTTATTTCTGCGGGTAACAACGAGACACCTCAAAGGGGGTCAATGACCACGTGTGTTTTCTGCTTCTTCCTCCGTTTTCTGCTTCTTCCTCCATTATACACTTAGTGGTAAAACTTAGTTTTTTAATGTAAATAAATCCATCCAAATAAAGCGTTCTTTCCTACAAAAGACCAGGTCCAAGTTTTAGAGTCGAGAATGGCAAGGGATGATAAGGAATCCTTGTCGAAAACGGAAAACAAGCAGTTCAAATCAATGAGCCTTCTTCAAAATGCTTGAAAAGTTTTTTGAAAATCGGAGAATGCATGATGCCATTGCTTGAGCATCATAGCTTGCCTCTTGCGCTCTTCCGTCTCTTTGCTTTTGCAGCTTGATCCTCTTGACAAAATAGCACTGTTCGAATCGCTCAGCACGGTTTCTAACTATCGACGTACAAATCCTCTCAAATCAGCTTTCATGGCCTCAAGCAGCAAGGCATTTTTTTTATTTGGGGAGTCAATCAACAACGCAAACAAGAATGTTGTCTTCCTGAAAAATCAGCGAAACTTGGTGGTGAATTTCAAAAATGTTCAAAATAAAATATAGGTAAGATTAAAACTACAGTGACGTGAGCTGGAGGACACGACCTTTGGCTATTGCTGCTGTGTTTCTATCATCGGAATGTATGATAGCTTTCTGATGTACACCAAGAACATAGCAATTCCATTTTTACAAGAGAGAGAGAGAGAGAGAGAGAGAGAGAGAGAGAGAGCATAATATCATGAGGCAATCCATCAAACGTGCTTTAATCTACCAAACTGTCTGAAAGATTTGTGCAGAAGGTTAGAATCCTTTTAATTTCTTGGATATTTTTTCCCCAAATGGTAATAAAAAACAAAAATAAGTTTCAACATATTCTGAATTTCGTTAAAATATTTATCTATTTTCATACTTATTCTCATACTCATACACTGCCAGCTTAAGCTTGTGTGAGATGTGTGAGATGTACCTCGCTGTTTCCTTTGCATGGGTGTACGAACAACACTTACACAAAATCACCTAATACTGGGGCCGTTAAAATTGCTTTTTTATCTGCCGTAAAATACATATTATTCAAAGACAGATGCTATTCCAACATGTATTCAGTGCTTGCAAAGTGCCTAAGTATCAACTTTTTGACCTTCTTGTGTGCCGAGAAAACGTGCGCAAAGAGGAGTTTCCTTTACGAAATGTGCATAAACAATTTTTCTCTTCGATTCCCGAGTCTGGAGCCACCAGACAGATAGGTCACAAAGCAAACTACCTGCGATTAGGGTTTAATAACTCTAAACAATGTGGGGGCAATAGTTGGGCGCAAACATGCAGCACCAAACACTTTTTTTCTTCCACGTTGCACCGAATTTGTTCCCTATACATGGCGACGGGAAGAAAATATTTTAAAGGTGAGACCTTACTTGACAATACAACAGCAGAGTTACCAAGTGCCACTAACTTAATCGCTTTTTTTAACATTTCCAGGATCTTATCAACACACACTTTCAGTTCGCTATGGTTTCAAAATGATACTTTTATACATATTTGATCACTGGCCTGAAATATCCAGAGCCCATGCTATGAACCTTTGGGTAATTTTGGGGTACTTTCTTGTGCCATTGCTGGCCAAGCAAGGGTACTTTCTGAATATCCAGCATATGTACATGTGTTCTGCATCAGATGTGTTGAGCCATGAAGTTTTCAGCTATCGATTTTTAGGGAATCAGATCCAAAGTATTTCTTCTTTTTCAATTATTTACCTTTGAGGCTTCCACTGCCACTGAGCCCATAAATTCAAATGTTTTCAGGACTGCGGTATTCTATTTCCAGCAACACTTTCAATAAATTCAGAGTTGACATTTTTAAAGTTTCCTTACTAAAACAATACTGCATAAGTAGTTAAAGCTTCATTTACTTTGAAATGACTGACTCGAGTGTTAATGACACAAAACCCGATATTAGCAAAGCTTATTTTAGTTACATCCAGGTCAAAAATCAAAAATATAACATCTTGAGATTGTTAAGGGATAGCCCCCATCCAACAGCTCTCTTAGCCACTAGCAACACAAATGATACTGTTTTTACAATATAGGTCTATACTATGGCCTGATGGGCATTCAAGTTAAGAAGACCAACAAAACCATTTGAGTTACATAATGGATCACTGATACATCTTGAAAAACAAATGAACACTCCACGGAATTTGGAAAAAACCGTACAATTTTTTGATATTCTGCACAATCACACCTTGGGCAGGATGTTAAAGCATTCTTGCAAATAACCATGGTAACAAAAAGCCTGACAAACCAATCTGGCAAGTTGAATATTCAGGAAGAATGGTAGAAATGGGTGAAGAAGACGATGAAAAGTGAATTCTCTTATACATCTAACACATACATCACTGACACATACATCACTGAGAAGAAGGGTTTCTAGCAAAAGACTTCAAAAAATGACCACAAAATAGTAGACATATCACCTTAACAACTATTGTAACTAATGCAATGAACAAAAATGATAAAGATAGGTAAAACATCTATTGTATTTACAAACTCAGTGTCCATTTTGTCATCCTTAAAAAACTTTTTATTAAAAATTCAATGCATTCTATTCCCAAAGGTGACTATTATACACTAACAGAGCCACTTTCATGAAATTACACAAGGATCATTCAGTGTAAACATATTTTAAAGGGCTCTTTACGCGCAGATGTAAGTGTGTAATTTTGGTGACTCCAAGGACTAAAAGATATTACATCAATTTGTTAATGGGATGTTGAATGCATAAATGCAGAACAAAATTAAACTCATAGACTACTCTTAGTTGACATTACATAGATGAATCAAAATGATCAGGATTCACGAGGCTATCTTAGATAACCAGTCTGCTGCACAGCCAGTGTTTGCTGTTCAAATCTCCAGATGCAATAGACATACAAGTAATAAATCTTGCATGGGATTGTGAGTAGATCCACTACTAAATCATCAAATTATCCTCAATATGGCAATTGGCTTTATCACCACGGCCCAGGCAGTGCTGTCCCCGGGGGAATGTGCTCTGCTTGCAAAGTGGTTGGGCACCTCAAATATGCTTGCTGCATGGCAAAGAGTGATCAAGGTACACAAATCAGATAGGTATGTAGTTGGAGTCTGAACCAGTTGAGCAACAGGGCTATGTGTTTCTGGTGGAAGTCGTGAAACCTAAAGATCTAGGTCTACCAGCTGCATGTGACACTGTTTTCAATTGGAAAGATTACTACATGTCTATGGCCAATATTACTAATGTTGATGATCAAGCGCCAGTATGGTTCAAAGTGCTCAGAATAGGTAACAAGTCCATTTAAGACAAAATTAATCTAGGTGCTGTTCCCATGGTTACCAATAAAACAGTCTAGTTTGCCCAATACTCCATAATGTCAGAGTTGGGTTAAACTTGGTAGCCTAGGGGCACCTCTCAAAGGAAAGGGTGTTAACTGCTCAAATTGCTTGTATCATGTGGTACAGGGTAAATATGCATGTAGCAGATACTTTTTCTGGGGTAAATTTATTCTCCAGAGGATGTGATATAGCCATAGGTCTTTTCAAAGATTTAGGATCTATTGATCACACTTTCAATGCCTATTATGGTGCCACTGGTAGAAATGACTGTAAACTGGTACATATTGACTTGAAACAGGATACAATACCTTAAAGTGTACCATGTTCTAGGTATTTACCACTACCATTTAGACATAAGGTGAAACATAAGTTAGACAAGCTTGAATTGCAAGGTATCATTTCTCATGTAACAATTGCCACAGAGTAGTGTGCTCCCATTACTGCAGTTGACAAGAAAAAATATTTAGAACCAAGAATTCCTCAGCAAATGAGAAGGACCAATCAGGACATCATGGGAGATATATGTATAACAAAGGGTGATGGAAAAAAGGCAACAAATGAAGCTGATTTAAAGACTGCTTCGAAAAGCATTTATGAGAGGCTGCTGAATACTGAGTTTTCATGGGACAGAGATGTTTTGAGAGGCACTGAAACAGTATTAAGACCACCAATTCTGGTCACAAAAGAAGTGGTGAGAGAGGCTGTCAAGAAAATGAAAAATGGTGAGGCAGGAGGACCTTCAGGAACAGTGGCTGAGATGTTAGAAAGGAAAAGGAGAAGCGTTGAACAGAGGAAATTATGAGGGGATTAAAGTTAATGGATCAAGTTTTGAAAGTTATTGAGAGGGTCATTGAAAAACAAATCTGGAATGAAATAGACATTGACTACATGCAATTTGGTTTCATGCTCAGATAAGGAGCAACTGATGCCATTTTCATTCTAAGACAGTTGCAGCAAAAGTATCCAGCCAAGAAAAAAGAAGATCTTCTTTGCCTTTGTTGACTTGGAAAAGTTTGACAGAGTTCTAAGAGATGTGGTCTGGTGGGATTTGAGTAAATTGGGAGCATGAAAGTGGTGGGTAAAGTGGTCCAGGCAATGTGCAAGAACCCAAGGATTCAGGTGAGAATCAATAGCTCTCTTCCCAACAATTTCAATGGAGAGTTGGTTTACATCAGAGATCAGTATTGAGCCCTTTACTTTTTATCTGCATCCTGGAGGCATTGTCAAGAGAGTACTGCAGTGGGTGTCCAGAAAATGCTTTTTGCTGATGACTTAGTTTTGGCAAGTGATACTGTTGAGTGAGTTGTGGAAAAGCTGAAAATTTGGAAAAGAGGTATGGAATGTAAAGGCTTGAGAGTTAACTTGGGAAACATAAGTTCAATTGGGTACACTTCAGTCTGAACTTCAGAAGTGAACTTTATCTGTGACACATGTTTGATGTTTTCTAGAAGCACGGGTGCTGAAGTAGTGATTTGATGGCATAATCTTTCATGGAAAAACACAGCAGGAACAAAATAAACCTAAGAAACATCATGGAAATGGTCAGAAAGGTAGGTAGCAAACTTAATCACCAGAAATGTAGATTTTCATTAGCAGAAGTTACATTAGTAAACAACTGCATTTTGAAGGGTGGGGTAGCTGCTTCTGAAAAATATGTACAAGCAATCAATCAGATTAACACATCTACTGTGACAAAACTATGATGGTTTCTAGATGTGGTAAATTATTTTCCTCATTTTATGAAAAGCTTAGATTAGGTCACAGCTCCATTGTACACATTGCTTAAGAAGGATGTTGCTTTTCAATGGAAGAAGTGCAGGAATCAGCTCACAATGAAATCTAGCACATGATATGCAATGCATTTGTTTGTCAGTCCTGAAAACTCTAGTTATGCCATTGGTACATGTCTTCTGCAGAATGGTGATAAAATCTGGAGGCCAGTTCCTTTTGAATTGCAAACTCTTACTGACTCAGAAAAGAAATATGTGCAAATCAAAAAGGTGCCTCACTTTGGTATATGTGTGTGTAAGCACTTTTCAAGGTATTTGACTTGTTTGCCTGAATTCAAAATTTTCACTTATCACAAACAATTTGTACCATTGATCAATTCCAAAGAGATTGACAAATCTGCAATCAGGTCTCAGAGACTCCTAATTTGATTGATGCATTTCAATGCATTTGCCAAATATGTACCCAGAAAAGACATGGTAATTGCAGATAGACTACCTTGTAATCCTATGAAACTTTGTAGCAGAAAACAGGGCAATTTGGAAGTTGACTGTGAAGCATATTTGTATTCTTTGGATAGAAATCATCCAATTTCAGATTAATTCTTAGATAAAGACCATGACCAGGCCATGGTCATTAGTTCCTNAATTCCAAAGAGATTGACAAATCTGCAATCAGGTCTCAGAGACTCCTAATTTGATTGATGCATTTCAATGCATTTGCCAAATATGTACCCAGAAAAGACATGGTAATTGCAGATAGACTACCTTGTAATCCTATGAAACTTTGTAGCAGAAAACAGGGCAATTTGGAAGTTGACTGTGAAGCATATTTGTATTCTTTGGATAGAAATCATCCAATTTCAGATTAATTCTTAGATAAAGACCATGACCAGGCCATGGTCATTAGTTCCTCTGGATCTTTGTGAATTCAAGAATAAGCATGTCACTGTGGATTAGTTTTTGCATTAGCCAGACATTGTACTGATGAACAAAAACACTAGTGTGAAAAATCTGATTAACAAAATGCAAAGCATATTTGCTGGGTATGGGATTGCAGATGTTGTACCAGGTAGTATTCCTCAATTTTCAAGCCAGGAATTTGCGGGGAACTACAATTTCCATCACATCAAATACTTTTTCCATTAGAGCCAGTCAAATAGGAAGATGGAGAGGAGTACGTGATATACTAAGCTGATTCTAACCCAGAATGACACAGTCCTTGCACTTATCACTTATCACTCTACTCCACACATATTAACAGGTGTGTCAGCTCCACAACTCTTGATGGAGAGACAGATCAAATCTGCAGTACCAACTCCACACAGCAATCTTAGTCCACAGTGGCCTAACCTAAAACAAGTTCCTAAACATGCCTTTGTTTATAAGACAAAATACAAGACTAGCTATGGCAGACATCATGGTGTCAAACTATTGTTAGACTTACCTACTGGTGACAATGTACTAGTTAAACTTGACAATCAAAAACACAACCCTTAGCATTACTAAACCAAACCATGAGTTATCTAGAACCATATATTGTTCAGATGGACCAAATGCCAAATAATGCCAGATCCCAAAGCTAAATTAAGGGAACTCAGTCCTCTGTTCTGTGGTATTCACTACTGCCACTTATCACAGCCCCATTAGTACTGATAACTCTCATACTCCCAATGTAGTTGATGGTCATGGTGAGTCATTTAGCTGTGACAAGGAGGTGGTTAAGCCTTAGGTAATAAATTATGAATTATAAACCCTTTGGTCATAAGTGCCAGTTTAGAATGGGTCATATGACAAAAGAAAGCTGACACTGGTTAGTTAGTATTAGCAACATTTATTTCTTCATACAAGTTTGTTTATTAACAATTGTCATCGCACTAAAACATTGCATGCATCATACAGAGTGTGGAACCTCTCTGGTGGCTTTAGAATGTTAGTTCTCTACCTAAAAGGGGAGATGTCATATAATTCAGTTCATTCATGAATGTTTACACATAAGCCTTAAACATTCTTGATATTCTAATGTAAGTGATATCACATGGCATAGGAATGGTTGAAAAAATTAGTTAGTTCTCAGTCAGCCATTATGCTATGTAATGTTGAATAACAACAGTGTACTTTTGCCAGGAGGCTGTACTTGTGACAATGCAATTACTGTATATCCTCTTTCAAATGACATAATTTTTATCTTTATTTTGAAACTTGTGACTGCCGTTTTCATTAAAGAACGGGATCTATTTCAAAATCAAAGTAGAACAAAAATAAAAAGTATCAAGTCAAAACAACAAAAATACTTCTTAGATCATGCAGTGTGAAACTATAAAATCAAAATTTTGGTTTAATTGTACTGACAATGCACAACTTAATAACTCCCTTTATATTTTATTAGTATTAAATAAATATTCATATTTTTCTATCTTCCCATATGTTTAAAGAATACAAGCATTTAGTTATCTAAAAGTTTCATTTAAAACAGCTTTATTTTTGTTTTGTGAAAACCTCTTTTACCTATGAAACATAATCCCTCCCAAACCTAATATAAGAATCACCTTTAGTCTTTATTCCTTGCTTGTTTGAATTATTATGAGAATATAATAAGGCTGTGGAGTCAATGAAAAAAGGGGTTAGTTAACAAAGAAAGGTATCTGGAGGCCAAGAGAGTAGCTAGGCAAGCAATCTACAAAGCAAAGATGGATGCCGAGAAAAGAAGGTTTCCAGACATAATGTGTAGAGATGACCAGAAGAATGAAGTATTCAAGATAGCTAAGCAGATGATCAAGACTAATCAGGATATCATTGGAGAAAAGTGTATCAGGAAGGAGGATGGAGAAA
>RDPX01000315.1:836097-853828 GCA_003991215.1 Morbakka virulenta
ATATACGGGGTCTGCATTTTTACATTATCGTCCAATCCATATATCCATTTTTCAGAGCTGTGTACACGATTTTATTTTATCTAATATTAAAATAAGTTCAAAAACATATTTTTTCGATTCCTTCAAAGTTCTTGAAATTTACAAATAAGCAGGGATGATAATATTTTTGGAATGATGCCAATAATTGGCACGCTCATTCGAGGAGTGCTCATTCGAGGAGTGCTCATTCAATACTTCATCCTAAAAAAGGCGCTTCGTTTGAAGGGTTTTTAAGAGGTCACGGATTTAAAACAGTATCGACCAAATTTTAAAAGTTTTCTTTTTATAATTCTTTCATAAGATTAACAAGAATCAAAATTCCCGAAAAGCAGGACTTGTGTAATAATCATGCTCAGACGAACAAATCTTATTAATCCCTGCCTTATGTATAAAAAGTAAAAATGCGTCATAGCTTCTTTTACAAAATATTTTCTTCAAATAATAATTCTACAAATTTCGTATCAAATTTTAAAGCATCTATACCAATTTAACTAAATGTTTCCAATTTCAATGGTGAAAACTGTTTACTTGTTTCTGGTCAAAAAAAATGTTTCTATTCTTATTCTTGCTTTGATCATTTGTTTTCATTTCTACATAATGAACTGTACAAAAATTGTTCTGTAGAGCCTTCATTGATATGCCAACAAGTATTTATTTAAGTATTTAACGGAAAAGTAAAAGTCAAATGTCGCTGCCACCACCACCACCACCCCACACTCACACCACCACACCCACCTCCACCACACACACACTCACACACCACACCACACCCCACACCACCACCACCACCACACACACCACAAACAAGATTGATGCTGAAAACTCGAAAACTCGATTCAGTCTATCAGGTACCTTGGGGCTCCTCTGAGGGTAACGCCCCAATGCATCAGTTTGTGTATCAGCAGCTTAGTGATCTAAGTTCTTGCTTAGTGCTTGTATTCAGTTGCCCAATAGCTGATTGATATTTCTTGACATCAGTGGTGTTTCTGTAGGACATTGTCTGGATTGCCGCTATCAGACAAAACAACTTGATTTCCTTTCTTGATGTTCACTTTGAATAAATGAGGTTCATGGTAGTAGACAGTTGGTTTTTCTTATCTTGCTTCATAAGTACAAGATCATCTTGCTTTACCTCACTCGTTTTAGCATTTCCTGCAGCATGTGCATACTGTTTGCTTTTGAATTTCATCAGTTGATCTCTGTCCCTTGTTTCTTCATCACTCATCACAGACTGCGACAATTCTGGGAGCTGTGTCCTTGGATGTCGGCCCATCAGAAGGAATGCTGGTGTCTGTACAGTTGTTTGGTGAGGAGTTGTCCTGTACGCAGCCATGTACATGACTGGTTCCCTTCTCAAATCCTTTCCCTCTGCCTGCGCCAACTGCAATCACTTCAGAATTGATCTATTCCGCCTCTCCACTTCGCCATTTGCTTGGGCATATCGAGCAGTTACACGTCGATGCTTGATTCCATTCTCTTTCAGGTATGTTTTGAACTTCTCTGAGACAAGGTTTGGACAATTGTCACTAACAACAACTTCTGACAATCCATGCCTTGCAAACATGACCTTCAAGCATTCAATTGTTTTCTCAGATGTAATTTTTTTTCTTACAACTGCTTGTCGGATTTTGAACATTGTACTCATGCCGAGATACACATGTTGTAAATGAACTCAGAGAGTCAGACATTACGTAATTGTTAGATTCCCTAATGCACTATGATTGCTTCCTTTGTTATGCGGCTATTCCTAAGTAAACAAATATCGGTACCTTGTTGTTTTGTTATTAGTTGCCATGTTACCAGTAGTTTTCCTTGACGAGTTTGTAATCGGGTGTTATTAGTGTACTGATTGTAGAAATACCGTAATTTTTGTTGATGTTTATAATTGCCATAGCTGGGAATTATGAATTAATGTATAAATAGGCAGAACATATTCAGTATTTGAAGGGAGCCTTGGATGGCTTAAGTGTAGAAAGTATTAACTACATTACGAGTTTTTTTGTTTGGATCAATTTCCAACATGCTGTCTCATAGTATCTACTACAGTAGTCTACAACTACTAGTATGTTCTCACCTGAGGATAATAGTCCCAGGTAATCAATCGGGACTGTACACCAAGTTCCTTCTGGTAGCTCTGTGGTTGCCAAGGGTTCTGGGGGATCAGGTCTGGCCACTAGTTGGCACGCATCACATGTCTTTACAAACTTTTCAACATCTTTCTCCATCTTTGGCCACCATATCTTAGTGAGCAGTCTCTGTTTCATGCTTACTACGCCTGAGTATCCTTTGTGTCCTATGGTTAGCACCGGCGGGCGTCCAAGAAGGCAACCTTTACGTGGTGATGCCTGAATGCTGACCAGCCAGGTTTTCCTGACTGGTTGGTAACGAATAGTCTACGTTTCAAGCTGTTGTCCCGTACCATGGAAGAAATCTGGTTCGTCGTCGATTTGGAGATTTTTTTTTGCTTCCAGCAGCTTACACACACATACAGCACCGTCAATACGCGCGCTTGGCTTGGACTTGGGCGAATAGATGATTTAGAGGGGTTTATGGTCAGTGACTAGCTCAAACTCTTTACCAAGAAGGTAAACGTGAAATCTCTCAACTGACCAGACTAAAGCTAGTGCTTCCTTTTCGGTTTGCGAGTATCTTTTCTCCGCAGCAGAAAAGCTCTAGCTTGCACAACAAACAGTCCTCCGCACTCCTTTCTCGTGCTCCTGTAACAATATTGCCCCCAGTCCGACAGGGCTGGTTTCAGCAACATATCACAGTTAAATCCATTATTAGTGCATTTCTTGAGCATAATAACACATTCACGTTTTAATTGGTTGCTAATCTCAGGTATCACTGTTCCGTCGTTGATTACAATTGTTGGTTTAGCTCGTCGTTCCAATGATAAAATTTTGCTAAGTTGCCTCTGGGTGAACGTTGATTAAACAAGGCAGCTTCACGTTAATAGGACAATAATGGGCATAAACACTTTAAAACGTGCTGCGGACGGAATGTAATACTTTATTCTTTCAAGTAGGCGTAAGTTGGTAGGTGCGGCCATTCGCCTATTAATTCACAAAGAAAATCACCGTATTGTCGGCATATATGATAACTCCCGAATGAATAACGTGGTTTGCTAAGTCATTGTAAAACAGGATGAGTAAAAGAGGCCCAGGTATTAACCTTTGTGGGACGCCTGTAAGAACTGTTTCATGGTTAAATTTAACACCATTTAACTCAACATTTTGGTTTCTATTAAACAAATAGCTTGTAAACAACTGGTTTTCTCTGCAAGTAATCCCGAATGGTACTAACCTGGTTACTTGAACAGCATGACCAATCGTACTGAATGCTTTCGAAAGATCCAGATATATGCCACCAACTAACTTTCCTGAGTCAATTTGTTTCCGTATTTTGTCAAACAGTTGTAGAGTACTATTGACATATACCCCAGTTGGAATGCATTAACTGCCAGGAATAGCTTGGTAAAGTCAATTAATAGTCTGGTGGTTTCTCTGACCGAATTGATGACGATTTTGAAATACCGGCTGAATCTTTCAATAGTAGCCTGGGGCACTTTTCGGTTTCTTGGAAAGTTTTCAACTGACTTTGATTTTTTTTGAAAAACTTCAATTACAGTAGATGGATAGATTTCTGAATGTGATAAGGTCTACAATAGGGAAAATAAACGTATTAAACAGCTCAAAACACAGTTCCAGGTTCGAACACATATATTACCAAGTTATTCAGTCTCTTGTAGAGCAACACAAACAACTGTAAAAATGCTTAGAATTCTGTACATCTACCTAAGGTCTAGTTCTATACGTTTCAAAGGACTTCTAGAACGATTAAGTATTCAATGCTCGTGCAAAATGAAGCTAAAATATCAACATTTTATAATCAGATTTCCATGTCACTTAACTCTAAATGCTTCATATCAAATACCAATGGCTGTACGTGTTTCTTAAAATGAGTCCGTAAATGGCGACTGGTTTGGCCGACATTGCATGAAAAGCACTATGGGGAGTAATTTATAGAATTTATAGAAGACCCCACTTTTATTTTTTATAACTAATATGTAATCCAGTGGGGAACCCATGTTACTGATGCCAGAGATGTCCTGCGTGGACTTTATAATTTTCTTGTCATGCTGGCGTTAAAAATAGATAAATTAATACATTGTCATTAAACTGGAGGGTTAGTTGGCTGTGTTTATTGCAGAGCATAGCCACAACTCGTAATTATCGTTGTTGGCGTGAGGCTTTCATCATCGTAGACTTGAGATTTTCCTTACCAAAATTGCAAGAAAATTGAAAGAAATAAAATTTATAATAAACTTAAAAGATGACTTAAGTATCAAATGTTTAAAGTCTAACAAATAAGAATGTGTAAAAGAAATGTCAGGCTTTGTGCCTTTTCTGTCGTCATACACAAAATACAAAAGAAATACACAAAATACAAAAGAAATACACAAAATACAAAAGAAATACACAAAATACAAAAGAAATACACAAAATACAAAAGAAATACGCAAAATTAAAAGAGCCGTTTGCCAAAGATACTGGTGTACATGGTAGTTAAAATTCAATCCTTAAATCACTTAGGGAGGCATAAGATAATCTTGGTGACCAAAGAAGAAAAGAAATCGCTCAATTACACAGATCAACAAAAAATGTTTTTGGTGTAGAGTCGGAAATGTTCAAACTGTTTTTAAGTAATTTGAGAATGTTGAATCTGGATATTATATCCAACTTTTACCATCAGCTCCAGTTTTTCTTCCACAGGCTACCCCTATTTGGAAAAAATTTTGTTTCTAGATCAGAAGAAACTGAGTATCCTACGGAAAACAAAATCTAAAAAGTTGTTAAAATATTGTTTTTTGTTACATCAAACAGATACAAGTTTTACATGAGAGATGAGGTTGTTGATATCGAATGTCCAAAATATTGTTTTTCATGTGGTAAAAATTTGCGTTTCCGATATTTTCTTGAATGTTCTGAATAACGCACGTCACGTTTCAAATTCCAGCCATAATCTGCCATCATTTTTAGGTCCCATCTTCCTTGGTATCTCTCCTCCATTGTCTTTATATCTTGGTGGAATCGCTCGCCTTGTTCATCGCTACCATCACCGAAATTTTCCGGAAATCGATCCAGGTGGCTGTGAAGAAAATGCACTTTGATGCTCATGTTGATACCAAGTACCCTGAACTTTTAAAGCATGTTGTTTACAATTTCTTTGTAATTGTCAGCTCTACAGTTCCCAAGGAACTTCTTAACAACCTCCACAAATGATAACCATGCAGCTAACTCCACTTCATTCAAAGAGTCATAAAATAAAATTGTTTATCTTTCATCAACTGCCGAATCTGGGGTCCATCAGATATACCAGCTTTTAACTTTTCATTACTTAGGCTTGAAAAACTCCTACAAATATACTGAAAACAATCAGCATCTTTATCCAGCGCTTTAACAAATTTTTTTATAAGCCCAAGTTTCATATGCAGAGGAGAAAACACCATTTCATCACGCGGTATCAATTGCTCAACAATAACATTCTTTCCCCCAACATTAAGTCGATCTCGATTATACGACAAAACAGCTACCGCCAAAATAGCTACCGACAAAATAGCTACCCCAAAACAGCTACCGACAAAATAGCTACTGATCTTCTCCGTTACCGGGACAAAATAGCTACTGCTACTATCCGCTACTAGAACAAAAGCTCATCCCTCAATGTGGCACTTCCTGGAAGGGTTGCAGAAGGAAGAGGTGTTACAAAGAGGCAACATCCAACGCTATGTCGCAGGGGAAGAATTTAGGCAAAGTAAAAAGTACAAGGACGCGAACACTCGAATCCAAACATTGATCAGGAGGTATAGAAATGATGAGATTAATAGAATGGACTATCTGAGAGGAATCACATATAACATCTCTTATAACATATGAGTTTCCACAGCTTGCGTGCCTTGAATAAATATCGCTGGTATTAGAAATTGTCAATATTAACGTGAACATTTGTTATGCATATAGCTGTAATTACATTCCCTGTACGCAAGTTTGTGTTCATGAATGTACTCATACATGCAAATCACACTGCATACTTAGAAGTCCCAAAAAACTACAACAGTAGCGATAGATATACATCGGTAGCTCAAATATCGGTGCCGGTAGCGCTTTTGTTCTAGTAGCGGATAGTAGCAGTAGCTATTTTGTCCCAGTAGCAGAGAAGACCAATAGCTATTTTGTCGGTAGCTATTTTGTCCCGGTAGCGGAGAAGATCAGTAGCTATTTTGTCGGTAGCTATTTTGTCCCGATAGCTGTTTTGGGGTAGCTGTTTTGGGGGTAGCTATTTTGTCGGTAGCTATTTTGTCCCGGTAGCGTCGATCTTTTACTGTCTAGTCCTTTTTAGTCCAGTGTTTTGCTTTGTCTCTACTGTCCCGATAACAAAGAAAGCATGGGTACTTCGTGTAACCACTTTGTTGCCCAAGCAAAAAGTTCACCATCTTTAAGTCTGCTTGTGTCGCCCATTGGTGGTCGTTATATTTGATATGATGCAGTACAATTTTTATTGCATCATATTTTTCTTTAAAGGTTGTAGAATGACCAATCAGTATTGATCCATAAACATTAGTGATGTGCAGAAGACCACATTTCAGGCTTCTTTTTGAACTGTCAATAAATAACCTAACATAAATAAGATTCCTTGGATAAACCAAGACTCCTTATCAAGTCACTCAGACTCTGCTGATTAAATAGTACTGTTGTGGAAGAGAATGCAAAGTCCTCGTCATCATCATCATCAACATCAATAAGTTCTTGGTAATCATGTAGCTCCTTGTCTGAATGTTCATCAATAGAGAGATCAGGCAACCACGCTTTTGTTTTTATAAGAACAATTTTATAAGAACATGAGGCTGAAATTTGGCCCAAAAATAAGAACATACTAAGAACAAGCTGAGGCTCAGCTTGCAATACAAAAAGATTTTAAGAACAAACTCAGGCTCACCAGATTTGATTTAATAAGAACAAATATTTTTTGTTAGATGAAAACAAAGTGTAAAACACCGTATAAGACTAGCCTGTACCAGACCGCCGCACCGGCACGGAAATTTTGATTTCCCCCGAATAATAAATAAGAACAATGAGCCTGGAAGTTGAAATTTTGTTCTTATACNGTATTAAACTCAGGAATAGGAATATAAGAACTATGAGCTACTGGTTGAATTTCTGATGGAAAACTTTTGTAACTCAAAGATCTTTCGCTTCTTTTTATTTACCCCTGTCACATTTATTGAACAGAAGTAATAGTCATCAACATGATTTGTAGGCTCCCTCCAAATCATTGGTATCCCAAATCCCATTGACTGTCTGGTTCCATTTGTCCATTGTCTCAAACGTTCTACACATGTCCCACAAACAACATGAGGAGCCTGTGGTTTGTCTTGGTCTGTTAGCTTTATTCAAAAATATGCAGAATACGCTTTTCGTATAAAGTCTGTTATAGACTTTCTGTTGTCTACAGTTTTGTATTCACCACAAATGTAACAAAAGCAATCAGGATAATTTTTGTAGGATCTTGAAGCCATCATTTATTTATACAACTGAAAAATAAGACGAATCATCTGAATCAGCCTTTAAATCCATCATCAAAACATTGACACCATGAATGAATGAATTCATCTGATCTAAATCAACCCTCCATCATCAAAAATGTTCAAAGAGGAAATTGATCTGTGCAAGTTATTATTAGTCCGAGCAAACGAAGCGAGTGAGGACTCAATTAAACAGTCAAAATTTGTTTATGTACTATTCAGTACAGCCATGTATGCCTGTTAAATTCGATCCATCACAAAGTGTCACCATGAATATGGATGACAGAAGAAGAAAAAGAAGAAAGAGGTGAGAAAAATACAAACTTGCTCAGAAGGGTCATATTTCAAAAAGAATTTTAATTTCAGCTCTCTCAGGTGGCATAATCATGTTTATTGACTGATTATTGAATAACTGGAATTGGTAATTACATGTTACTCATGAAACAAAACTTTGTTATTTGACTGATAATGTAATAATCTCCACGTTTGAATGCCTGTCAGGATTCACTCGAAATAATAACTTCATTTTGAGACTTCCTTCTACGAAATTAGAAATACATCGAAAATCGTTTGTTTTCGCAGGTGCCAAGCTATGTTACGAGTTACCAAGAGATTTAAGATTGGAGAAGTCTCTTAGTATTTTTAAAACAAAAGCCAAAGAGAATTTAAATTTCAAATTGTTTACATGTAAATAAAATAGATACAATAATTTTGATTTTTCCTAATCCACTATATTTGTATATTTTCATATTTTTTGTTACAGGACCTATATGATAACAGTATTTTAGTACTGGCATAGTTATTATGTATAGATATTTACCATAATAATAATAAATAATTGTAAGAATCTCCATGTTTGGTTTGATAGCGTGTCAGGAGAGTCGATTGGTCTCAGACGCTTGTTCGGTGAATGTGCGAGCGTGGGTTTGAGCCCCCTTTCTGAAAACTTTTTTTAAATTAGTTTTTTAATGTGGTTTCTTGGTATTATCAATTTTTTTAAAAATACAAACTTGTTCAGAAGGGTCATATTTCATAATAGAATTTTAATTTCAGCTCTCTTAGGTGGCTGGAAATACGCTTTTCGCACTTTGTGGTGGATCAATTTTAACAGGTGTACATGGCTGTACTGAATAGTACATGAACAAATTTTGACTGTTTAATTTTTATGACATTTATCTCTGATATACATTCAGTACTCACTTGCTCACTTGGACATGTTCGGACATGTGTGGCCATCTATTTCCAAGTTTAATAATTGAATTCTAATTGAATATTGTTCATGTCCCCCTGACAATATGCAGACGTTACAAGACAACTGACGTGTGCAAACGAGCATACCACTGCCAAGTGCAAGTTAACACTTCAAGATCATGTCAAGGACACAAAAGCCACAAATTAATACAAATAAAAATAGCAGACAAAAGCCTGCTGTGACCTGGCTAATGATCTGCTGTGTCACAAAACACATTCTGCACGTGAAGCCAAGTGCACATGGTATCCAAATCTGCTGAAACGTTTGACATGCTTGCAGAATAAAGGAAAGTTACAGAAATGTTCACATTTGAGGTACATCGCATATCAGAAAAATTAGGGCTAACCAAAGAAAATAAATATGATTTTCGTCATCAGCACCCCAGAATTACCCAAAGACAGTCTTTAACTTGCCGACCTGATCAACAGAGTTGATCAGTTTCATTCATCGATGGATACTGCTATCTGATAAACACACGGCAACACCAATTTTTTTTAACGCCATTTCCTCCTGGTAACTGGGGCTCAGACGGTGCCCTTCATTGGGACTAGGGATTTGGCAGTGAGGAATTTCTTGGCCGGGTGCCCTTCTTAACGTCAACCAATGGCTTTTACTTTTGTGAAGTTCCAAAGTCGCCCGCTCGGGGAATCAAACCCGGAACCCCTTGGTTAAAGTGCAGTTGCAGGGTAATACCAATTAAACCTCCAAAATTCCTTCAAGTGATAGGTATTCTTCCAAACTTTCAACGAGGAATCAGAAATTGGCTTGATCGAATTGAGCAACTTTGCAAAAAGGCATGCATGCATTTAAAAATCAGACATTTGCAAGAAACATGTCAGAATGACCCCGTTTGGCATATAAAAATAGTGATACACCCAAGTCTATTAAAAAGATAAGAGAAGCGGAAAAGGTGGAAATAATTTAAGTAACAAGGTTGATTGAATGGTTTTATGACGAGAATAAAGAAACTCGGGTACTCAAATATCTATCTTGCAGTAAACTTCACAAAGGTTCAAAGCCAAGTATACAAAACTTGGCACAGTTAATGGCACGACGGTTACTTTCATGTTTCTATTTCCAACTAGCAAGCTTATCTTTTTTCACAAGATTATAATTCCACGTTGTATTTCCCAAGAAAACAGCATTGCACAAAAAGCAATAGATCTTATCAACAAAATAACTAAATTATCATCAGCTGGAAAAAGATTATTTCAATGTACTATTGTGGATTTGCAGTTTGAAGTTCCTGTAGGTCATAATGAAACGCTTGTTTTATTATGTACTACAGGAACATACTGCTATAATTGCCAACCAAAATTTGTCACAGTCGTAAAGATTTTACCAATATTTTTTAAAGTGCCTTGAGAAAATAGTGAATAAAAATAGTACTTTTTTTTTAGTTTTATCGTCATTTCCCCGCTCAGACGGTGCCCTTCAGAGGGGCTTTGATTTGGCAGTGAGGAATTTCTTGACCGGATGCCCTTCCTGACGCCAACCAATGGCTTTTTTTTTCTTTGTAAAGTTCCAAATTTCACTCGACAGCTCTGGGAATCATACTCGGAACTCTTGGTTACTATGCAGTTGCAATAACCATCAAGCCACGGCTCCTCTGAATAAGAATAGAACTGATTGAACCAAATTAACTATTGGCATCAATCACACTACTACCACTCTTTTGGGTCACAATGGGCAAAGAAACTTCAACTGGGCTAATACACCAAGCTAATACACCACCTAGTATTGTTGAACAAAAAAAATAGCGACATACCCAACCCAATACCGGCTGGTGCACCTCAAGATTTTCAAACGGCTTCGTACAAATGCTTTCCATTACCGTCGTAAAATGCTTCGAAATGCAATTTTTCAGAAGGGGTCTGGACGGAAATGGGCCATATCAGGCAAACGGTTTCGCTCAAGAACAATGGAAGAAATTGGGATCAATCAGGCATCCAACTGTCACTTGGGACACTGCTCATTAACAAAATGTGGGGTACTAAATATCAAAGATTCAAATGTTGATAGGGTGAAACATTTTAAATGGTTGTTCCTGCAATGTCCTCAATGCAGAAAAGGCAATTACGGTTAATCATTTGATACCCTAACTGCATCAAACCGTACGGTATACGCAAGTTCCCTTATTGGGGAAGTTGAAGGTATGTGATTTGTTTGCATTTATTTCTACTAAATAAGTGATTTTTCGTAATCAACAAAGGGACCCCCCCTCTCTTGATTTCACCCCTCATTTTTTGCAATTTTCAGTAAATATTGGCAGGAATGCATCACGCCACTCTCTTGCTTCCAATGGTACTGACTCACCGTATCATTCTTTAAAACGTAAGACCGAGGCAGGTCTCATGTGCTACTTGTCAACAAAACTCCTGTTATTATTCTCCAAATAAAGTTGATTTTTAAAAAAACCCATCAAATTATTTAATCAAGTTTAACCAAACAAAAAACAATGATAAGCACAAAGAAAGACAGGTCTCATATACTGGGTCTTTCATTGATGGAACCCCTGGTAAACAGTGGGCACATTTTTGTCTTTCACAGATATCCCTCCGTGGGAAGGTCCCTCCTCTTGGGTTGGTCATCAGCCAAAGCTCAACCACCTCAAGACCACCTGTCCTGTGTGGTTGGGCCCTATAGCCGTAGACCCGACCAAGGAAAGGCCAGAGATCTACACTTGATCTTAGCCAAAAGGCCGAGAAGGTCTCATATCCTACGTGTCACAAAGAAAAACCCCAATAACAATTTACGCCCCACTGACGCAACGTTAGCTTTGCAAGAGCTGAAGTCTTTCAAGAGGAACACTGAGTGGAAGCTGAAGAAACAATATGCGTCTTTGACTTCCTGTTAATGATAATGCCTCGTTTTTAGAATGAAGTTCAACGTCCAAAATACCTTTTGTCTTCATGAGAAAAATTACCCTTTGCAAGCCGGGAGGGCCACTGGAAGTAATTTTGGCCGCCAGCATTTTTTGAAGGGGCACCTAAGGAATGAGATCTGTTGCTGCGTGATCACAAAACGGCTGAAAAAAAAGCGGAATGAAGGTCATCTACATAGCTTAGTAAATCTAATACAATTAATATTTCTTGCTTGACAAAGCTTTTAAAGCTGTCTCCCTTCTGTTTGTCTTTCTGCAATCGTGCCTCTTGAAATTAAACTACTTCCATCCTGATTCACTACAGTGATCCCCCCCCCCATCCCTCCAAAGCTGTGGTGTTGAACCACCACCACTACAAATATACTAGTAACCTTCTCTCAGTTATCATTTTTCAAAATCCTGACATTGAGAAATATAAAATGTAAAATATTTTACATTAAGAAATATGAAATAAATATTGTGTTCCACTTCAATTTCAAAATGCAAAATCAAATATTGTATTTCTTAAATCATATTGAAATCCGTTTTCATGTTCTTTTAACTTGCTTTACAAATACAGTACCGTTTTCAATCAATGTTCCTGCTCTGTGTTGAACATCGTGTTTTCTTTTACTTTGACCCTTAACCTGTTCATTTTTTTCATTGATCCTCAGACAGGTACTTTTCACGTGACTTGGTAAGTCAGGTTTCCTTCTTTCGATTCATGACAGTTAAAGATGCTGCCACGTAAAAAACCCTGAGTAAAAACAGTTTACTTACCTTCAAATATAGTATATCCCGTACAAGCAGGCGGTTTTAGTTCTTTCATTGCCTTTGGTAATTGCTTTCCAATGCACAAACCAACAGAATTTGATCAGTTCTTGTTTTGATGACGTGCAGAAAACGTGAAATCACTCAAGGACCTGATGCCTCAGCCGGAAGTAGTTGCGTTAAAAAGGAAATAAAAAGGTTTCGGCTTGATTTCGCGCTTCACTGAAATGGAAGATTTATTCATTAAACTTTTTAAATTACGTATTGATTTCTTTAACTATTTAATTATTTATTTATCTTCAATATTTGTACAGGATAACCACTTCAACGAAATATAAATGTTGTCTTTCATGGTTATTCCTTGTGGATATTTTCATTCTATATTTGATATGTATAGCAAATGGCATTAACATTCGTTTATGAATACCTGGCAACCAGCGCCTATAAAAGCTCCAGGCGTAACAAAAAACTTTAGTAGAACTCTGTCAGTGGGGGTTAGAACACTTGTGAGTTCATAACAACTTTGGTTGGGTAACAGTGCGGAACCTCTGACTCTCTTCTTGATAAAAGCTCCTCCTTAGGTTCTTCGCCTCAACTTGTCCTTTGAGGCTAGTATTAAGTTACAAACATAAAAATGGCTTGAAAGATAACTCTTTGAAGCTAACGGGCAGCAGCAGTAGACAATGGTGGCTGCTAGCTGATGATTTCCCAATGGGTTGACAACGGCAGGAGTTCAATGGTTCACCTTAGCAGGACCATTCCCGGTAAAGTGGGACGGCGATGAAGAAGACAAGGGGAAACCACTTCATTAACTTTTTTTGTAGAATACTCATGGCCACACATTCAAAAAATAATCGCAATAACAGCGTGGCGGTTGTTCCAGCATCTAATTTGGGCTCCTAGCTTAGTAGGGTGTACCATGCACAGCAGGTGGGCCCTGATCGTCATTCGGCGACTGCTATTTCTAAGTGCAGCCAACGTCTAGCCTCACGAAACGTTAGGACTCTTTACCAGCTTGATAAGCTGGAAAAGGTAAAACAAGATATGGGCAAAATTAGCATAAATATTTTTGGACAGAAAGTGGATCTTTTAAATGGGGAAACAAAACAGTTGTTTTCTCTGGTGGTAAAACTCACCAGCACAGAGTGGCCTTGGAAGAAATGAAAGAAGAGGCAAACGCCTTTTAGCCTTCAGTCCTTTGTCTGAAAGGATGCTTTTAGTCAAGCTAAAAGCAAAGTCTTTCAACATACGCTTAATCCAGGTTTACTCCCTCACGTCTGCATCTGATGAGTCTGAAATAGAGCCTTTTCACAACACCCTTAATGACGCTGTAAGTCACTGCAAGTCGCAGGAAGTGATAATTGTCATGGGCGATCGTAACGCCAAAGTAGGCACGGGTAAAGTAGGCAGTATTGTAGGCATTCAAGTTTTCGGCGTAAAAAACGAGCGTAGTGAAATATGGGTGGACTGGTGTACAAGGCAAAACAACCATCAAGACGTCTATATACCAGGAGAAGTCAAGGAGGTGATGTTCCCAACCAAATTGACTACATCACAATAAATCATTGATTCCGAAATGCCATAGTGAGGTGTAAGATCTATCCAAATGCAGATTGCGACAGTGATCATAATCCTGTGATTGGTGATATCAAGATACGTTAAAGGAAAAGGAAAGTAAATCACGCTGTACAGAAGTGGAACTTGGTGGAACTTAAAATTCCAGAAAAAAAAGATGGAATATACTGCAGCTGTAGAACAGATCCGAAGTGCTAGACGAAACAGAAGCAGACGACTGGACGAGTTTTAAAGAAGCAACTGTCGAGCCTGCGAAAAATTTATTAGGAAAGAAAGAGAAGCGAAAAAGTAAACTTTGGATGAAAGACAGCATCCTAGGATTGATGAAAGATAGACAGAAAATAAAAGACCGCAGAATTGTTGCATACCGAACACTAAATAGAACCAATAAAGAAAATTGTAAGAAAGCAAAGGAAGGATGGCTCAATAAACAGTGTTCAGAAATTGAAAATGTTAGAAACCCTAAGTTATCAAGCCTATTCAGGAAAAGGAAAGAAATTAATGGTAAGCAAATATGCAGTTTTAGTGGTTGTATTAAGTACTCGGCCTTCTGATGGAGAGGGGAGAAATAGCGAATAGATGGAGTGAGTATATTGAGGAGTTATTCCGCGATATCAGGGATGAAAAGCCAAATATTCCTGGAGATTAAGATGGACCGATCATAATAGAAGCAGAAGTAAGATACGTATTGCACAAAATAAAGAATAACAAAGAAACGGGTTTTGATGAACTGGCTGTAGAAATGTTAAAAGTGTTAAATAAAATCTATACATCAGGTGACATACCACATGGATTAAACAAATCCAATTTTTGTTGCGCTCCCCAAGAAATCGGGCGCTACAGAGTGCGAGCGCTTCATCGTACAATAAGTCTTATGAGCCACTTGACGATAATATTAATGAGAATAATTCTGACACGGATAAGGAAAAGCACAATGCCAGAGAAAACTTTTAGTCAGTTCGGTTTCAGGCAAGCCTCCGGAACGACAAATGCTATATTTACATTGCGAACCATATGCCAAAGGGGCTTGGAAATGAATAGGACGTTAGATATGTGCCTTATTGGTTACAGTAAAACTTTCGACAGCGATCAGCATAAGAAACTTATAGAAATTTTAAGCATTTTAGATATCGATGGTATAAACTTGAGAATCATCAGAAACTTGTATTGGGATCGAACCGCCGGTGTATATTTTGCTGAAAAAGTGAATACATTTGTCAAAATAAGATGAGGTGTGAGACAGGGTTGTGTTATGTCCCCTGATCTCTTCAATGAGAAAATATTCTCAGAAGTAGAAACATTGGGTGCAATTTGCGTTGGTGAAGTTCTTATAAATAACATTACGTGCGCTGATGACGCTGTGCTTATTGCAGACTCCATTGAAAAATTGCAACGGTTGCTTGATCAGGCTCATCGTAGTGAAAGAATGGGGATGAACGTTAATTGTAAAATATCCTTCTTTACGTCGGTAAGCAAAGCAAACACACCACCAAAACGTTCAGTTAAGGTTGGTGGAGTTGAAATCAAACAAGTCAATAGTTTCAAATATCGTGGTTCAATAATCACATCTAACGGCAAAGGGGAACAAGAGATAATTACAAGAATTGATCTGGCAAAGAATGCTTTCACCAAAATGAGGGAAATTCTCACAAATTATCTCTCACTAAAAACAAAGCTGCGTGTCCTTAATTGTTATATAATCCCAATATTGATATACTCTTGTGTAGCTGGATAATCACTAAAAAGTTGGCTAGCTGTCTGGAAGCTGCAGAGATGTGGTTTCACAGACTTATTATCAAATTATCATCCAGAAAGTGGCACAGGACACTGCTGCGACACTGGGATTGGCAAGGTCGTCGGCGGTGCACGTTTTACCTTAACTAATGGATAGATATTCACTAAAAGGCGTTGTCGTCGATGTTCTCAGGAATCGAGGATCTATACCGAACGATGATGAGGAAGCAACGTTCACTAACGTGTTGGCTATGTCAGAGCTTAACAAATCACGGAGGAAAAACATCCTCGTGTAAATGGTGCAGCGATCAACAAACCCTTTTTACAAGGGGCCAGATAACTGAAAGAATAACGAACGCTGGCGGCGTAACCGTTCTGTTTATTACTTGAAATTCAGAACGAAAGCTCTGGCTTAAAAGACGGGAAACTAAGTTTCAAATTTCATGTTGATCATGGCGAGTGAGTTGCAAGCAAATGGATTCTGGAACAGAAAAATGTTATCCTCAATTCTGTCGACATCAGCAAACCTTCCCCAGAAATGACTCTTTAGGTCATAAGTAATAATTTTCGGAAAATCGAGGTTGACCTCTACAGAAACTGTAACGAATAACTCATTGAAACTGTAAAAAATAGGAGAAGTTTGTTCTTTTCCGGTTGCTTCAAACAATGATAGCTTTCTCAAAAATCTTTTGATGATTCTGTCGAGAGCACAGACAGAGTTATCCTTTCTCTGAAAGTTCAAGTTTTACTTAATTTTTGTGGAATGTGATGTCGGGCAAAAACGGCAACTTTAATAAGACTTGACAGCTCTGGATCCGCCCTATCTTTTTAGTGAGAATTTTCGGTTCTTGTGAAATAGAAACAGGCCTTTACCATATCTGATCCCTCTTACTGGTTACTGGTGTATGGTCAGCCAAGTCACAGAAGGCAGTGTAGTAGGCCTAATGAAGGGTGAAGAAAACAGGTTATGAAAATGAAAAAGACATGAAGTACAAGAAAAGGGGACTCGTGAGAGCAGGTTAAAAACGTATGTTGTTAAGGCTTTAGAGAGAATAGATATATTTCTTTACTAAGCGTCTTAGCGGAAATCAACCAAATGATAGTCATTAAACAAAAAAAAGAATATCTCAAATTTTGTTATTACATTTTCAGCAGATATAGGAAACAGAATGAGGTTTATGATGGTAGAAAATTTTCATGCAAATAAGGTAACGTGACATGGTTGTCCATCTTGTATTTAAAAGGACTTTGAGCGTTTGCTATTAAACCACTCAAACTAGAAACAGCGCTAGAACTAGAAACTAGGAACCTCAATGTCATTACTAGAAAATTTTAGACTTACGAAAATCTCTTTGAAGCTTAGTCACGAATAAATACTGTCAGAGTCTGAATCATGATGATATATTTCGGCATCTTCAGAAAATAACTCATGAATTAAAGTATCATCGTGGGATTTAAATACCATAAATTAAGTTCGATAATATCGTTGTTCGACTAAAGTCGCATGCCGCAACATTTTGTTAGTCGGTTGAATTTTCAGAACAGACAAAGCGTGTTTTTCATTGCTTACGGTGCGTGTTCAAAATCTGGGCTATTCTGTCTGCAGAACATTTGTGTTCCATACGTTTTATCAAAAATATTCAAGTACTGTCGGTTTGCCTGATGAACTGACCTTCCGGGTCGTCGTTTGGTGGCCCCATCTGAAGGTAAAATATAACAAGCGACGAGAAGCGCTACTTACCAGTATGGCGGAAGTTAATCTGAAGGTAAAATAAAACAAGCGACGAGAAGCGCTACTTACCAGTGTGGCGGAAGTTAATCTGAAGGTAAAATATAACAAGCGACGAGAAGCGCTACTTACCAGTGTGGCAGAAGTTAATCTGAAGGTAAAATATAACAAGCGACGAGAAGC
>RDPX01000315.1:873255-889563 GCA_003991215.1 Morbakka virulenta
TAGTACAATTTGTCGAGGGAACAATGAAGAATTGGAAGACTGAACTGACTGCATGCGGAGAGTCACTTAGAGAAGTTGATATCAGAAGGGGAATAGTCCAGGGAGACAGCCTATCGCCTCTGTTATTTGTCATCTGCATGATACCTTTGTCATCAGTCCTTAGAAAGATGTCCGCTGGATATACACTAGGGGATGCGAAAATAAATAACTTGCTTTTTATGGATGACCTAAAATTATTCGCAAGAAGTGAAAAGGAAGTTAATAGTCTTATCTCTACAGTACATGCTATCAGCAAGGATATAAAGATGCAGTTTGGAATTCAAAAGTGCGGTGTGTTGATTTTGAAGAGAGGAAAGTTGAGTAAGACTGAAGGCATTAGATTGTGTGATGCTGAGGTTATTAAGAAGGTGACCACCGAGGAAGGGTATAAGTACCTAGGAATAATCGAGGCCGACAAAGTGAAAGAAACTAAAATGAAGGACATGTTTATAAAGGAATACTTTCGACGTACCAGATTGGTTCTAAAGTAGAAACTGAATGGCCGGAATAAAATGAAGCAAATAAACACTTATGCAGTATCGCTTATGAGATATGGAGCTCGGGTGATCAACTGGAGAAAGAACGAGTTAAATCGACTCGACAGGAGAACTAGGAAATTATTGACGATGAACAAAGGTATGAACCCGAACAGCGATGTAGACAGACTTTACATCAAATGAAAAGATGGTGGAAGAGGTTTCAAAGGAATTGCAAACACTATTAAGTCTGAAAAGAACAATCTTGCTGGTATTTAAAAGAGAGTATGGAGAAAATGCTCCAAATGGTCAATGCTCATGGCCAATTGAAAGTGGAAGAGTCAGTAGACCCTGCTGTACTAAAAAGGGGTACAGAGAATAAACTTGTGCAGAGTTGGCATGAGAAAAGACTCCACGTTCAGTACATAGGAATAACAAGGAGTGACTCATTGCTTTGGTTAAAGAAGGGTGACCTGAAAATTCCAACTGAAGCACTAATTTGTAGCGCTCAGGAGCAATCTCTAAGGACAAATTCTACGACATTTCACATTGAAAAGACAGCTGAATCACCCCTGTGTAGGATGTGTAATCAGAGGGGAGAAAGTGTCACGCATGTTGTTAGTGAATGTAGCAAGTTAGCTCAAAGAGAATATAAACAACGACATGATAACGTTGCAAGATAAATTCACTGGTTGTTGTGTAGACAAACTGGTTTAGATAGAGCAACTGCTTAGTATAACCAAAAATCAGAAGGGGTAATCGAAAACAACAATTTTAAGTTACTTTGGGACTTCATGATCCAATGTGATCAGCACGTTGTTGAAAGGAAACCAGACATTGTGTTTGATGACAAAATTAAGAGAGAAGCTGCAATAATTGATATAGCTGTCCCCGGTGACTCAAGGGTGAAGGAGAAAGAAACTGAGGAATTAGAGAAATACTATAATCTTAAGGAAGAGGTAACAAAACTGTGGAATCTGAGAAAGGCTAAAGTTATACCTGTTGTAATTGGAGCACTGGGAGCGGTATCTAAAGATTGTAGGAAACACCTGGAAAAGTTAACGGGCAATGCTAGATTAGAAATAATACAGAAAACAGCACTATTAGGAACTGCAAGGATTTTAAGGAAAGTGCTCTCAATCTGAGAGCAGAGAAGAAAAGAAGACCTAAAACCTTTGATAACTGGTTGTTATTTGCTTTTAGGTTAGCACCGGATGGAAGATCTATCGAGAAAAATGGAAAACAAAATAATAATAATAATTATTATTATTGTTATTATTATTATTATTATTATTATTATTAATAGTAGTAGTAGTAGCAGAAGTAACATAGGTATTTGCAATAGCGGAGTATAGATTTTCTTAACTATCTTTTTTACAAAGGTGCATGCTTAAAAGGCATCATTTTAGTTTTTTTAAAAAAAGTATTTGAATTATTCTGGACTTAGGTCACGAGGAAAGAATTTGTTGAGACGTTCTGATCGATACCTTTCAATTTGAGGAATCTGAAAACCCAATTTTCATTGATAAAGATTTCTCAGAAAATATTTGATAATTTGTTAGGATTACATCTATGCAAGATAGTTTATGAATTTTTTTAAAGCAAATTGGTTGTTTTATCAGATTTTCAAAATTGTTTATCTAGAAAGCCTATCAAGATAGTTTTTATCACCGTTTTTTTTATTTATTACGATGAGCATGTTTAGACGAGAAATGATCATATTGTGCTTGATATGAGTGATGTGATTTGAAATGGTTTGTTTTCTTTGTGTGGGTTCAAGGAGAAATTGATGACATACTTTCTCTGATATTGATTTCTAACAAATACTTGTATCTCTCCTTCTGATTTCTTTTTAATTAGCAGCTCAGATGGAATATCTGAGCAGATAAAAACTATGAAATTACTATCATTAATGTTTTTGTCAACACCTTAGAAGATACTGACTTAATCAATGATGGATTGGCAGTTTGGAAAAAAGACCAAGTTTTTTCTGAGGTTTGAAGAATATTCAGTCTTACAGTAATTAATTATATTAAGGTTTGAACCTTTTTAAGCAAACTAACTCTGAAACGACCTATCACATGGGGGAAGAAATTTCAACTTTTGGTCGATTGAATTAGATTTGGTAATTAGTATTTCTTTGTAATTGGGTGCCCTAAGTGTGAATCTCGACGCATATTTTTTCTTTTGCGTCCTGATTCTGCGTCCTGATTTGTGCAACTCACTTTCTCGTTTGTTGTATTTTTTTCTCCATCCATTTTCGCTAAGCTTTTGGCATTGACTTTGGCTCATAATAACTACCTATCAGAACTTACTTAAACTACGTTTATATTTATATTTTGTATTTTGAAAAAAAGAGCATGAAATACTTTCACAATGTGGCTAACAAATTTGCAAAATATTATCAGGAACCAAATAAAAAATAATACAGATAAGCAGATTTTTGTATCACATAACATTGTAGAACAAAGCATCGAATGGCAAACACTTCCATACATCATTTTTATAGACTTTCGAAAAGCCTTCGACAGTACCAACAGACAGAAGCTATGGAAAATCATGACGTCATATGGAATCCCTGATCTTTTCATTAACATCATCAAGGAGACGTCCGATGGAAGCAGTAGCTGTGTCATCAGCAACGGGCAAATGTCGGATTGGTTTTCGGTCAAGAATGGACCTGGGAGATGTCGTCAACAAAACCGGAGGAGCCACAGAAGATGTAAAACACAGACTAAGCGTAGCTAGACATATCTTTGTCGTGCTTTATCCCATCTGGAAGTCTACAAAGTACAGCAAGAAGACCAAAGTCAAAATATTTAACAGCAACGTGGTGTCAGTATTACTTTTCATCAGATTAGAAACATTTTAGAGAGAATGCATAAAGAGACTTTGCATCTTCTGGACCATGAAAATTCCCATCCACCCAATGAGGAAGGCGGACCGTGGCTGGACAACACCTTACTGGCTGGGGGCTGCCCTGCTTGAGGCGGGTGGTAGCTGTCCAGTGACATTAGAAAATCTCTCCCACCAACGAGAACGATCCCTGATGCTATGCTCTACACCGATCGAACAGTGGCTTATAACCGGTATCTGTCGTTCTCTGTTGTGTCAACACAGAGAACGACAGGGGAGAAGCTGCAGTGTCATTTCCAGGTGTGGTGTGCGGTATTTAGATGTATGGTGTGGTTGGATGCAAGCCTTGGCGATGTGATATGGTGGACAGACTGTTGCCCATGTAGCACGTCCCCCCTCTCCACGTCACTCATAGATCCAAAGGAACAGCAGGGCTGTTACAGTTTGGGATCAGTGCCATCGCAGGAGCTGCCAGAACGAGGGTGTATACAACAAGAAACTGCCTTAGGGGCTCCAACTCCGGATTTTTCTTCGAGATTTACTCCTGAAGCCTTTTCCATGACTGGATATGCTGCCAGGCATATCCAGTCATCCAGGAGTTGGACTTGGTTGTCAGAGGCTGTTGGAGACGCACACCGTAAGAGAGCACTTTATAGGTGATAGGAACTCATCCCACCCCCACCCCCCACCCCCCAAAAAATCCCAACAACAACAACTTTTCAATGAATATAAAGTAATTTTATATTTTTCATTCTTCTATCACTCCTTTAAACAGAACCCATTGGAAAAGAGACATTTTCACATATACATATTACTTTTGAATGAGTTGTCCTGTATAAATATTCGGTGATAATTAAATAAATAAATAAATATGATATACATCCAAATGGATATTCTCTGATAAACTCATTAGATTGCTTTGTCTTAAGTCACTTAATTAACAAATCAACTTAGAAAGCCAGAGTGACATTGATGCAAAAATCTCTGGAAATCTATTTCATTCTGCAATATTGGAATGACCAAAAAGCTTGGCTATAAAACTTGCTAGTTAATCCTCTATTCAGCTGGGGTTGGAAAGAAAATATCTATTATATTTTATATTTGTCACATAATATATATTATATTTTATATTTGTCACATGATAAACTTGGCAAGGAAAACCTTTAGTGGCATGAAAGTCTTTGTAACATCAAGTGGAGAAAAGGTTTCCTGAGAATTCTGTGTTGTAGGTCTTTACAAGACTCTGCAGACTGACGTTCTCCAATAAGGAAATAAATTAAAAACAAAAATCATCAAATAAAGTACAAAGTGAACGTTAATGTTTCTGAGAAGCTTAAAACGGCTAATAACGAATTCATATTAATGATAAACAAATTATTTGAAACGTTAAATTCGAAAAAAATATTTGGTAAACATAACAAAAATCTAATTGATTCACATTGTATGTTTGATATTGAGAGCACTATTAGAGATTCCATTAAGTGTCTAAGGCCTCTCATAGGAAGGTTTGAAGTATCCTTGATTAAAGGCCTAATTCAATGATTTAGCATTGGATTCTATGTCTAACCTCTTTCAATTCTTTCAATAAGTAAAAATTTGTTGCAGAGAGCAACCTTAGCTTTGATTATGTTTTGACTTTAGCTGAGGATACTATTGAAATGTACTTTTTAAAAAGAAGTGGTCTTTTTGGTTGCTTTGGAAATTAAATATCCATTGAGGTCATCACGTCTAAGAAGTAAAATTGAAGTTGCAGTACTGTTATCTATCAGAAGGAAACACACGCAGGATACAAGAATAAGAAGGCCACTTTCAATACGAAACCCTAAAATGAGGTGCGTCTGTCACTCTTGACTGAAACACAAGGCCCTTTTTACAAGATTTCGTCCGTATTTAAACTCTATGTACAAAATATTAAATTGGTAAATTACATCTTTTTTACTCAAATAAATTGCTTACACAAGGAATCTACTGATCCCAAAACTACTATTTTACCCAATCACTGTAAGAGCTCAACATGGGACATACTGACTCACTAACGTGATTTCATAATATCAACTAGGACAACAACCCCATTGTTGGTGTTGCTGTGACTACAGCGGGTACAAGTCAAGTACTGCAAATTGTGTACACCCGTCTGATGACATAAATCCAGATGGTTGCAAAATTAACATGAATATCTCTAATCTCTTCTTGTCCTAAATCATTTGAAGAGCAGATGAGCTTTGAAATATTGCTGGACATACAGCTTGTCAGATTCTCTAATCTACAGATTGTTGCCAGTGTGCAAAATCACTATTTGTATATTCCAAGACAGATTAGAGCTGGTACCAGAACAGAGCTAGTACAATAATATCTTACTTATCTTGTTTAAAACGTACAATAATTTAATCACAACATCCAACTTGGTACATACTGTTGTGTTTACTGTAAATAAATTAGTCCCATAAGAACTGTGTATATGGGCATCGTTCTCAAATTCTGAATTATCAAAAACAATGTCTGTCCTTCAAGATACGAGGAACAGCATTATTTCATTGCAACAACATCAATCGATGGAGAGCCACATTCTGGAAATCTAGTTAGGGATGGCAATGAAACACAAATTACAGAACTTGTTACACAGCATTATCTCATTCTTTTTCTTCATCAATCTGGTCGTGTTAAAAGGATAATAAAGAGATATCATACATCAAGATGAAATAGGGTTAACAAAGGCAAGTTTGTTTGGCAATGACTTACTTACTTATCCCTCTCTGCATCCTGTAGTGCTTACAGCCGTCAGCAGCACATTGCTCCACAAAAGTCCAATTTTAGTCCTCACACTAATCTCCTTGGCCTTCCAGATGTTTCTCAGTGCTTAAAAGGTTTAGCTCGCTTTGGAAATACCTTTCCTGCTGTTATCCTCACTGTCTCCACGTCTGTTCATCTTGGCCCACCAATACATAAAGTGTTTCATTTATTCAATCTCCTTTTCATTTAGTGTAGTTTCGCCAATGCTGATCTTGAGGCCAATCGCTCTTGCCGCGCCTGTCATGATGCTAGTCTTTACCTGCAAGTATTCATGTCAGTGTGGAAATAGTGAAACATTGTAAGCAAACTCTAGATCCTCAAGACAACTAGTAAGGTTCCAACAAAGACCCCTTCTTCTATCCCGACGGTCGTCTTTATGATCCAAACCATTTCAAGCACAAATAGAAAAGGTGGAAGGTTACATCCTTCCTTCACTCCTGAGTTGATTGTAAAGGGTCTAGACAGCTCATTGTTGCAAATCACTTGTGACGAAAAGTTCACATGCAACATCTACATTGTATTTACCAACTTTTAAGGAACATCATAAAATTGGAGTATTTTCCATAAATGTTCTCTGTAGATATTGTCAAGTGCTTTTTTAGATTGATAAAGTTAGCTTACAGTGGCACATTCCACTCTTTGCTTTGCTCCAGTAAAGATTCTACGGTAGCGTAAAGATATGGTCTGAGCAATACCTTTCCAGACAATACAAGGGGTTTGAAAGTCTCTTCTTTATAATTGTGTTAAAGACTTTACAGGTGAGAGACAGGGGCGCGATTCCACGCTACTTGATGGAGTATGAAAGGTTATCTTTCTAGGATAGCTTTACGATCAGACTAAATATCCAGTCCTCAGGTGGGTGACTCGTTCTCTCTTATGGACCTGAAAATCTCAGTTAGCAGTACTGGGGCCTCTTTTTTCTCCGCTCTCAACATCTTCGCTGTTACTCAATCTATTCTGGCTGTCCTTCCATTACTCCGTGTCTTGATTTCTGTCATAGCATCTTTAACAATTAGGCGCTCGATGCTGATATTCACGTTTTCTTCCTTAGCTAATATGTCTGCAGCCTCTCTACGCTTTGCTCTGTTTAAAAATTTCCAAAGTGCTCTTTCCATTGCCTGGTTAACAAAGAATAAGAGTATCACTCCTCAACAGTCTAGTAAGATCACGTCTGACCTATAGCTGTCATGCATGGAGGCCATTCTCAGTAGAACCTGCTACGCTTTCAACAACGTATTAAAGGTTTCTTTATTTAATAATCATCAATGTCTACAAAAGAGTTATCTCACTTGATCCATCAGCAGAAAAACCATTGACTGAACCTATGTCATAAGAGACAAAGATCTGTTTTCTGTTACTAAAGCTGACTCCATTGAATCATTCAATACAGACCATCAACATAAAGGAATACCACATAGTATCAGACGACATAACATTAATATTTTCACTACATTAAAGCTGTAAAACGTCGAAGAAGAATAAATTCGATATTGAAAAAGACAACAAAGATAAAACACTGAGAAGCAACAGTACTTTAGGAATTGTTTTAGTGGAAAGTGAACAAAAACGTCATCCTATTCAGGCAATGACTACCGAATATTTTCTATCTGGAAATGGTTAAAAACAATAATAATAAAAACAACAATAATAATAATAATGGGTAGACGGTAAGTGTCCAGACCAGCAGGTCGCCTGGCGATTCCTCAGGGAACAGCGCCCCTGCCCCAGTCGAGCTGGGTAAACCTGGCGGGAACAGTGGGAAAAGTTGAGCTTGCCTTAATTGGCCGACTTACGTAGTACTGCCTAGTACTGCTGGAAAGGGACATTGACCCCCCTGCCCTGTGTAGTCAAATTGCCCTGATAATTACACCAGGCACTGACCATTATTGTCAGCAAGTGACGCAGCGTCGTAAGACGTATGACCTCTGATCTTAATTGATTGGTGTGGTACACGAACTAGTTTTGCCTGGTAATTATGAATAGGCTAGATCAAACATTCTCGCTCAAACCCCAGATTTGCCAGTCATAACCTTAACCAGTTGTACATGTACTGAAAGGGCTGACACATCACGCAGTTCTGTTCAACGGGCAGGAGTAGTGGGGGAGCATCATATCTACGTGTTTTGGGCATGTATCTCATGTTCTGAAGGGCTGAGTACCAAGTTTGCACTTGTTACTTAGTCCTGAGGTCTTGGGTGAATCCTCGCTACGGAGACCATTTTAAGCAGAATGGGTCACCTAAACTGGAAAACATAAACAGACCCCACCTGTTAGGTCATGTGCTGTTTTAATTAACATCAATATCGCACACACATGGGTGTGCTGCATGCACTCAGCTTACCCTTGTCATCTACTCATCTTCACCAAAGATACATGTGCCTGTCAACGTTTCCATAAAGTGCCTTTGCAATTCGGTACAAAATTTTACAGGTCCTGTCTTGGCGCTGCCTTTTCTTCCTAGTCTGTCAGTCGCGCTTTTCATTGTTGCTGATGTCTCCTCGACACTGTCTCCCCATGAAATGCTGTCTTCCTCTGTTCACATCACTTTTACATTCATGTCTCCAATGACTAACAGCATGCCATGGAACTTGACTTCTTCTAATGCAATTTTAAGTTGTTTAATAGAAAAATAATATCTTTGTCATCATCAGTATCTAACGCACTATTACACTTAGCTTTTTTGTATTTACAGTTGAATTTGGCCTTTGGAAGTCCCATTGGCTTTCACTGTAACAAGGTCCTTTTCATCCTGCTGCTTACAATCAGAGCATCTTCCTCTGTGAGCTGGTCGTCTGAATTCCTGAATTCAGCATTATGTGACCAAATGCTAGGGGTTTTTTCCATCCGCTGTCAATCTTGTTTCACTATATTTCAAAACGTTTAACCCATACACACCGAACTCCATCACTTTCTTGGTTAGCTTTCCTGCCTGATACAATGTCCGAACATTCTAGTAAATCGCTCTTTTCCACTTTCCCGGCTTCACAAAAACCACCGTCTGGCTGCCAGTTTCCTCTTGGGTTTAGCTGTTTTCCATCACCGGTTTCATCTCCTGGCGTGCTTCTTCCCCGTTACCATATATTAAAATTTGATCTCTGCTATTGATTTCTGTGACGAAAGCTTTTTACGAGTTTTAGTTGTAAGCCCCTTTCCAAACACAACTCTCCTCCTTTTTCCGGGCTTGAAATCAGCAGAAGTCTAGGCCTAAGAGGCTCCAGAGGCTCCAGAGGCTCCAGGGGCTCCAGAGTAAGTTTGACAATAAATAAAATGTTAATTATAAGTTTAGAGCAAAATGGCTAGGTTTAAGTGACAGCGCCGAGTTTCAGGCAGTAGCAAAGTAATTCAGGGTAGATGATAGAGGAAATCGCATTGGTTAATGGCCATCGTCTCTAATCATAAGTTAATTGCGTAGATTTTTTTTGTAAATCTTAAATCTGAGAATCAATTTAAAGATTAATTTTTTAAAACGTTTATTAAACTCTCTAAAATAACCACCCCCAAAGCAACACAAGAATAAAATAAACAAGATTATTTACAGCGTTAAATTCTTTCCATTTTTAACAGGATGCCACTATTCATGACTCTTTTAGGGACAAACACCTGATACCCATCAAGTTATAATGCCGCAGTGTTTTGCCACTTCTAGCACTCATCGTGCCTCTTCATGCGATGGCTACCTAATCTCTGAAAAAGCAAAGATAGCGCCTCTGACGCCTCTGATTTCTATGTCAACAACAAAGCAAACACCAGACAAACAAAAGGAAAATTTCTTGATGGTCAGCTGAAAATGAGGTCATAAAGGATGCCAGCTAGAAAGCATTTATCTCTCTCTCTTTCAAACGAATCATATCTATTCTCTCCATTTCATTCCACGAATCACAACCACTCAAAAATGCAAAGGTAGAAAATAGATCAAATCACCATACGGCGTTCTCAAAACGGGGAATCGCATGGTGAAAACCCCTTTTCTCTCGTCAAAAAAAAAAAGAGATTGCTAAATCGGGTGGACGTTGAGTTGTTAATACTCAATTGTGCAATCAGTGTAAAGAAGGACTGCAGCGGATGCAACCATTATAAACAATCCAACGCACCTTGCACCTACCTAAAGATGGTGTGAAAATGGTACACTTTCTTTCCTAGCTTCACCAGCGACGTATCAGGTTTTAATTTTAATCACTAAACAAATGGAGAGTAAACATCATGGGTATCAGCGAAATGAGATGGAAAGTAACGGGCAAAATAGCACATGATCAGTAAACTATCATATTATCAGGTGGAGAAGTACACATGAAAGGAGTTGGTGTCATACTGGATGCAAGAAGATCAAAATGTCTCAAGGGTTATTGGACTGTGTCTGACAAAATGTTATTAGTAAAACTCAAAGCCACCCCACTAGACATAGCCATCATTCAAGTATACGCACCAACAGCAGATGCAGATGAAGATGAGATGAAGAAATTCTATGATGATCTGGACAGAGCTAAGAAGGAATGTAAAAAGAACGAGATCACTATCGTGATGGGAGACATGAACGCCAAAGTGGGGAGAGAAAGACAAGGTATTCAAGATCTTCACTTACACTTTGCGTATAAGACAACAAAGAACTACAATATCATTTCTTCAAACATATACCACTGGTCTATTTACAAAAACAACTAGTCATCATACTTTCATACTACATTCATGTTCTGATTATTTTGGCAACCAACTATTTAGAAATACAAAAATAACACCATGGCTGTATTTCAGTTGATAAGATCAACTTGACCCAACAGCAATTAAATATTAACAATACAACTTCAGGAAATGATCTGACATAACAATATGCATAACGTACTGAGCCCAACTATCATGTATTGATGCCAAAAGATTGCATCATCCTTCTCCTTGTTTGTCATTCAAGCATGCATCTAATTTTCCAGCCTGCATCTGCTGGAGCTGGTCCTTGACTTCTAAGAATAGGTAGCAACTTTTCCAAGCTTCTACAGTCTTATATTCTTGGTCTACTTCAAAAACGTCTGGGATAGGCGATTAATAACTCAATCTACCTTAGAATTTATTTGCATCCTAATTCCCCTTACAGCATTATCTTTGCTTTTGATAAGCTAAATAATTCTATATGGGTGCTACTTTTCTCTCTTTACCTTGTCTTCTTTTATCAAATCACCTTCACACACTTTCAGCTCAGTATCTGTCTTAATTTCAATAAATCGCTGAAATTATCTTAAGTCAGTCAAATACTCCTTGTGCTATTTATTCCAAAAGTACACATATTTGTCGATGAGGTATTTAGATCTCTCATAACAATTCGTACTCTCTATGGTGAGGTCAATATCTGACAAACTGGGTAGACCTTTCTCAAATAATCACTAAAAAGGAATCAAAATTTCACACCCAGTTGCCTTATACTAATAGACGAATGGCCTTGAGTTCATGGTGAACTCTTTTCTATCAACGAAGTCAATTAGTTCTCAAAGTAAAGTCTAGCAAAATCTAAGAGTTTCCTTTGACATCCCTTAATAGATGCAGGTAAAAGCAAAAATCCTCCAGCCGACGGGGTACGTTCTAAGTTAAATAATCAATTGACATGATTCTAAACAAGGTAATTCAAAACAGTTGACTCATTATACTCCTCTTCTAGCACAGTTTAGCAGTATATTTGGAGCCTTTACCATAGTATGGTATGATCAATAAAGTTTTTTCGAATCTTGTTGCGACTCTTCCAAATGATCTTAGCTAGGTAGAACCTGAAACACCTTTTACTACCTTTTAAGCATACTGCTCTTGTTACACAAATGTAAATGATAATGTAAACATTTGGTTTTATCAGGAGAGAGTGGGACTTCAAAATCAGTTTCTTTGCTTGAAGATGGCGGTGATTTTTGCACCTTGATTTATGGAAGGTTTCTGTGATGGATGACTACATGGCTTCCCTTTTGTCTCTTGCATACGATACTTTTACTTGTCAACTTCTACTCACGTTGCCACGCTTGCCGATCCGCAGGAATTCAAAATCTGGATCCTACGTCTTCCAATGTAGCACGCACATGGAAAACATCTTGAAGTGACTTCATCAGTAAACGCGTGATCACCAGGAAGTAAAATGGAGTACAGTCGACGCTGGTTATCTCGGCCCTCCACAGGAACGAGAAAAAAAGGTCGAGATAACGAAAGTTCGAGATAGGGCAAAGTCGAGATAAGGAGCGCCTATGGCGAAAAAGGTCGAGATAATGAAAGTTTGACAATGTTAATTTTTGAGCTCATTAGACTACTCAGGGGTCGGACTAGGTATTAGTCAGACAAAAAAACCCAAGATAAATGTTATTCTTTCTGTTTTAGCTTGTTTATTTTAAGAAATAATAAGCAATACAAGCTTGCCTCAGTTCTGTCAGTCTCAACAAAACTTTCTAAGCGCTGTAAAAACGAGCGCATATCATTTCCATTTTTGCTGTAAAGGGATAAGCTTCTCAACGTTTCTATGGCTGTATCAACTATGTTTTTTGAGGGCTTTTTAATGGGTGCACCGTACACCTCCATTTGGTCGTCATTTTCATCTTCACCCTCTTCGATACCCACAACAGATTGGATAATTTCTTCGTCTGTAACCGGGTTATCTGTTCCGATAACCTGAAGGTCAATGTCCACAAATTCTTCTGCTGAAAAATCGTCAGGTAACAAGGAAGGGTCCTTTTCTTTTAACTCGGCTAAGTCGTCATTCAAATCTTTAAAAGGATCATCATTATCTTCAACAGCATCGATCTGGTCCTCAGCAGAAATTTTAGCCTTCCAAAAACAATTAACGACTGTTTCTTTCGACACATCCTCCCATGAAGAGGAAAGCCCCTCCATTCCACGAAGGATTGAAATCATTGGCAAATCTTTTCCTTGATCCAAACATCGAATTATACGTTTCACAAAACGGCGACGGTATAAAGCTTTCAGACATTTAATGACGCCTTGGTCTATCGGTTGGGACACTGATGTTGTATCGGGTGGCAGAAAAATTAGGGTTACGTTACTGATGTCTTGAACGTCTGGATGAGAGGGTATTGTCAATTATCATGGGAATCTTTCGATTTTCTCTTTGAAATTTCTGATGTTGAAGTTGGATGGATAGCACGTTTCTGTTGCGATCTATACCTACATGGCAAGGAAGTCACATTCTTGAAACATCTGGGGGTTTTCGATTTGTTTGGTAAAAACATTGTGCAATTTTGTACAATTGATATATAATCAAGCCAACAATGTCACTCCATTAATTTTGCAATATATTTCGAAGTTAATACTTCATCTTCAGGCTACAAGGTAAAAATACAAAAACAGTAAAACTGCTGAATACAATATTTCCTATCTCATGTCAACATCTCTCTGCAGTATACACAGTTCTAACGAAATTTAACACAGTGAATTCGAATCTAACGAAATCTAACACAGTGAATTCGAATCTTCAATCTTTTTGAATAAACTATGATAATTGAGAAGCCTCCCTCGAGGGACCTTGTCGACAAGTTAAACCCTTATGACTAATTCGCGGCTTTTGTACTCATCCTTTGCATTCAATGTTGGTTTTATTTCCCGAATGAGTAATGCCTCTAATGTCATTAACTTGTATTCCGACTTAGTCGATTTTACTATTATTTCTGCATGATTGATTGACAGCTCAACGTTACACATTTTAAAATGCTGTCCCACGGCTTTATATTTATGGTCCTTTACACGGGTTAGCAGATGTCGGGTAGTTTGCCCAACATAACACGATAGGCATCGCGAACACGTAATTTTATATACTAAACCGCTTTGCATAGGTTTTTCCACGGGTACTTTTAATGATGGTAGAACTGTTTTTATTTTCTTAATCGTAGAGACAATTTTGCACGGTGCATCAATATGTTTCAACGAGCGTTCAAATTTCTCGGTCACTTTTGTAGTCACCGGTCTTGTGTATAGGATTCACTATGCATGCAGTACGTGGGAGAGCTTTCAACAAAGCCTCGACAAAGCAAAAACCCTCCAGGAGAACAACCAGTACTCCCCATCATTTTATGATGAAATGTAGTTTCAAGCCATGATGCTATCATTTCAGGCGTAACAGAATTGCTTTCACCAACAACTGATTTAAAGGTTACAGAATGCTTGGAAAAGGAAAAGATGGCTTTTAATTTTTTGAAAAAATCACACATTTCGGGTGCTTCTCTTATAATACAACTTCGGGCACAAATTCGAATTTCAACTCGAATCAGAATTCGAATTGCCACTCTTCCATTTCACGTAAACAGTAAAGACTCGCTCGTGTTTTACTAACATACAAAAATGGAGAGAATGGATATGATGATACAAGTAATGTTGAAACAACAAGAATTTCCCTTGAAATAGCATTGATTGCACGAGCTGTTCTTGTCATTCCAGCAACTAACACGACGTCAGAAAGTGACTTTTCTTCTGCTGGATTGACTTTAACATCCAGAAACTACATCCTGAACATGTAAATGAACTTTTAGTAATTAGGGACTAGTTCTAAATTTATTTATGTAGTTTTAAATTTGATTGATACATTTTTTATTTTTTATCAAATTTTGTTTTAATTTTCTTCAATACAATATGATATTGTTTTGATATTATCATAGAAATTCGACTTGTATAAATATTGTACAATAAATGTCATTAATTAAAATATGTATAGATTATTTTTATTGACTTTAGATTTTAGATTGCTGTTTTCCACTTATAGTTTTTGGAAAAAATCGGGGATCGGGGCCCCTGAATGGTCATCGGGGCAGGGCAGGGCGGGGCGGGGATAGGGTCGATTAGAATTGTTAGAGATGGGTATGGGGGCTTATATTGTATCCCCGGCACATCTCTAATCCGTGTATATGTGACAAAAAACCCCAAAGGAAGCAGAACTTCGTTTCCTTAAATAAATACGTAAAAGAGCTTACGACACAAATGGCTTTAATATTTTTCATATGTTAATTTAAATACCCTTTATATCAACATACACTACAAAAACTCTTTACAAAATGTGAAAATCTTTTTATGGATTTGTTTTAGAGATACGCAATGAGTCAAGGGAACAAAACAATCTCCGTTTATCAAAAGAAAACGTTCCAATGACTTATGATAAACTTGTTCCCTTTACGAAAATTCATCCTCCATTTTCCTAACTAGTTACAAAAAGTGTGGTACCATGCTGGTCATTTTACAACTTCGCTGTGCATTCGGAGCCCCTCCAGACAAAAATAGCTTTTTTTTCTTTGTATCTGTAGTTACTGTTAAACAAACTGTTACTTTTTAATGACCTGTTGCTGACCTGTCATAATATGTGCATCACTTTTCTCTACTGTTGTGTTGGAAACCAAATTATTCCATATTGCTGTCTGGTCCATGGCAATGTTGTTTTTGAGGTCAAAGCTCGCTTTTTGACTGAGACGGTCTGGGTTTTTCTCAGCTTGTGTCGTATGATGCCAAACAGTTATTCTATTCCGTTCTATGACAAAAAAACAGGGGCTGATTCAGGAAAAAGCCTGACTAGTGGTAAAGTACCGAATGCATATATTTTCCGAACCACACCCCTTTGTTTTGCAGAAACTTCTCTCTGCACACTACTGTTCTAAAAATACAAACCATCCCCCTTTTCAAAATTACCCGGTAAATTCTTACAGGCTTCTCTGTAAATAATACAAACCGTAAAGTAAAAACCGGTGTCTTTTGCGCGATACTAGTTTTTGTTTTAAGCTTAATTATGCCATGTACGTATTCTCCAGCAACACAAAAATACGTGATATCCTACACTGCGACAAATCCACGAGATAACTAAATTGATGTGAACATTTTTAAATATGAAAATACAAACATCTAAAAATTTACATGAGCAGAAAGCCTACTTGTATTCCATATTTAAAAAATTTTGATAGCAATTGATAGCATTGCAAGGTACGCTAAAAAGAAGACGTAACCATTGCAAGGTATCATTGCAAGGTATCATTGTGATACTGATGTGATTAAATATTTGTAGTTGCCTTTCCATAACGGGAAAAATCGATGGAAAACGCAGTAGAGGAAGACAACGACAAACGTATTTGAAAGACGTTGGCAGATGGACAGGAACCACAGCATGTGACCTCGTACACGCTGCCAGAAATCGTAGAAG
>RDPX01000315.1:892227-931879 GCA_003991215.1 Morbakka virulenta
TCAATAAAAAATCACCTTTGAGAGATCATTATGGAAATAAGGTCAGTATGACCTTTTAATGTTATCCCTGCCACTTCAATTAGTGGTGATCTGTCATTATTTTTATTTTAACTCAAATTGAAATATTTTGTATTTTATGCAACATAATTTATGCAACATTCTTTTTAGTATTAATTTATACAAAAGTTTGTAAATTAACTTTAAATTGTAATTTATTGACTTTCTAGGCCTTTCTTTTTTTTTTAAACATTTGTAAACATTTTTCATTTTATGTTTGTGGCAAATAAAAACTTACTTACTTACTTACTTAAGCTTTAAATTAATGAATTGAAAAATTCGTGTTCTTGGAGAAGAAATTTCACATACTTGATGTTTTATTTTCCTGTGTGAAAGGAAATAATAACTAAAAATCACCAATGTCTTTTTGAATCTGAGGACGTTGCTACAGCTGCATATATACTTGGAAAATGTAGATATAAAGGTTAATGTCAAGAATTGCATTGAAGAAAATCGCAGAGATACTTTACTTCTTGAATACATCTTAAACTTTTAATTAGTGTACTTATTGGAAGTCAATGAGTAATAAAAATAATATCGACTAACGCTTCACTAAACTATTCCATTTTTAGGCAAATTCCATAATTGGATAAGGCGATATTTAGAAAAACATTAACCAAGATAAATTCAGGCTAGTAGAATTGTACCGTAGACGAGCTTTCTGCAAGATAAACCTGACTAATAACGATCTCAGAAGAAACATCATATTCATAGCATACATTTGAACAACTATCTGAGGATGAAAATATGAAGAAGTCCTTTGGGAAACGGAAAAACTTCTATTTGAGCATTACTCCACAATTTCAAACACATGCCATGGTTCCTTAAAATACGATGGAATCAAATACAAAGCTTAAATACCATTGCAAATAAAATAAAATATATTTTAAGCCCGTTGCATTTCTCTGAGTGATCTTATTGCATATACTCGTAGTTTTAAAATTGATGGAGATAGATTTAGGTCAGTCTCTAATCAAGAAATACCCCATTTCCTCAATTAAGTACCCACCCTCGATTAAGCGCCCCCTTTTCAGTTTTCTTATCATTGGGTGTCATGTTTGTATATGGTAAATAAAATAATTCCGTATGGCATTTCTCTTCTTCTCGTTTCCCTTTCTGTTAATTTTGAAATAAGCGTTCCAGATAAGCGTCACTCCTTTGACTCCTCCTTTAAGCGCCCCTTTATCGGCCTTTTTTTAAAATAAGCGTTTCTTGCACTTATTCTGGGAAATACGTCATGATTGGCTGGTTACTTAACAACTACAAAATGAGATTAATGCGAGTTCGAAAACATTTATGACGTCACTGATTCATTTGACGTTTGTGTTTCGGTATATTAAACATGTTATTCCCTAATTGGAAGGTCAACGTTGACGAAAATCAGTAGCGTAAAACAACCTAAGATCAATAGAAGCTACCGAAAATGGACCGTTTATTTGTAATTTCCATGCTTCAAAGGGAAAGCTTGCAAGATTCTGATGGGACCGTCAGATACAGAAAAGCTATCAGGCTAACTTTTTGGGCTAAAATGAGATTGTTCTTTGCTTCAAAGATTGACGATCAAGATTTGAATGCTTTGTTACAGTATTGTTATTGATCCTGGCCAAGACAGTGTTTGTGTAGCTCAGAAAGACAGGTCAACGTATAATGTAAGAAAACTGTGACTTTTGGAAAATTCAATATTTGAAAATGGTTTAGTAAGACTTTCCTTGTGATAATAAACTTTCACAGTACCGTCTTTTTGTCTCTGTTTACATCAATCTTGATCATACAGCTGTCGCGACTGGTTCATTTTGTCATAGAATACATGAAATTACAAGTAAATTGAAGCCACCAGCGAAAACTGTGAGTTTTATAAAGGGAAGAATAACAATACGTGGGTAGACACAGCTTCTACGCACAGTTTTAACACAAGAATATTCTTTAAGCCAAAAAACCCTTTGATAGACTGCCGTATTTTGAAAGGATCAGGGAGGTGTATTTATAATGGACTTGTCTGAAACCAGTTCCTGCAGTTTCTCAAAATTTCGCCTTAAAAAATACTCTCCCAGTTTTCTTAAAGAACTATAATATTGTCATTTTCGGTGATTTCGGTTTTGAATTAATTTTTTAATGAGTTTTACATAAAATATAGCCCAAACACCAAGCCTAATTAATAGAATAAGTGTTTTGGGAAATCGAGCTCTCTGATCCGTTACTTTACATATCTCAAAACATCACCATTTTTTACAACATGGAGGAAAAACGTCCACTAATACACTGACTGAGAAAAAAGAGAAACAAAAGAGAAAAAGAAAATTTCACAGAAAATACGACATAATAAATAATAATAATTTTTTTAAACTTCAAGCATATATTTTTCCATGTTATCACTTAATACAATTGTATGCCGTGTATACATTACATCATTACCCTAAGACATACCACTCACTATCAAGGCATGGTATCAGGGACGCACAGAGTAACGTAGTCACCAATAAAGGAGGGGAGGCTGATCCCATGTCTTACTACGTTGACAGAATATGTAATATGTGGTTCGAATTACCACACATATGATCTTCTTTATGATATATGAGATTTCGCTTTTATCGTAACTTATTTCCGCTAACATCTTCGCNTAAAACAATTTAAAATAAAAGAATTTAAAACAATTTAAAATAAAAGAATTTAAAACAATTTAAAATAAAAGAATTTAAAACAATTTAAAATAAAAGAATTTAAAACAATTTAAAATAAAAGAATTTAAAACAATTTAAAATAAAAGAATTTAAAACAATTTAAAATAAAAGAATTTAAAACAATTTAAAATAAAAGAATTTAAAACAATTTAAAATAAAAGAATTTAAAACAATTTAAAATAAAAGAATTTAAAACAATTTAAAATAAAAGAATTTAAAACAATTTAAAATAAAAGAATTTAAAACAATTTAAAATAAAAGAATTTAAAACAATTTAAAATAAAAGAATTTAAAACAATTTAAAATAAAAGAATTTAAAACAATTTAAAATAAAAGAATTTAAAACAATTTAAAATAAAAGAATTTAAAACAATTTAAAATAAAAGAATTTAAAACAATTTAAAATAAAAGAATTTAAAACAATTTAAAATAAAAGAATTTAAAACAATTTAAAATAAAAGAATTTAAAACAATTTAAAATAAAAGAATTTAAAACAATTTAAAATAAAAGAATTTAAAACAATTTAAAATAAAAGAATTTAAAACAATTTAAAATAAAAGAATTTAAAACAATTTAAAATAAAAGAATTTAAAACAATTTAAAATAAAAGAATTTAAAACAATTTAAAATAAAAGAATTTAAAACAATTTAAAATAAAAGAATTTAAAACAATTTAAAATAAAAGAATTTAAAACAATTTAAAATAAAAGAATTTAAAACAATTTAAAATAAAAGAATTTAAAACAATTTAAAATAAAAGAATTTAAAACAATTTAAAATAAAAGAATTTAAAACAATTTAAAATAAAAGAATTTAAAACAATTTAAAATAAAAGAATTTAAAACAATTTAAAATAAAAGAATTTAAAACAATTTAAAATAAAAGAATTTAAAACAATTTAAAATAAAAGAATTTAAAACAATTTAAAATAAAAGAATTTAAAACAATTTAAAATAAAAGAATTTAAAACAATTTAAAATAAAAGAATTTAAAACAATTTAAAATAAAAGAATTTAAAACAATTTAAAATAAAAGAATTTAAAACAATTTAAAATAAAAGAATTTAAAACAATTTAAAATAAAAGAATTTAAAACAATTTAAAATAAAAGAATTTAAAACAATTTAAAATAAAAGAATTTAAAACAATTTAAAATAAAAGAATTTAAAACAATTTAAAATAAAAGAATTTAAAACAATTTAAAATAAAAGAATTTAAAACAATTTAAAATAAAAGAATTTAAAACAATTTAAAATAAAAGAATTTAAAACAATTTAAAATAAAAGAATTTAAAACAATTTAAAATAAAAGAATTTAAAACAATTTAAAATAAAAGAATTTAAAACAATTTAAAATAAAAGAATTTAAAACAATTTAAAATAAAAGAATTTAAAACAATTTAAAATAAAAGAATTTAAAACAATTTAAAATAAAAGAATTTAAAACAATTTAAAATAAAAGAATTTAAAACAATTTAAAATAAAAGAATTTAAAACAATTTAAAATAAAAGAATTTAAAACAATTTAAAATAAAAGAATTTAAAACAATTTAAAATAAAAGAATTTAAAACAATTTAAAATAAAAGAATTTAAAACAATTTAAAATAAAAGAATTTAAAACAATTTAAAATAAAAGAATTTAAAACAATTTAAAATAAAAGAATTTAAAACAATTTAAAATAAAAGAATTTAAAACAATTTAAAATAAAAGAATTTAAAACAATTTAAAATAAAAGAATTTAAAACAATTTAAAATAAAAGAATTTAAAACAATTTAAAATAAAAGAATTTAAAACAATTTAAAATAAAAGAATTTAAAACAATTTAAAATAAAAGAATTTAAAACAATTTAAAATAAAAGAATTTAAAACAATTTAAAATAAAAGAATTTAAAACAATTTAAAATAAAAGAATTTAAAACAATTTAAAATAAAAGAATTTAAAACAATTTAAAATAAAAGAATTTAAAACAATTTAAAATAAAAGAATTTAAAACAATTTAAAATAAAAGAATTTAAAACAATTTAAAATAAAAGAATTTAAAACAATTTAAAATAAAAGAATTTAAAACAATTTAAAATAAAAGAATTTAAAACAATTTAAAATAAAAGAATTTAAAACAATTTAAAATAAAAGAATTTAAAACAATTTAAAATAAAAGAATTTAAAACAATTTAAAATAAAAGAATTTAAAACAATTTAAAATAAAAGAATTTAAAACAATTTAAAATAAAAGAATTTAAAACAATTTAAAATAAAAGAATTTAAAACAATTTAAAATAAAAGAATTTAAAACAATTTAAAATAAAAGAATTTAAAACAATTTAAAATAAAAGAATTTAAAACAATTTAAAATAAAAGAATTTAAAACAATTTAAAATAAAAGAATTTAAAACAATTTAAAATAAAAGAATTTAAAACAATTTAAAATAAAAGAATTTAAAACAATTTAAAATAAAAGAATTTAAAACAATTTAAAATAAAAGAATTTAAAACAATTTAAAATAAAAGAATTTAAAACAATTTAAAATAAAAGAATTTAAAACAATTTAAAATAAAAGAATTTAAAACAATTTAAAATAAAAGAATTTAAAACAATTTAAAATAAAAGAATTTAAAACAATTTAAAATAAAAGAATTTAAAACAATTTAAAATAAAAGAATTTAAAACAATTTAAAATAAAAGAATTTAAAACAATTTAAAATAAAAGAATTTAAAACAATTTAAAATAAAAGAATTTAAAACAATTTAAAATAAAAGAATTTAAAACAATTTAAAATAAAAGAATTTAAAACAATTTAAAATAAAAGAATTTAAAACAATTTAAAATAAAAGAATTTAAAACAATTTAAAATAAAAGAATTTAAAACAATTTAAAATAAAAGAATTTAAAACAATTTAAAATAAAAGAATTTAAAACAATTTAAAATAAAAGAATTTAAAACAATTTAAAATAAAAGAATTTAAAACAATTTAAAATAAAAGAATTTAAAACAATTTAAAATAAAAGAATTTAAAACAATTTAAAATAAAAGAATTTAAAACAATTTAAAATAAAAGAATTTAAAACAATTTAAAATAAAAGAATTTAAAACAATTTAAAATAAAAGAATTTAAAACAATTTAAAATAAAAGAATTTAAAACAATTTAAAATAAAAGAATTTAAAACAATTTAAAATAAAAGAATTTAAAACAATTTAAAATAAAAGAATTTAAAACAATTTAAAATAAAAGAATTTAAAACAATTTAAAATAAAAGAATTTAAAACAATTTAAAATAAAAGAATTTAAAACAATTTAAAATAAAAGAATTTAAAACAATTTAAAATAAAAGAATTTAAAACAATTTAAAATAAAAGAATTTAAAACAATTTAAAATAAAAGAATTTAAAACAATTTAAAATAAAAGAATTTAAAACAATTTAAAATAAAAGAATTTAAAACAATTTAAAATAAAAGAATTTAAAACAATTTAAAATAAAAGAATTTAAAACAATTTAAAATAAAAGAATTTAAAACAATTTAAAATAAAAGAATTTAAAACAATTTAAAATAAAAGAATTTAAAACAATTTAAAATAAAAGAATTTAAAACAATTTAAAATAAAAGAATTTAAAACAATTTAAAATAAAAGAATTTAAAACAATTTAAAATAAAAGAATTTAAAACAATTTAAAATAAAAGAATTTAAAACAATTTAAAATAAAAGAATTTAAAACAATTTAAAATAAAAGAATTTAAAACAATTTAAAATAAAAGAATTTAAAACAATTTAAAATAAAAGAATTTAAAACAATTTAAAATAAAAGAATTTAAAACAATTTAAAATAAAAGAATTTAAAACAATTTAAAATAAAAGAATTTAAAACAATTTAAAATAAAAGAATTTAAAACAATTTAAAATAAAAGAATTTAAAACAATTTAAAATAAAAGAATTTAAAACAATTTAAAATAAAAGAATTTAAAACAATTTAAAATAAAAGAATTTAAAACAATTTAAAATAAAAGAATTTAAAACAATTTAAAATAAAAGAATTTAAAACAATTTAAAATAAAAGAATTTAAAACAATTTAAAATAAAAGAATTTAAAACAATTTAAAATAAAAGAATTTAAAACAATTTAAAATAAAAGAATTTAAAACAATTTAAAATAAAAGAATTTAAAACAATTTAAAATAAAAGAATTTAAAACAATTTAAAATAAAAGAATTTAAAACAATTTAAAATAAAAGAATTTAAAACAATTTAAAATAAAAGAATTTAAAACAATTTAAAATAAAAGAATTTAAAACAATTTAAAATAAAAGAATTTAAAACAATTTAAAATAAAAGAATTTAAAACAATTTAAAATAAAAGAATTTAAAACAATTTAAAATAAAAGAATTTAAAACAATTTAAAATAAAAGAATTTAAAACAATTTAAAATAAAAGAATTTAAAACAATTTAAAATAAAAGAATTTAAAACAATTTAAAATAAAAGAATTTAAAACAATTTAAAATAAAAGAATTTAAAACAATTTAAAATAAAAGAATTTAAAACAATTTAAAATAAAAGAATTTAAAACAATTTAAAATAAAAGAATTTAAAACAATTTAAAATAAAAGAATTTAAAACAATTTAAAATAAAAGAATTTAAAACAATTTAAAATAAAAGAATTTAAAACAATTTAAAATAAAAGAATTTAAAACAATTTAAAATAAAAGAATTTAAAACAATTTAAAATAAAAGAATTTAAAACAATTTAAAATAAAAGAATTTAAAACAATTTAAAATAAAAGAATTTAAAACAATTTAAAATAAAAGAATTTAAAACAATTTAAAATAAAAGAATTTAAAACAATTTAAAATAAAAGAATTTAAAACAATTTAAAATAAAAGAATTTAAAACAATTTAAAATAAAAGAATTTAAAACAATTTAAAATAAAAGAATTTAAAACAATTTAAAATAAAAGAATTTAAAACAATTTAAAATAAAAGAATTTAAAACAATTTAAAATAAAAGAATTTAAAACAATTTAAAATAAAAGAATTTAAAACAATTTAAAATAAAAGAATTTAAAACAATTTAAAATAAAAGAATTTAAAACAATTTAAAATAAAAGAATTTAAAACAATTTAAAATAAAAGAATTTAAAACAATTTAAAATAAAAGAATTTAAAACAATTTAAAATAAAAGAATTTAAAACAATTTAAAATAAAAGAATTTAAAACAATTTAAAATAAAAGAATTTAAAACAATTTAAAATAAAAGAATTTAAAACAATTTAAAATAAAAGAATTTAAAACAATTTAAAATAAAAGAATTTAAAACAATTTAAAATAAAAGAATTTAAAACAATTTAAAATAAAAGAATTTAAAACAATTTAAAATAAAAGAATTTAAAACAATTTAAAATAAAAGAATTTAAAACAATTTAAAATAAAAGAATTTAAAACAATTTAAAATAAAAGAATTTAAAAAAAATTAAAATAAAAGAATTTAAAACAATTTAAAATAAAAGAATTATAGACAAGGAAATCTACATAACAACAAGAAAAGTAAAGGAAACAATGTATTCCCTGCAATGCAGCAATCACATCAACACTATATTCTACATCCTTCCACAAATATGGCTTCCAGCACTAAAGAAAGAAACACAACAAACACAACAAGCACAACATAGGTATGGCGGTACTTCCCGAAACAAGTCGAGCCTTGTCTACACGTACGTCCGCACTACCAAAGTATAAATATAGCCGTATCTAGTCAGAAGTATCCTTTTCCTTTCTTCCTCCATGTGCCAAACATCAAACGGAATTTCCATGAAAAGAATTTTTTTCCAAGACCCTCCAATCTGTGGAACACTTTGTCACAAGATTGCTTTCCTTGAGGACTGCAACATGGACATCCTCAAATCAAATGTCAATAAACACTTATCAAAACCTTCCTTGTAAGTCATCAAACTTTATTCATTCATTTATATCGTTCGTCCCTTTCACAATAATTATCATCATCCACCTGTCAGTCTGTCCATCTTATTAAGCCTCATCCTTGAGCGACTTTTAGCCTTGATGTGTGGTGACATAAAAAAAAAGAAGAGATATCAGTTCTTTAACAAATCTTTAATGTGTTTCAAAATTGATGTGTGAAGTAGAGGTGGTCATTTATTTCTAACTTGCTGATCACGACATTATTAATTTTTAAGAATAACAATGAGCCTGTATTAAGCAAAAACAGTGGTGATACAATACTAAAAGAAAAGTGTTTCATTTTAGTTTTCATTCCATCGTTGACCCTTGTGCAATCTTGCAAACAGTTTCATAATAAGCGGGCCCATAAATTACTGAGGAAAGGGTCATCTCCTTCACTGCTAGAAACACAGGGCGCTGAAGAAAGACTACTTCTCCAACAACCTGTGTTTTTTCCACTTCATTTGCGTTTTTTTGTGATACAAAATTTTTTTTTGTTCTCTCAGGTCGTCTCACTGGCTTTCAAAATTGTTTACCTTTTTTGCGGAGAACACTTGATCCAATTCAGAGATTAATTATCATCTCTCTCTTTTAAAACTAATTATGAAAATTAAGATATCATTTTTAACCGTTTCTCTTGAATTTCTTTAAGAATATCCTCAAACACCATCTTTATTATGGTCCCAATAACAGTCATTAACATTTAATCAACATGTTTGTCCCTTTAGGAACATTTCTCCTGGTAGATTTGTGTAGGGACTTTCTGAAGAAGCAATTCTAAGGGCTGAATGGCCAAAGCCAACCAGGATTGTACGTTTCTTGGTGCTGCTACGTTCAAGTAGCTTCTTGTTGTTTTTTTCCTGTCTGCTGCCACCACACCCCATACACTCATCTCCATGAACATATCGATTGGACGACACCTGGTTATGAGTGCACCTCTGACTGTTTACTTTGTTGTTCTATATTATCCTCAGATAATACTATCTATATTATCACCAAACGTTTTGTGAATGAAATACTTCTGAACTATCGTACAAAGCTCACTTTTACCACAACGTTTCAATGTGGCTAATAGCAACAAAAGAATCACTCTGTCGTATCTAGAGAAAATTAAAAACTTGTGATATTTAAAAGTCACGGCATTTGTTGTTACCTATTGGTTTTGTGAAATGGTTTACAGTTACCAACAACATGTTTCTGCATCGTCTATGTGTCTTCCCTAGTGTCCTTACCACATACCAAAGTGAGTTTTACATTGATGTATATTTTGTGACTTTATAACATTTTGTTGATTTTTTTACTTTCTTTCTTTATGTTTATCGTTCATCTTTTACGCATTGAAGGTAGAAGGGTGTTTTTTAAAATATCAAAGACTGACCTGAAAGCTTGCTTCCATCCAGGTCTAATAAAACCATCGTCTTTCTATAACGAAAGTTTTTTATTGAACCAGATTGAAAATAAACATACCAGCGTTGATTTGGACGACGTTAGGGTGACGCTATCAAGATGAATATCCAGTAGGGGTGTGTGATAATTTTTGTTGGTTGGGGTGTTATAACTATGATAGCATAGATTATTGATATGTAAAACATGTGTTTATTGATATCTTCAGTTATAGAAAATGATGTAGAATAATTTGGCTCCATTTAGAGGACTGTACTAACCACAATTCAAACCATAGAATAAAATGTCTCTCATAAAGCGTCTTCTTCGTTCAAACAGATTAAAAACCAACATTTCCCTAGCAAACAGAAAAATTCTAAAGACACAGCTAGCCTAGGTTATGTAACTATAATATAAACAATAAGATTCCTTCACACTTCTCCTAGATATCGATTCTTGACCAAATATCAGTCTTGTATCAATCAAAGTCATTTAACAAATTTAATCTTCAAATTCGTTAGTTCGGGAGCATTCCTTTTTTTTCTTTCTCGAGGCGCATCGTCCACCCTTTTTGCTGTGCATTCGCCTTCTTTGAATTTCTCTTACAGAAAACAAATTCGTAATCGGTCGAATGATAACGGTGCCAATGTACGCAAGACATACAGATGCATTTCTACAACGCCCGTTTTCGCCGTGGTGGATCTTTGTTACAATCTCAATACGCCAAAACGATCGCGGTGCGTAGTCTTCGTGTACGATAACAACATCGTTTACCATCGGAATGATACACTGTTCTTTCATCGTATTTCTTTTATGTTCTCAGAGTTCCGTGAGGTACTTTGTTCTGCACCTGTTCCAAAAATGAAGGAGTCCTTCATCGAGTTGACTGTAATATGGTTCGATGGTCGTAGGTAGTAGCGGAAACAAGTTGAATGATCTTTGCTCTGGTAGTCACCCGAAAGGTACGATGATTTGGTGTGAGACAAGGTTCAATCTCATCTCCGTAGACGCATGTGAAAGGACGATTGTTGACAATTCGTTCGATCAGATAGAAGAAGGTCTGTATCTACATGAATATATAGGTAGCTGTCCCCAGAATCTTCTTAGGCAATGCCTTACCGATTTTCACGGTTCTTTTGAAGAATCCTCCATACCACGGTGCTAAAGGAATATTGAAATGCCAAGTATGTTTCAATCTGCAGCGTACAGTTGCGTTTCATTGGCAGTAAAGTTGCTACACTGGTCGGTTATGACGTGATCAGGGCAACCTTTTCTTGAGAGGAATCTTGTCACACTTTTGCTGAATTCTGGTGCTGATGGATTCGTAACAGGATAGAGTACAATGGCTCTTGAGCTTGCACACTTGTATAGCGTTCCCCGAACCTTTTATGTTTGGGATTTTCTGGAGTATATGGGCTGACAGATCGTTGATGAGTTTTATTGAAACTTATTAAAGACGATCACCCAGTTAACTAAACCTGATGTTATGATCATCAAGATCATCTGAGGAAGAATGAAAGTAGATGAAATTGTAACAAGGAAGAAAAGTAACTAAATTTGTAACTAATGCGACTACATTGATTTTGTTAAATTATAGCAGAAAACCTACAGATAGGAGTAAAAAATATTTGTACATCATCCAACTAACGAAAGGAGACACCCAAATTTAGAATTCAAAAGCTAGGAAAACTAATGTTTTAGGAGGACCATGGGTTAGTGCGTAGTGTAGATCCACTGCAAATAAGAGGTTTCGGCTTCGGTTCGCCTAGTGATCAAACCTTTGGAATCTTGCATGCTCCAAAAATCCCCAATGTTTCAGCTCAGGAAAGATTTATGGTTAAAAAAGGTATTATTACTTTACACCAGAATGCTACGAATGGCCCTCAATATTTCATGGAAACAGCATATCCCCAATAGTCATCTATATGGAAAACTACCTCCAGTATCCATCAAAGTCCAACAGAGAAGAATGCGGCTAGCCGGACATTTGTGTCAGGCACGAAGAAGAAGTAGCCAACAAACTTGTCCTATGGCAACCAATGGATGGGCATGGAAATCGAGGAAGGCAAAAATTTACGTATGTAGACAACATATTGCAAGACGCAGGGCTGGACAATACAGCTGAGTTGAAAACAATCATGATGGATAGAGAGTGCTGAAAGGATTGTGTCTCCATACTTGGGCGATGTGAAAATCGACAAAGATAGATAGATACTTTAACGAGTGCCCTCAAAATAGCACCGTCCAGGGCCAGGAACTGCGAAAAGGATGTTAAAGGGCCTGGGACTATAAATGGGGGATATAAATGCCTTTTTATTTATAGCACATGGATTCCCAGGGAATTTAAAAGATGTGGAGTCAACACTAAAAATCGAGAAAATTCTAAAACGTGTAGGTAACTATGTTGATACCAAATAGGGACGATGGAAAATCGCGTGTTGTACGTGGAAGTATAAACGTGCAGTCTGGAATTAGCGGGTGGTGAAAATACATGATCAAATTGTACCAAGGCGACTAAAGAAGAGTATACCTACTCGAAGGAGGTTTTTTTTGACCATTGCTTTAATATCTTTATTTCCTTCCGATTTTACGTTTGCTAAGATTTCATTGAGTGCCTTTAAAGAAAACATTCTGTGGAACGGTTACAGTCAAAGTTATGAAGTATGCTTTCAAAGCTTTAAAATGAGAGTTGCAGAAAAAAATTGGAGAGTTCTCTTTGGAATATATAATTTTGCTGTCGAAATATTAGCTCAGTCATCGAGAGTTTCTTTGTTAATGACCCTTGATGCTCTGTGGCAACGGGAACTTTGCCCCACCATTAACACTAAGGACGTGTTCCGAAGTCGGGAATTGACAATAAAGTGGTAGTTAGAGCTTCTAGCCACAACATAACGGTCGTTTGAAATTCTATTTGTTCTTATTATTGACTGTTTTCTACCTCTATTCATAGGAATAAATATTTAACATCAATAATATGGCTGAAGATGGTACAGGTTAACGAAATAAATTCCGCAAATGATAACACATAACGTCATCTATTATTTTATTTATATAATTTTGTGACAATTTTTTTTGAGAATTATTATACTCAAATTTAACAAATTCATTATTTGCAAAGTAATAATGATATCACGATCGTTGGGTAGAACATGTAATTTTCGGATGATAGCTACCCCTTTCAAAATGTGATGAACAGTGGTGACAGTGTTTATTTTGAGTTTGAAGAAAAAGCAGGTTATTTGTATCAATATGGAGATGTTGAGATAAATGCCGATGGCTATTCAAATATAGAACTTTTAAGATCGTCTGAGAAAGACATTTATGTACTTATTAAAATACAAACCAATTGGAATCCTTATATTTTAAATTCATTTTCTTAAAATTATGATTAGTTATAATAATTTGAATTATTTTAACACAAGCTAGTACTATTTGCTTATAATTGATCCAATATGCGATCATATAATTGTCTACTTTGTATTTTCCAACTTGTTCTGCATTTTACACTAACCTTATTGCAAATGATCCATATGAGATGATCAGTGATGTTAAACGCTTCAGAACGCATGTTTCTCCTAAGGGCTAAAAACTCTATACAAATTTTCTTTAGAGTTTCATACTCAATTGGATTGTACAACAGTGTGGTGATAACATACAGGGAAAAACCAGTCTCCTTTATGGTATATACAAAGGATCATACCAAGAATAAAAAGAATATCATATCAACCAATGGGTAAGCTCTAGGTTTAAATTTAATATTCTTACATGAAATATTCAGTAAAAATGGTTAATTGATATTAGTAATATCAAATAAAAAATAGTATTTTTTGAAATAATACTATTTTTTCTAAAAACTCACAAGCAACGTCACTTTTGCCTTTGGAAACCTAAAACCACTGGGTGGTTTACCTTCTTTTATTTGTTGTGGTAGCTCATGTAGCTAACGGCATAACTTTATATCTGTAATTGACTAATAATGACTGTGATTTTTAGTTAACGACATTTGTATTATACAAGAGTATCAGAAAAGACTCTAAAAGTAGGGGTTTGGTCTCAACATATTCATTTTATATTTACATTCTTATAAAATATATACTGTACTTGTATAGGCCACACTTCTCTTTTAAAGTTCGCATTTTCATACCACATATAACATAAAGCCAGATTTTTTACTGTTTTTTTTAACAGTCTTCTAAAAATGTGGGTTTGCTGATTTTCTCTGGATTTAGGCACAGCATGCGGGCACTTTGATTTGATATCAATCGCAGTTTGCTACCTCTTTATCTATACTGTCAAGGTACTATGGTATAGTTGCCAAAGGGAAATTTAATTTTTCACTCTATTCATCAAATATTTATTGCAAGTCTGGCCTTGTATTTTTGTTCTTACATACCGATCTTGTAGGGCAGGTGAAATATCTTGTAGGAATGATTTGTTAGGAGATAGTTCTTTTTCTCTCTTTCTGTCTGAAGAATTCTAAAGATGGATAATTCTTCTCTCGTCAGGTTTTCACAGATGCCAGGGTTTACTGAAAATCTGCTTACCTTTTGAAATATATGAATCACAAGAGATGCCTGTAGATTGTTTTTTCGCTCAACCCTCGCAGTCGTTCAAAATCATCTTTGTCTTTTGGGATCAAAGAATATAATCTCCTTTTCCCCTCCCTTCAGAATTTTTTATTGGTAAAACGAAGCATTTTTATTAGCTCTGTTATCAAATAAGTGCGTCGTGATACAGACATTGGATATTGAAAGTAATAAAGTAATATTATTTTTACTTTAGTCGAAAAGGTTTTCGCTGGCCCTTGACAGGACCATGACTTTACAACAAGAGAACAATAGTTAACTATTTTTCAATATTAAAATGACGCAATCAAAGAGATAGTAAAGGCAGACTTCTACTTTTTGTGACTGCGTGTTTAAAACAATTAACAAAGATATAGCAACTTTTTAAAGAAGAGATGTTCTATAATTTTTTCCTCAATTTTGTAGCCATATTCTCTTTGGTTAAGTGCAAGAGATAGAGGTATCAAGACCACACAGAAAAGAAGTGACAAAAGAGAGTCAGCTTAAACGATTCAGCAATTGATATTAGTAGGCCAAATTTCAGTGATCCATCTATATGGATTAAAAACATGATTGCCTTCAATTGTGTCATGGTTGATTTGAGGAGGTTGATGAATATAGGAGAGACTTTAAACAGTTCAAGTTCTTTTAGGATACAGCTATGTGGCACGGTGTCAAATCCTTCTTGTAGTGTATCCAGCCCATTCTCAGGTTACGATTTTTGAACTTACCATTTTCCATGATCATCCTATTGATCAAAAGCTGACCTTTTGCAGCCATGTGAATCTCTCTTACATCCTTTTTGTTCGATAGAAAAAAAAGCTCTTAGTTTCCAGAAAGGTGTATGTATGCTCTGTAAGAACAGATGTTAACATCTTATAAATTATACTGAGGCAAGTTATTGGCCTATATTTTTTTTTGGTGGTGGTAGTAGTGGGGGGGGGATGGTTCAAAATATCTGAGTTTTTTACTAGGAGGTATGTAGTTTCTTCACAAAGCCAACCTGGGAAACCATCTGACGTTCTAAGCATGTTATGTTCAGAAAATCTTAAAGAAATACAATCAAAGGTATTAAGCCAAAAGTTATCAAGTTTATAAATCCCTGCGGATTTCCATTTTTGTGATTTTTAAAGTGCAAAGTTCATTTGTTTAAGAGTAATATCAGTTCATTCTTGAGTGACTACTGTCGTTGTTTTTCTTTCTGTCTCTTTTATCCATTTTGCTTTACTTTTGTAGTTTTCGCTTTCACTCCAGATGTTTTCCCAAAACCTTTTACCTCCATACTTTTTTGCCTACGTCTCTGTAAAATTGTTTAGCTTCAGATTTAAAAGTTTGGTTTTGTCTGAAAAACGTCGATCTTTTTAAAAATCTATGTTTTCTTTGATCTTTTATTTGGATTATCTGTTTTATACACTCCTTAATAAACGGAAAATTTTTAGGAGATAATTGATACATTTTAATTTAAGGAAACTACAAGTTCTTACAAATTTACGCTTGTTAATTTCAACAATAACAGACAGTTCATCTGTAAAAGTTTCGACTTCTTTATCAAGTTTTTCTTGCCTGCAGATTTTTTATTTCTGTTCAAGTTCTTTTTCTTAACTACTGCTTTTGTTATCATGACAGTTCAAGCTTTTGCAATAGCATAACTTAGTTCATTTAATTCTGTAAGGTGCCAATCTGGGAAATTCAAGTATTTGTCTCATAGCATCGTTTCCATATCTTAATACTTTTTCAATTTTATTAACCTTAAAATTCTGTAATTGTTCTCTTTCTTTAATTTCAAGATGTTCAACTTCTCCAAGTTTATTCAAAATTTCAGTTTTCATTTTTTCAATGTCAGTTAACTCAGACTCCTCAAAGTTTCGTATTCTGTGCTGATCTACTGCTTCTGTAATTAGATCGTGTTCAATTTTTCATTCAAGAAAATCTAGTACATTTTCTTGTATAGATTTTTAAATATTTTTAAATATTTTTTAATATTCATCACCTTTGCAACAAATACATCCTCACCCTGTTCAGGTTCTGGTTTCTTTCCTTCTTCCATATCAACTCCAAAAGCTACCTTGTTCCAAATAGCCATAATTTCAGGTTCACTTAATCTCTTATTTTTGAGGATACCACTCCTCATATTTGTAAGCTTATGAGCATCAAGATGTGGTCGCGTATCAAGATTACGAACTATCCAAATGTTGAACATACGTTCTGTGCTATTAGTTTCTGATGGTTTTTCAAGAGCCATGTAAAGTGCATACAGAACTTCTTTATGCTCGCTCCTTGTCCATTTAAGTCTTTTTTCCTTTGGTTTTCTGATAGTAGATGGTACATCTGTCGGGTTCTGGTTGAGACCATCTCAGATAGAATTTCCAGGCAGATTAGAAATGGGAGAGTCAGAATCAATTACAGATTATTCAAACTCAGCCTGATTCTGATTCCCTGAAGGTCACTCCCCTTGTTCAACCACGCGACCGGCGATGAAGTATTAATTCTTTCTAGTATCTATTTTATTAGTTAAATTCATTTTATCGTTACTGACAAGGGTTATCTATTCACCTACCAAGGTAGATAAATTTCCTTTAAGAAGCTTAAAGGGGTTTTTCTACCGTTAAAGAGATTTTTATATCTGACTTTCTCCACGCCATAGACCAGTGTGTTTAAAAAAAAACAACTAAAGAGGCAACTTTCCCTGGTCAGGTATACCGCCCAGTAACTAAGCTGGAATTCCATACCTGAGCAGTTTCTTCTCCATGGAACAGATTTGACCCCGTCTGATTCAAACCCAGTATTTCAAGGTCTCTGGGTAGGCTAACAGGTACTACACCTTGCTTAAGGCTAACCTGGAGGTAGTTGTGACAAAGGGTAACCTCATTCGCCCACATCAGAAATCCATAACCGGATGTAGTTTAACGTCAAAACCCAGGACGTTTAATATTATTTTTACTATTATTATAATTGTGAAATATTTATACAGGATTAACACTTCAATCAAATATAAAAGTACTACTGCTATCGATGTGTGTCCTGTGTGTATGTGTACAGAGTGGTATGTGAAAAAGTAAAAATGTAAAAAAATTATTTATTCATACAATATAAATGTAAAAGGTAAAAGAAAAAACAAACCCATTTCAAAGTTGTTATAAATTTTGATAAAATCATTTCTTCTCCTGTTGCTATGGGTAACTCATTGTAGACTTTCCTCCCCATACATCCGAACTAACGTTTTCCGAATTCTAAATTTATTTTGGGTAGTTTTATTAATAGATTGTTATTTCTTGTTTTGTAGTTATGATCGATNACTTCAATCAAATATAAAAGTACTACTGCTATCGATGTGTGTCCTGTGTGTATGTGTACAGAGTGGTATGTGAAAAAGTAAAAATGTAAAAAAATTATTTATTCATACAATATAAATGTAAAAGGTAAAAGAAAAAACAAACCCATTTCAAAGTTGTTATAAATTTTGATAAAATCATTTCTTCTCCTGTTGCTATGGGTAACTCATTGTAGACTTTCCTCCCCATACATCCGAACTAACGTTTTCCGAATTCTAAATTTATTTTGGGTAGTTTTATTAATAGATTGTTATTTCTTGTTTTGTAGTTATGATCGATTAAAGTAAAGTAATTTTTAAAAGATGAACAATTTTCTTGGTCTAAACATTTCCGAACATGTGCATAAAGCAACAGAACATGTACGAACATGTTCTGTTGCTTCACAAGTAAGAGAGAAACGAAATTTTGATAAAACTTCAAGTCTATCTGATGCTTTCTTGTATTTGATACAGAAGGTATCGTTTAGATTCAGAGCAGGGTCAATCGTGTTTCCCAGGTATTTGTACTGCAAGGTTTGGTGGATTGGTGTATCACAGTAGTAGACTTTGAATGCGTTGTTAACAGTTGACAGTTTCTCAGCTGTACCCAACATCATGGGTTCTTCTTTTCTTTCTTTAAATTTACGATAAGTTGACTCTTTTCAAGATGAGTTGAATGAATGAGTTGAAACTCGGCAGTTAAAAGTTTCTCTATGTTTTTGGAATCCTTGCTACCGAAATATACCACGGTCTCATCTGCATACATGATTACATTTGTATTTACTAAACAGTCTTGAAAAATGCCACAAATAGTAACCAGCCTAAGATTGAACCTTGAAGAACACCAGTATGTACAGGATCCACATTAGACTGAACACTATCCCACTTAGCCAACCATGGACGTTGAAAGAAATAGTCGCTAAACTATTTTATTTCTTTTCGTTTTAGACGTTGAAGTTCCCTCCTGACAAAAACACAGAAACATATTTGAATTTGAACGACTTTTTGTTCCAGAATAAAATGTACCTGGCATTTTCTACATGCAGTTAATTAACAGCTGCTTATATCTTTCAGCTTCTTGACAGCAATTGCAAAGCATTCTCCAAAAGGTAGCCTTTCGTTTGGATAAATAAGTGTTAACAGGAACTTGTCGGAAAGACTTCGTTGGGAAAATCTATTTCATACCTTTCTGAAAAGATTAAGGGTTACGTTAGTTTTCATTCACCAGATTTCTATGGTAGTTCGTTTTAGCAGTCTTACGTCTGTTCATACATCTATTACGTAAACGTTTTTACTGACCTCAATGCTGAGGGCTTTTTGACTTTCGAGCTTTTCGTAACATCTGATCACGTTTGTTCATATCTTTATGATATTCTTTTTCAAGTCAAGATCTACGCTTTCCTTTGATTCGTTTTATAATTAGTGGTGCATAATGATTTAATAGATTTGGGACAATGTTGTTGAAATATTTTAGTCCTTCATTGACTGCATTTTAAACTGATTGCCAACCAGTGCTTTTCAAGTCATTTCACAACATGTCAGGGTTGTCATTTGTGACATTTCCGACATTTGACATTTTTCGGTTTGTACTTTACATGATACGTTTTACGAATGGATTCAACCATATGATGCTCACCTAATGATGCAGATTTTACCTATCCTTTTTTGAAAAATTGTGGTTTCTTTGTACATATAATGTGGGTAAGTGTTGATGCATCTATGGTTGTGCGTGTTGGAATATTATTGACATCTACCCAACCAAAAGTGTCAATGATCTGTTTCATTACAATGTTCTCATTTCGCTTAAGGTAATTTTTATTAACATCTCCCATGTCAATAAGTTCTTTTGATTCTTTAATTCCTTAAGACACGGATTCACTGAGGTGTTTTAAGATGTTATATGGGTTTCAGAGAGGATATGTAGAGAGAGTCACATCAGATTGAATGTCTATTAAAAGTGTCTGACAACCCAACAAACGAGCTCATTAATCCTTAAACATTTTGGTAAACAATTAAAGCCTTTTTCATTGCAAAACTAATTTAATCCCTTAGAAGTAGTCCATATGTTTTGAGACCAAGCACATGACTCAATATTTCCACATGGCAATAATAAAAGCATCAAGCAGAGTCCTCCAGTTCGAAGTGCAAACAAACTTGAAAGCGTATTTTTTTCTTACAAGAATTCTAAATTGTTGATGCCAAGAAGCTTCCTTTATTGTTTCCATCTCTTTCATAATCTGTAATGTGCTCATTTATTCCATTTGAATTCATAAAACACATTTTCCTTCTAAAATTAAGAGTGTAACAGCAAAAGAAGACACAACACGCTCGCAGTCTTCATAACGAAAACTTTCTTGCCTAACTCAGGTCAACAAATACAAGGCCTTGGAAGAAATATGGTGTTGCTAAAAACACAGCTTCGCACTGGGTAAAAAGAAAGCTAAAATATTTGAAGTAGTTGAAGGTAAAAGCGTCTCTAAAAAGAGGAAAAGAATGAAGACTGAAACATACGACGAGTAGGACTCTGCTGTTTATAAATGGCAAAAAAACTGCAAGATACAGCAATATTCCTATCAGCTGTAGTATATTTAAAGAAAAATCTCTAGAGTTTGCAAAATCATTAGAACTCGACGACTTTCATACTTCTGATGGATGGATGGGTGGGTCGATGGAAAAAAACGATTCAACGTCAGTTTCAAAACTGTTTCAGGTAACTAAATATATCTATATTATATATATTTCCTACATATTTATAGAGCCTTTGGAAGGTGGTTATCAAAATGTTTGTAAAACTAGCCTCAGCCGAAAAATATAACTTGCAAGGCACCTTCATTCATTTTCTATCTCCTTGATTAATAGCTTTTCCAACAATTTTGACGAAGCAAGAGTTTGAGTCACAGGCTCGAAGAAAGTAGAAAATCATTTTTGCAAATCTTCCTGTTTTTTGTTTTGGCAGATATCCGACCAAACAGTCATTTTTCATGACGGCAACAACAAATTTGTCTTCTTTGTTTTTCGGCTCCACAACCGCTTATAACAATTCACTCTTTACTGTTTTATGAAAAATTATTTGTAGCTCGTTTTGCTCAACTATTGTATATGATGACCGCTGCCACTTTTGAAAACTGACGACTGATAAACTGTAATTTTTATGCATTCGAATGTTTCGCAAGGACATTCGAAAAAAGAATGTTGATGAAAACAAACGTTCTCACGATGGTTTTGGGGAAAAGTTCCACTTATGTGAATAAATATTGCTCAATGGACCAATAAAAATGGTTCCCTGGCTTTAGAGAAACGATTCACACTAGATTCAACAAACTGACTTTTTCTTTTATACTTTTTTTCTTTTTTTACTGTTTCTTCTTTCTATTACCTTCCTTTCTTCTATTACCATTTCTCCTTTCTTTGCTTTTTTTCTTTCTTTACTTTTCCTCGTTCTACTAATTTTTCTTCTTCCTATTAGTTATTCCTCTTTTCATTGCTTTTTCGTCTTTCTTTACTTTTCCCTCTTTCTGTTTTCTTCATCTTCTTTTCTTCTTTCTTTTACTTTTTCTTTTATGATTACTTTTACATCTTTTCCTTTTTCTTAACTTCAGAGAAAGCATTTTGTATATTTAATTTCTCATCTTATATGATTTTTTTCAAAAAGAATATTGATGTAGTTATAGATGTAAGAGCTTTATCATGTCATGAGTCGTAAGCTTTTTCCGAGCTACGTTACAAGAGATACTTTTCCCATCGTAAGCCTGACGATGGGAAAAGTATCTCTCGAAACGTAGCTCGGAAAAAGCTTACGACTCATGACATGATAAAGCTCTTACATCTATGGCTTCCTCTGAGTCCATAAAGTTCAGAATTTTCAAGATTGATGTAGTGATTGCTTCTATACTTCCTAGTCCTCTTTCTTCCAGTTGCTACTGTTAAATTTCCTAAGTCAATGTTTTGATACTACCAAAAGAATGATATGAATTTGATAGCTTTAGGACTTAGAGAGTCATACTGTTTTTAATGTGATAATCATTATACTTTTGATTATTTACATTCATAATTCACAAAATGGAAACTGATTAGAACACTGAGGGAAAATATCTTTATGAAAAGCAGCCTTATTTATGTATTTTTATTTAACTTCTCAAGGGAAAGAGTCTGTTAGCATATAGGCCTGAAGAATTTTTAACAAAAGTTTATTCAAATATATATAGTCGTCAGGAATATTACAAGAGTAATTAACCTGAATGATATATTCCTGTAAGATCTGATCCAATCTGGCTTTGGCTTTGAACTCGTTTTTAGTTTGAGGTAGAGTTAATGGAATCCATTTATTTCAGTTCCACTTATTCCAATTTCATTTGTTCCATTTTTAACAATAATCTGGCCATTTTCAAGGTCTAACATTCAATAACTTATTTCTGGCTCCTTTTGGCACTGAATCCAAAAATCATGCTTACTTTATATAATCAGATCAATTTGTTTAAATTAACTACATAACAGGAATTCTATATCTCGATCAAGTTTTAGGCAATGTAACACAACAACACATTTTGTATAGATTTGTTTACAGACATTTACTGAATGTTATAATACATATTATGAAGAGTACAATACACAAAAGTAGATATTCAACAATAGTCACTTCATGGGTTTCCAACTGTGAGGAAGGGGCACTGAATCCCCCTTAATCCACAAGCATACTGACAAACTTTGTGATTGCTAGAAACACAATGACAATGACAGACTAAAGAGACAACCAGATAAGAGGGTTAACAGGAATGTATGCTCCTTCAAAACATCTATCTCTTGCACTATGTTTCTCATGCTTACTCGTTGAAACACTTGATGAAGGAAAGCCAATTCTCCTCTTTTTCTGACCAGTAAATACAAATAGTTTTTTATAATATTTTTTAATATTTGGAGGTGAAAGAAATGTCTTGCTTGGTTCTATCAGAGGAAGAAGAAAATGTTATCTAAGCCGATTTGTAATTTTTCTCTTGATAACCACTCTTGTCTGGAATAATTCTGGTCGTCACCCCGATTGTTCCACTAGCATAAAAGGCATGGATAACTCGCGTACCTAATTCTAAAACCAGTCTAACAACTTACAGATCTCCAAAAGCCAACCATTTGCGTCACTGGTAGTCGCGTCAATGGACAAGAGCTGTCTTCAAAGCCTTTTTTTTAGTTTTAACGTCATTTTTCCCCAGCAATTGGGGCTCAGACGGTGCCCTTCAGAGGGACTTTGATTTGGCAGTGAGGAATTTCTTGGCCGGATGCCCTTCCTGACGCCAACCAACAATGGCTTTTTTTTCTGTACAGTTCCAAATTCTCCTCGCCAGCTCGGGGGAATCAAACCCGGAACTCTTGGTTACTGTGCAGTTGCACTAACCATTAAGCCACGGCTCCTTCTTCAAAGTCTTCAAAGTCTAACATGTTGTTATAGGTTTTTTTTCATTTCAACTGGAGAAAATTACATTATCCAGAAAAACTCTCTTAAGAGTTCTGTTAGACACATCAAAGAAAATTCTCCATTCCATGTCATCATAATTCAGACCCACTTACTTGACCAGACCAGGCCACATGTTGTTGCAGTAGACCAGTTAATTATCCATCACGGTTCCGATATCAATAGAATGTCCTTGTTTCAGAAAACGTTTCTCTCAGAAATGTACCAAACATTTGAGCAGCTCTTGAGAAAGGTCAAGGTTTTCTGTCAGGTAGTTCATTTCTACTCGAGTCAATTAGACTGGGCGGTCCCGCTCTCCTGTCTGATATACGCCAAACTCATTGTATCTGTCATGTCATACTAAATTATTAATTAGATCTAGCTTCTAAGATAACATCAGGCTCAGAAGGGGAAGATTGGGATCACGGTGGGCTGCTTCAACACCAATGAGAATGTCAGGGTATTGAACATGGTGCTTGTTCTTGCGATTCATGCTTTTTAGATTTATGATGCGGAAAGTACCAGTCTCTGACCTGATCTTTTTCTTCCTCTTACATTACTGAAATACCAAATGGCATATTTTATCTTTTCTTATTTCTAGAATCTGGTAAATACTCCACACATGTTTTACATGAGACATGGAGAGCAGATGGCTTTTCCTGGTCCTCTAGTTTGATTCCATAGTACCCATGATATACTTACTTTACAAAATACGTGATTTTTTGCTTGATGCTCTGAAAGAACAATATGACTGCAATTGTAACAAGAACTTGTTAGCGTGGCTTGTTTATTTACGATCAATAGTAATGCAAATTCAGACCTGTGAAAAAAAACACGGTTTAATGAACCCTCTTTAAAAATGTGGAAATTTGTGCATTGCTTTGAGATCTGTGAATCTGAGACCTTTTTTATTATTTTCTTTCGATAAAATTGTATTAGAACAGTAAAATATCTGCTACGCTGGGCNCATAGTACCCATGATATACTTACTTTACAAAATACGTGATTTTTTGCTTGATGCTCTGAAAGAACAATATGACTGCAATTGTAACAAGAACTTGTTAGCGTGGCTTGTTTATTTACGATCAATAGTAATGCAAATTCAGACCTGTGAAAAAAAACACGGTTTAATGAACCCTCTTTAAAAATGTGGAAATTTGTGCATTGCTTTGAGATCTGTGAATCTGAGACCTTTTTTATTATTTTCTTTCGATAAAATTGTATTAGAACAGTAAAATATCTGCTACGCTGGGCATTAAGTAAGTAGACAGTCTATAGTTTTTATAATAAGTCTTAGATATAACTCAATATAACACAAAATACAGTTCTTCACCAAAGAAAACTAAAATAACCACTTGTTTGTGTGTGAAAAGCAACAAACAAAAACCAAGGTAAGATGTAACTTTATTTCAAAATCAGTAAATTTTCTTCGCGACAAAATGTAGTATCCAAAACCGCAAAAGTAAAGAATTTCGATCAGTACTAATTAGAAAATTGCAATGTAGCAAACCCGCTACAAGAAAATAGCAAGAACAAATATATTGATGAGCTCAATAAAGCCGCATAATACTTCTATTAACAATAGCACCAACAGTTGTACAATTGAAAACAGACCACTCCCCTCCCGTCAAATGTACCTACGACAAATCAAATCCGCATACCTTTTTATTATTATTATTATTATTGCCCTTTATCTAAACACAGCTTCTAGCTGGATGTTGATTATCTTGTCGCCATACGGTCTCCAGCTACCTGTTTTTGCATATAAAGTGTGACCCCTACGTTTAGGGATATCCTTCATGGTGTTCTAATACGTAAAAAGAGGACTGCCAGCCTTGAATAATACATTAGTTACTTTTTCGCAAAACCTGCTGTTGGATGTTGGAATTTGAGGCAACGTGACTTGCAGATCTCTTAGCTGCTAAGCTGGAGGTCAGGTTGATATGTCACACCTGCCGGTTGGTGAACAATTCTGTATGTCCTGCCAAGGAAGACAGGGTATTCTTCACTTTCCCAAAGTGTTCAATTAGGTTAGCAAATAGAAAAAGGTACTTTACATGTTTATTCTAGACATCCTGTAAACAAGGTCCATCCTACAATACCAGTAGCCGAAAATAGCTGCTGTATAAATATTCATTAATAATTATTAATGAATAGTTATACAGGATTAGAACACCAGTCATTATATAAATTATGTACAATATAGACAACGCAACTAATCTTACTGTTCATCCTTTGCGATAAAAACTAATTCTGGCGACAGAATAGGCGCTCTGAAAAGCGTACGAAACTAAATTCCTGTCTCGATTTTATGTTAGCTAGGGCTGATGACGTGAATAGAGTTTAGCAGACAGATTTTAAAAATATGCTACGTCATTTTAAAAGAAGAAATAGTAAACTAGCGTCCAAAGTAGGTTTTATTGTTAAGTATAATTGCTATTTGTTGTTGTTTACCAATGACCAGTTCAAACTCATAATCGCTCGCGTGAGAACACTATTTTGAAAAAAATTGCTGTCATGAAGTAAAAAAATATCCTTGAAATCAGATCATTTCCAAAATATCAATGATGGTTTTGAAATAAACATACGAAAATAACCTTAAAGCAATATCAAATGTTCTGACCTTCGAAAAAAGGTGTGTAACTTAGGCTAGTGTAGACCAAGTAAATATCAATTTTAGTTTAACGTTGTTTGTATGTTTTGTATACAAAAAGAATATGTTAATCACGACAAGTGGGTATTAATACGCTTCTAGTGTAATTAATGTCTTCTACTTTTTAACATTTGTTTCAGATATTCCAGGGAATCGGGAATTTTACCCCATTCGTATACAACTCCATTCCTTCCATTAAAGATCTATTTTGAAAGATCAAATCTCTTTACTTGTTCTCAAGGTTTTCTTCCATAAAATGCTTATTTATATTTTCTTGGTACAAGAAGTAGGTCTAAGGCGATTCAATACCAATATCGTGAACTCAATTACCTTCTGGTGCATCATAATGATTTCCATGGATTTACATCACAAGATTTACTTCGGACCCAGATAACGAGTGAAGAAAATCCCGACAAACCAACAACCCTCAGCCGCAATAAAGGAGAAGATTGCGCTCAGAAATTTTGCAGTCGTTGCTTCCTTTTTTACTTTTTCACCTTTTCAACCTCCTCTACTTTTCCCCACCTTTTTTACCTTTTTTTCGCAACAATGATAGCACCTGATTTACTATTTAAATTTGCGTCCTACAGTTTCCTCATAATATTTATATCCCACATAATATTTATACTTTTAACAGTGAATTTTTTATATATGGTGTATTTTTAGCGAAACATATACTAGCCATCGTTAAACTAAAAAATAATAATTAAAGGAAAGAGTCTTTTAAAAACGTTGCAGTTAAATGTTGAATGGTTTGCTTGAAAAGAAAAACATTTGGATTATATTNTTATTAATTAGATCTAGCTTCTAAGATAACATCAGGCTCAGAAGGGGAAGATTGGGATCACGGTGGGCTGCTTCAACACCAATGAGAATGTCAGGGTATTGAACATGGTGCTTGTTCTTGCGATTCATGCTTTTTAGATTTATGATGCGGAAAGTACCAGTCTCTGACCTGATCTTTTTCTTCCTCTTACATTACTGAAATACCAAATGGCATATTTTATCTTTTCTTATTTCTAGAATCTGGTAAATACTCCACACATGTTTTACATGAGACATGGAGAGCAGATGGCTTTTCCTGAAAAGAAAAACATTTGGATTATATTCATTTGAATGACACGATATTCAAACAACATGTATTCGATTAACTAGAAGTTTAAGTTCTTTCTTAGATAGCAAGGAGCATATTCTAACGATTAATCTTTCCCTTCTGCTGCTCTTCATAGGTAAAAGGAATGAAAGGTCTCACCGTTGTCTTCATTTCTCCTTGAAATGACATTTGTTGAGAGATCTCCCGCAACTGCTCAGTTGCAGGCTGCATCTCATCTTATTCCTGTGGAACTTTAAGCACTTGGGTGCCCTCGTTGGGGCAATTTCTCGAAAGATTTTGCATTTATTTTTTCATACCTGATCAGTTCATCTAAGGCTGTGTCCTTTGGTTTCTTTTACAATGCTGTCATATTTCGGTACACTGTAGTGGTTTTTGTCCACAATTTTCAACTGCCAGAAAATGCCACCAATGGTTCAGACACTTGTGTCAACAACAAGAAAAACTTCCATTGAAAGTCATTCCAAGTAAGGAAGAGGGGAAGGAAGAAAGTTGGTAACGTCCAACAAAGGCTTTCATGATCAGTCATAATGAGGAAGAAAGCAAAAGAGAGATATTGAAATGTCCACAAAAAAGGCGTCCATTGAAAGTCATTACGGGGACAAAAAGTGGGACAGAGACAATTATGTAACATCCAACAAAGGGTTATCCAATCAGTAGGAGATAGACCTTAAAATATAAAAAAATAACCATGGAAAGTCATTACGAGAATAAAGATAGGAAAGAGACGATTTCGTAACAAAGACGTCCGTAAACCTTCATCGAGAAGAAAGCAGGAAATGTATCTTGAGGCTTCCACAAAAAAAAGCCTCGATGAAAAGTCATCAAGAGAAAGAAAAGGAGGAAGAAACGGTCTTGCAACGTCCAACAAAGGCTTTTGTAATCAATCATCACACAAATAAATAAGATCTAAACAAATAATCTTCCTTGGAGAGTCACTTTGAGGAAGAAGAACGAAGAGGAAAATATTTTGTAATGTCTAACCAAATTCTCTGCAATCAGTCATTTCGCAAATGAAAACAGAAAGAAGACCTTGAAAAGTTTAGAGAAAAACGCTTCCATGGAAAATCATTCCGAAAAACAAAGAAAAAGAGATGAGTTGGCAATTTCTAACCAAGGGATCCTTGAACAGTAATTTCGCAGAAGAAAGCAGGAAGTAGATTTTGAAACGTTTACGAAAAAACTTCCGTAAAAAGTCATTACGAGAAAGAAAAATGGAGAAGAGACAATTTTGTAACGTTTAACAAGGCTCTGTTATCAAGTGTTGTTCAGAAGAATCCTTAAACCTTTCAAGAAAAAAGGATTTTATGAAAAACATCTGTATTTCTACCAACACTGGAAAAATCTTAAAACATGTATATTAATTATTAGCCATGATTTTGATTCCTTTTTATTGAAACTCATTGATACAAATGTTCTTGGATGAATCAGGTATTTTATTTTCCGAAGTCTGACGAAATTGCTCTACACAAGTGACACCAGTGATTAAATAAATAATGATCAAGAAACAAAATTTCTAAATCCGACTCAAGCTATGATAAACGCAATACCTTTGAACAAATCATTTCTCTATGGCATATTTATGCGCTCTTTTCTGAAAGCAATATTCTAGCCTCACATCACTATATATTATATAAGTATTATTAAACTGACCAAGGGAATACTTCCTTGTGTTTTGATAATGGTTTTCCAATTTACTTATCTATATTCTATATTACAACGTTAAATACATCAAGGGTATTCATTTCGTATCACAAATAGTACATTTTATATGAAACCTAAAAAGCAAGAATCAAATTGATTACTTATCTTACACTCCTTTCAAATACAGTAATTGCTTCTTCATCATATCAACAGAAATTCAACTTCAAAGGATGGATTTGATAACATTACATTACAATTTTATCGAAATCTCCTATCAATATCATAAGTAACCAATTCAAGTATACAGCAAAATGAAATTGTACTCTGACGGTGAAAAAATGGTCAACTTTTTGCTGCTGCTATTGCAGATTTTCGCTGGTGCTATTTTTTAAAGTCTTAATGAATCTAGCAAAGACTTATGTTTAAAGACTTATGCCTAATGTTTAACTATGCTTTACTGTTGTTTCTATAGTTAATTTCGTCTAAATACATTTTTACAGATATTTAGGTTTTGAAGATTTTTATCAACATCTTTTCGCATAGAGCAAACACTTATTTATGTTTATATAAAATGACATTTTCAATATCCTGGATAAAGATTCACGAATAAAAAAATAACATGAAGAAAAAGATGAGAAAATGTACATCAAAACTGGACCTGTTGATGAAATAAAGATAATTTTGTAGGGACGTATGCTTGAAATTGTGGTAGGAGATACGTCTCAATAAAACAACTGACATCTCATTTGCTATGGACGAGGCAGAGCATATTAAAAAGATAACAACATTTTTTGAAATCCTAAAAGCGTAACATTTACATTTTTCTCTTTACTTATAGATTGCACAATAAAGATTTCTACTTATGAAATACTTAAATACTATCTGCACTTCATTCTGCCTGTGTATGTATAAACACATATACGTATTTATGTATATATGTATTTGTCTATTTATTTATGTGTTTACATACCAGTATCGAAGTAAGTATTAGCTATCGATAGTGCTCAATAATATAAGAATATTAGAGCTATCATATGGTGAATGACGAAACGTAAGACTGACAGTTCTAAACTAAGTTTTGTTAATTTTTGACAAATGCATATATATATATATATATATATATATATATATATACTCAAGCTACAGACAGTACTGTTTCGCCCTTTGTGGGTTCATCAGTGCAGCACAGAGTTTCTGAGACATAACTCTCAGGCCATGTCGCCGGAGCAAGCACAGCTTAAGAAGTTATTGTGGGATCCTGTCAGAGTGCTCAAACTACGCATGCGAAGTGAGCTCCGCTTTACGCAAACGTATATATATATATATGCATTTGGCTAAGATTACATGTAGAGCTCTGGTCTCTCCTTGGTTGGGGCTTCGAATTTAGGGGCAAGCCATGCAGGATAGGGGTCTTGAGATGATTGAAGACCAACACAAGAGAAAGGGCCTTCCCAAGGAGGATCCTGGAGGGGAGATCCGTATGTTTTGCATTTTATGGTGTCTTGCTTTCTGTCCCACTTTTTCTTGATCTGTTGCTTCCTTTCGGGTTTTTCATAGATGGATATCTGTGAAAGATTAAAATGGGCCCACTGTTTATCAGGCGTACCATCGAAGACCCAGTGTGTTCTTGCCTTAAGAGTGACTGATTCTTAGAACAAAGAAAAATGTTGTTTTAGAATCAATATGTGAATGACCATTCTAAATGTAACATAAATGCTATGTGTCATGACCATTTGGATTCGAATTACACAGAGCTATTCTATAGTCTCTCTTCTCTACAATTGTACATAAAATATTCCCCAAATTTACAAAACATTGCAAAGAAGATTCTATAGATTAATCAGCAGCACATTTCTGCATGAATAAATAGCCAAATCAATCATTGGCACTGCATAAAGAAAAATATGTACCAAGTATTTGTGGCTAGCCATAAAAATATGTTTGAGATTTTTGTTCCAGATTGTTTTTGTACTTGCCTGTTGGATTTTCTTAAGAAACAGTACGGTTTAATCGCCTTTTACTCTGCCAGAAACTCATTTTAGATCTTTTTACGACAGATCTAATAATGATGATAGTCAAGACTGACAGATCGGGGTCCTTTTCTTAACAATTTTCATCTCTCCCATAACACGCAGGTGATGACCTCATTGAATTACCCTATAATCCCGCATTACGGCGCTGGCGTCTTTATCCGGATATTTAAAAATTCTGCATTTTCAAGTTTAGAAAATAGGGCCACATATAGGCTCCCGGCTCCTATATCTTTTTTTGCTAAATATCACTTTGAATTACCTTATTCTTTAGCCCTGCTTATAGGGATTCTTTATGGTAAGCAACAAATATTCTTTTGGGATTCGTAACCTCAGAAATATCACAGATTAAAAGATACAATGGGACTATCTATAAGTCTATAATACTGTCCTCCTCATTTTCATTAGACACAGATCCTTCGTCCTCATCAGACATAGAGCCTTCCTTCTCTTTCTCATCGTCTGTGTTACGATCTTCATCTTCGTAGATTTCATTTGAAACATCCCCGTTCGCCTCCTCAAGCTCCAGCAACATTTCGTTTACCTCTAAGATTATTTCTATAGGGACAGCTCGATTCAAAATCGTATCACACAATCGTAAGTGAAGCTTCTGGTAATCACCATTCCATTCGATGTATCCACATTGCTGAAATCCACTGACGATGAATGCTGGTTTTGCTACTGAATTCCAGGTTTCAAGTACCCACTGGCAAATCGTTTCGTAAGATGCACGGTGACGTTTCCCCTGCTTGGGGAATTCTTCAGTACCATTTACGATCCAATCTGCCCATCTCTCTTTTGGAATATCTTTGAATGGCTTATTGACATGCGTATCAAGCAATGGAGTCATACCACCATCGATGGTTTTACATTCTGTGTTGTATCTCGTTAAAAATTCCAGCACATCTCCCAAATGAGATTTGGCCGAATACATGATCAGAAGAGATTTGAGCTGTTGGAAAAAACATCCTGGTCAGTTTTTCCACTGTTCTGGATCGTATGGATTTTGCATAATTCTTCTCTTATTGTGCCTTCCTTTCGTACCTTCAATCACCATTCATTCCTTTAAGGAATTTACCTTTTGGGGCCTTGGTTATCTTTTTAAAGATGACCATTGTTGGCCAGGATATTCCTTCGTAATGATCATCAATTTTGCGTACTCCAGCAGTTAACACAGCGGTAAATCGCAATTTTTCATTGCCAGTGTTTTTAACTTTCACTGTCTTCACCTCTTTTAAATCAAAAGCAACGGAAGATGGCATATTGAAATAGCACGGGGTTTCATCCATATTCCCTATAATGTTAAAGTCATCCAAGGATTTCATCGCAGCTAAAAATGTATCACAAGGTTCAGAAGCATCAGTAGGAATTTTCTGTCCAACACTTGTAACACGTTGAAATGATAAGGTATTCCGTCTGATCATTCGACGCAGCCATCCAAAAGAAGCAGAAAAGCGCTCATTATTGCCTGGATACATGGTTTGAAATAAAACTAACGCCTTTCTACGTACCTTCTTACCAGTGAACCGTTTACCTCTCTCTTCTTTGACGTGGTCCAAAGCAGATTTAAGTAATCGATATCTAGCTTTTGACTGTCTAATCCTTCTTTTCGTTCATATATTTATTCCTGGAGTAAGAGCAGCCGACTTGAAATCTTCCGTTTGTTTGCTCCATCGCTGCAAATTTTTCCTCGGAATACCTAGCTGTCTAGATGCTTATCGAATTCCGACGTCGATGGCTTTTTCCATTGCCTTTCTTTTATCGTACAGAGAATAGCTTTTTCTCGTGGCGTTGTCTTCCATATTTAAACAATTCCTTCCACAATAAAAAAATTTAAATTTTGCTTGAAGTTTCGTCGTGCTTTGATTGTATTCCAATGTTTTGGTTCGAAAGTTATGTTTTCCGTGTTATGATTGCATTCGAATTTCGAATGTTATTATTCAAAATTCATGTTATGGTCAGATTGGAACGATTATATCTAATGTAAAATTTGTGGTAAATGTTACATGAGGAATCTGGAGGAATCTGCAATGGCGAGAGCAACTAGGTGTCGTCCCTGTTTATTTGAGTTTAACTGTTTTATTACTGGACATCACGTATATAAAGTCATATGGACCCCACATATTCAAGAACAGCTGACTTGTGAAAGACAGCCTGGTAATCAACACGATGAACATGCCGTGAAAGTTCTGAAGGATGGCGAAATTGTGGGACACATTCCATAACTATTTTCTAAGACGTGCACCCTAATTTTGTTGTCTGGTGGCTCGATGGAAGTTTTCGTGTCAGGAAAACGAGAAAACAAAAGAGGAAAGGGACTAGAAGTCCCTTGTTTAGTGACTGTCAAGTTATGGAGCATAATTTCTCATTATCTTCATTATGACTGATGTTTGTTGATCCATTGATGAACTTCCTTTCTCTAATTTGTTTTGTCTTTCCCATTTCTCCCTGAAGTGACAGCTGTCAGACTGACCCATTCTATGATGTTGTTGATTTTTCTTCGATTTGATCATCCTTTCGGTCTCCTTCCTTTTGTTTGGAAATGTACAATTGTGTTGTACATTTCCTTCTCATTTCTTATCACATGTTCAAACAATTTTATTTATGCTATTTGACGATAGAAAATAAATTTTCAAGACCTCATGTCGGGTTTTCATTTCTTACATAATCATACGTATTTCTATTCTTCCATGTAAGATGTATCTAAAAGAATATGTTGGCTGATGTCTAAAAGCGGAATTGAAAGATCTTGAAGATTTTATGAATTGTCGTGTAATATTAAGACCCCTAAAATACTTTAACTTTGACAAGTTTCATTAAATAGGAAAAAAAATAATCATTGACATTTGGCAATTATTAAGACCATAGGACAATGGGAATTATTAACTTCACAGAAAGGAAGCAATTAGAAGACAACCAATTGCATACGAACAATTTTGAAATTCGTACGTTAATAACGTAAACACATTTTTGACATCATGAATTGAATCAACGAATGTATGAGGATGCACATCAGCCATCTTTGTGTTCCCTACACACCTCTTTTTGTAATTGTCAAATGATAGAAACTGAAGTGGTTTGGATATCACATACAACATAACACCTTTGCAAACCATCTTGCAGGACTCCACTAAGAGTGTGTACAGACGGCGAGGTCAAAGGACAAGCTAGTGTTAAAATGTAAATGAGTGGACGAGTACAAACTAGCCACCCTTTCTACCGACAGACAAGAACAGGAGCGCCTGGTAAAAGAGGGTTGGCTTCTGGTTTCAGTTTCGCTTAAAAGCTGCTAATTGAAGTGATTAAGATAAACGAAAGGATAACATAAAAAGAATAACAATGTATGTTACCAATAATCTCTTTTCATTTAACTTTAAGTCCTTGTAACATAAGTGACTTGATTTTAATGATTTTGAAACCCTCAAAGGTGAAGAGTATCATAAAGAGGACCTTTGCAATTTGTCTGTTGTTGACTCAAAGATTGAGACAAATACATCTGCCTCTTCACCACACGAAAGAGAATAAAGTTAAAACGGCAATGTCTGCTTTTTCCTTTATAACTAATTCATTGAAAGTGAGGTTGTTGTGGCAAGCCACTCTTATTAGTTATTAAATCAAACACTTTACCAATAATGTTCGTTATTAGTTTAACTTTGAAATTATGTTCCCAAAATAAAAGAGTTAATTAAACTAGAATAACATGTGGTAAACTAAAGAGTCTTTTCTCTTGTAGCATGATCTGTCCTGTCTTGCATGATATGTACCATCATAAACAGATTTAGATCATTATTACTTTGCAAACACTTCATTATAGTTGACTTGTATAAAATTTGAAGTTAACAGATGACCACGTACGTTTTACTAAGTGTACTAATGTTAAATGGTTCTGTTTAAAACAACAATTCAAATATATCGTACATGTATTCTCCATTTAAAATTTTGACATTTTCGCATTCTAATATTTACAGTCTTATTCCTTTGAAATACTCATCTTGTTTAAAAACTGTTTGTAATAATAAACAATAATAATAATAATAATAAAAATAATATGCCAAACATTTTCTATGCCAAAAAGATAAATCAAAAGGAAAGGAAGCAGGTAACTTCTGACCAATTTCATGCTTACCACCCATGTGGAGATTATCAGCTGGCATAATATCAAACGTCATATACAAGTACCTTCATAAAACACTGTTTTATCCGAGGAACCGGAAGGTTGCAGACGCAAGTCCAGAGAAAGGCAAGGGCACCTTCTAATTGACAAAGCCATATCAGTGAACGGCAAAAGGAAACATAAGAATCTAGCCACGACATAGGTGGACTACCAAAAAGCTTATAACATGGACATAATGATGATGATGATAATAATAATAATAATAACAATAATAATAATGGTTCTGGGTATGACAATAAACTGTATCCGGTTGTGGAGTTTCGACGTGGGCGAATGAGGTTATCCTTTGCCACAACTACCTCCAGGTCACCCTTGGGCAAAGTGTAGTACCTGTCAGCCTACTCCGAGACCTTGAAATACCGGGTTGACATCCGGCGGAGTTAAGTCTGTTCGTATGGACATACCGCGTGGTTATAAAAATTCCACCTGGTGCCTGGCGCAGGATATCTAACCCCTTGGCAGAAAGGCTAAAATGCATGTTATCAAATGAAATGCAAACTAGAAATAAATCATACCGCATCGACCGTCGCGCGGGTTAACAAGTGTCGCGTGTCTCAGTGAGAAACCAGGCTGAGCTCGAAAAGTTTGCTACTGGAATAAACTCCTCGGAGAATGACCTACCAGGTAATCAGAACCAGGATGTCCCTAACCCTGATCCTGTAGCGACACAACCCACAAAGTTTATTAAAGAAAATCGAATAAGATGGACAAAAGAGGAGTATAAACAAGTTTTAAGAGCGTTTTTCACTGCACAGTCTAGACCGACAGCTAATATAACTGGACAAACATACCGAGAATGGAGGAAAATCGTGGGAAACGAAATTAGACCATATATGGACCCCAATAAACTAGGAAATGTACGTAGAGATGTAATGCGTAACCATAGGCTGACAGATGCTGATATGGACCAAATTTGTAGGGATTATGTACCTGTACCTTCAGATGATAGTAGTGACAAAGTTGTACGCGTAGATGATCGTAACCATCTTGAGCGAGAGCTAGTTGTTAATGAACCTGTTCCGAATGAGACTGAAATTGATCATATGATACGTGAAGTTCGAAACACTATTGAAACCAATCCTCAAATTGAAGATCGGGATACCCAAAACTTTATCGAAAACAACAGAGAGAAATTAGCAGCGATACGTGATGATATACTGCGAGAACTTAGTATTACTAAGTAAACATTCATTGAAGAAAGAGAACCACTCCCAAAATTGACAATTAATCATAAAAACACCGCAAAGATTAAACTTTTTAGCGTTGCTCTAAAGGAAATATTGAAAGATGGAGAATATGATATGACCTCCCTTAATAATATCTTGTATTCAAGTGCAAAAACTGCCACTCTTGACATTGGTATTAAAATTAAAAAGAACAATAGAAAACACACTAACAAACCTCTAAAATGGAAAGTAAAAATACAGAAGGAAATTGACTCTCTGCGGGCAGATATATCAATATTAGAGGAAATAAATAGGGGCACACCAGTAAAAAACCAGAAAAAGTAGACGGATTAAAAAAAATACAATGTCACAGACCAGTCGTCAGTTGACACCAGTAAAGAAACTCTGAAGCAGCGAATACAGGTTAAAGCTCAGCGATTACGGCGATATGATAAGACGACTAAATTTTATAGACAAAATAGGACCTTCAAAACAGATGCCAGAAAGTTTTACAGAGAATCAGGCAAAAGTAAAATCGAAGTAAAAGAACCCCCAGAACAGGATGAGGTTGAAGAATTTTGGATGAATATTTGGGGAAAGGAAGAGAATTTTAATGATGAAGCAAGTTGGATGGAAAGAGAGGAAGAGAGAGTGGACGAGATCAAAGGTCAGAAATGGATTGACATCACTGTTGAAGAATTGCAAACAGCACTTGCAAAGTCTCATAAGTGGAAATCCCCAGGTATAGACAAGATACCAAACCTTTGGCTGAATTCCTTATCGGAAGCCCATATGAAATTAGTGCAGTCTTTTAATAAAATTATGCTTAATCCTAAAGCCATATCACCCTGCTTAACTGAAGGAATCACTTACCTTTTACCAAAGTCCGAGGATACCCAAAATTCAAAAAATTATCGTCCGATTACTTACCTCACAACTACCTACAAACTTTTAACATCCATTATTACTTATAGAACGTACAATTTCCTTGAAAACAATGACATTTTCCCCCTTGAACAAAAACGGGTGCAAGCAAAACTCCTATGGATGTAAAGACCAGCTCTTAATCAACAAAATGATTTTAGAAAACTGTAAAAAGAAAAGCAAAAACCTGAGTACAGCTTGGATAGATTACCGCAAAGCTTTTGATAGTATCCCCCATCGGAAGTTACAGATCATCGGATCCAGACGGAATTTACAAATATCTGGGCATAAACGAAGATGATGGCATCAACCATGCCTTCATGAAAGAGAAGAACCGTAAAGAATATTATAGACGCACGAGAATGGTGCTTAAGACAGACTTAAATGCTAAGAATATAATAGAGACTATTAATACGCTTGCGGTTTCTGTCGTCCAGTATAGCTATAACATCATTAATTGGAACATGCTTGATTTGCAAAGAATGGCTGTTAAAACCAGAAAATTACTTACAGCAAACAACATGTTACACCCCAAAGCAGACCTTGACCGCCTGTGCTTGCCAAGATGCGAGGGGGGAAGAGGGTTGATTCTGCTAGAACTGTCCTATAAAACCACCACCATAGGGATGGATAAAAATTTAGACTCCACTGATGATTGGATGTTACAGCTCGTTTTTAACCATGAAAATGGTAAAAAGCTGCATTCTAGTTGTAAAGAAGCTAGAAAGTTTGCAAATGACTATGAAATGGATCACCGAGAGCCTGTCGAACAAAACATTCCAGCAACAAAAGCTGCAAAAGCTGTCAAACAGAAGGCTAAAAAGATCGCAAAACAACAGCTTGCTGATAAATGGAGCCAGAAAGCTCTGCACGGGCAGTATGTTATTCGAAGTCGCAACGNACATATTACACAATGGTGCAGACCCCAAGTGTCGATTCTGTGACCAATCCATAGAGACTATGGATCACCTCGTCTCCGGATGCCCTGTACTTGCCCCAAGCGAGTACGTGAAACGGCATGACCGTGTAGGACAATATATTTATTGGGGAATATGTCGGTACTATCAGATACCCGTACCTCCAAACTGGTATGAACATAAACTTTCACCAGTCATCAACTCAGAGGACGTTACAATTCTTTGGGATTTCCCGATTAACACAGATAGGACTATCCAAGCCAACAGACCCGACATAGTGATTAAAGATTGAAAATAAAAAACATGCACCTTGATAGATATGAGTATACCAACTGACAGAAACATTGCCGTGAAAGAGTTTGACAAACTTAGCAAGTATAAAGACTTGGAAATTGAAATTCAAAGAATGTGGAAACTCAAAACTACAACAATCCCCGTGATAGTAGGTGCATTAGGGATGATAAAAAAGGCACACAAAAATATTTAGACAAAAACCACAGCTTCAAGAAATTCAAAAAATTGTTATAACTAGTACAGCTCATATCTTACGTAAAACCCTTTCAATTTGGACTTATTGTGAAGGTCCCTCGTCCGGCATAGGAAGGATCGAGGCTTCCCAGGTCGTTATCCAGCGAAATCCTCGTACCAATGTCCAAACTAAATGGAGTAAGGAAGTGAATAAAGTTGTTATTGAGTGTTTTTATAGAAGTAGACCTTTTGATGGCAATGGAAAGCCAATACGAGGCTATAGGCAACGAATGATGAAGGAATGGAGAGAGTGGGGTGTATTTGAGGTAACTGAACAAAGGTTGTGTGATCAAGCACGAGCTGTTAGAACAAATAAGTGGCTTTCTGACTTAGAGTTGGAAAGTATTCAAAGAATGATAAGTTTAAATAGTGATGATGGAAACAACAATATGGAAACTGTTCAGGAACCACAAACAGGAAATGAGGGATTACGTGTGGCAAACGTCCTGGGTGAAGAAAATAACGATTTAGGTAATATGAGTGTAAATTTGGAAGGATTGGAAGAGGAAGAGCTTGTGATTATTACTAAGGTTAATGAAATCGTGATTGAAGGCTGAAATACTGACGGGATCTCCTTTAAAAAAATTGACATGAAAACATTGAACAGGGTGACGGGAAAGGTTAATAAAGTTATTAATTTGATGGAAATAAGCAATATAACAGAGACAAATAATCTTATAAAAGCAGCTTCTGTGTGGGTAGCAGATGAATTAGGCCTTAAGAAGTTTAAACCAGGGAAAAAGAAAGACCCATGGTGGAAAAGACGTCTTAAAGGGGATATAAAGCAGCTTTAAAAGGATATAAGTTTGCTTGAGAGACTAAAGAAAGGAGTACTGGGATTTCAGAAAGAAGCCAAAGGAAAATGTCTCATAGAAAAGTATAGGGTTAAGAAGAAAGGATTGACAACGGTGATCGAAGAGCTAAAGCAACGGATTCTTGCAAAATCTGCAAAGATAAATCGTTACAACCAGAGAATAGATCAGTACAGATTGAATAGATTGTTCAAGGTTGATCAAAAGAAGGTCTATAATGAACTAAATGGAAATGCAGGAGGTAATAATGACACACCTAATGCTAAGGAAAGCAAAACCTTTTGGAGCAACATATGGA
>RDPX01000316.1:7847-18465 GCA_003991215.1 Morbakka virulenta
ATATTTTTATGTTATTTTTTTGAGGAGAAATTTGTTGGTAGTTTTTTTTTTAAGTAATCTTTCAAAGTGTTATTTATATGTTCTCTCTCTCTCTCTCTCTCTCTCTCTCTCTCTCTCTCTCTCTCTCTCTCTGTCTCCCTCTCTCTGTGTGTCTCTCTCTGTCTCTCTCCCCCTCTCCCCCTCTCTCTCCCTCTCTCTCCTCTCATAAAAAGCCAGAATATACGAATATATTCCAGTTAATATGTAAAAGGCAGCTTGGCTTTTTGGGTCATATTATCATAAAAGGCAAGGTGAAACATCTGGTTGTAAGTGGCAATTTCAAAGGCAAGAGAAGCCAAGGCTAAAAAAAAGAGCATTGTTTCTAGATTGTTTCTGAAGGGGCCATAATGAAAATAAGGTCTTCATGATCTGTATTATGCTACCCCTGCCACCGTTTCTCTAGATTACCGTCCCACCTATTTGTTTCGTTTTTTGTTTGTTTTCGTTTACTCTTATTTTTTAACTATTTTGGATAACATCATGTATTAGGTTGTTAACATTTACCTTTGAACATTTGTATTTTTTTGTTAGTTGCGAATAAATACATACATACATACTAGTTCACATATGAAACTGAACAAAAAAGACAACAAACAACTCACCACCTCACTGCACATGGCAAAGGCTGTTTGCATTGGAGAACAATTATCCACAATGCCTCTGGATATTACAATGTATATATATATATATATATATATATATATATATATATATATATATAGAGAGAGAGAGAGAGAGAGAGAGAGAGAGAGAGAAAGAGAGAAAGAAAAAGAAAGAAGCATCACACAATATTGCCACAGAAAACGTTTTTCAGCTTTCACTCAGTGTTTCTTTGTCTTTTCAAAGAAGCAATACACTTTCTCAGTAAGAATTAATGATGATGCAGCAATCTTATTTCTTTGTAATTTTCAATGTGTGCGTTCCTTTTTGTTTACATTTTAGCTTGTAAAGCAGTTGTGGATGAAGTAGAATATGCAATAAGTAAAGTAGACCCAAGGAAGCAGCTTGAGGTATTTTATATCCAGTAGAATATTCTCATAGAGTGTAACAGGTGCCCTATTTATTGGCAAAGGGTTTAGTAACTTAGTTTTTTATCAGAATCAAATTCTATTATGAATAGAGAATTTTTGTTTTGTTGTTCAATATTTCCATTAACATTTTCCAAGCATGGAGAAAAAAAAGGAAAGGAAAAAAGCAAGCATGCTTTATTGAAATACATGTAAGTTTTGTGTAAAAATATGTGTTGGTGATTAAATAATGACAGGATAATTTTTCAGAGAGGATGGACATGGATCTATGGATACCAGCTTAGGGAGCAGAGAGAGTGTGTCAATATCTGCAGAATAGCTGGAATGTGCTATTTAGTAAAGGCAAGATAAGTCTGATGAAAATACTACAACTGTGTGAAGAGAAAATAAGTTGAAAAGCCAATTAAAAATAGACATGAATGAGAGGCAAATAAAGTGTAAGTAGGCATAGTAAGAAATGAACGGACTACATATATCAATATTCAAGAACTTGATATGCAACAGAGGAAGATTTTCAAGATCAGAACTTAAGAAGGGCTCCACAGGTTTAATTGATGTATATTGACTCCCTGGTCTTGATGAAAGCCCAGCACTGATGAGTTGAATTCTAGGCTTTGTTTAACCAAGTTCCTCAGCTAACATATTTGTTCACTGCATGATCTACCCTCCATATCATGTCAGAGATTACGCTTTATAGCATCAAGGAGTCATTTCAGTAGTATTCTGATGAAGAGTTTCCCAGTTCTCCAAAGAAGAGAAATACGCCTCTCCCTCAGTTATTGCAATTTCAAAGATCCCAGTTCTTTGGCAGGTTAACAATCACTTCTCTTCCCCAACCTGCTGATATCATTTCCTCTAACTGGATCTGGTTGAAAAGATCAAGACGTTGACTTATGATAGTACCCCATCTGTTATTAGCAATTTACCTTTGTCAACCCTGGGAGCTTTGTTGTTCTTTATCTTCTTGCTTGCATTAATAATTCCTTCTCGTGTAATGGGTCCTCAATTGCTTTCTTGTTGTTGCTTGGCCCCATAGTGCCTTCACATCACTTCATTCCTCTGTCAACTTCCTTGAATCTGTGGAGATCTGTTGCCCCTTTTCCTTCCCATGTTTAAATCTCAATACTTTGGCGCACTTTCTGTGATAGCTCCTCTGAAGAACATCCATTTCCCCTCAATTTCTGCATGAACTTGGAAAATGGTAAATCTGTTTAATAGATCTTCCTGCAATGTCTCTGCTACTTCAGGGTTTAAAAGTTTTTCAATTACAAATGTTTTGGGTCTTTCTTATTTCTTTAATTGTTCAGGTTTTAGGTTGATTTTCTCATCAAGAAGGTAATGGTCTGACAATATGTTTGTTCCTCTAAAAGTTCTGACACCCAAAAGGGATGTACTTTTCCAGAGACTTGCACAAATGTAGAGGGTTTTTTAACATGTTATCGTCAGGTGATTTTCATGTTCATTTATGAATGGATTTATGTTTGAAGAAGTTATTTTCTATTTGTCCTCCCTCCTTCATCGTTGATGTTGGTAGCTGAACCACAAGGACTCATTACACTGGGTATTCCTCGTCTTTCTCATTTGAAATGCTTTAAAGTTTGTTTGGTGTTTGGCGAAGAAGATTTGGGAGTTCCGAGTAAGAAGTTCTTTGCGGCTTTTTCCATACTTGTCATAGATACATCAAGAGGCACTAGCACCAAAGTGGTCATCTAAACTCACCCTAAAGATGTTCCCGCTCTTATTCTTGGCCTTGGTTTTTGAACTGATTGGTCACCACTTCCTGTTTCTTTAGTTTTTGTGTTTATCCCAATGTTAGGTGACTGGCCTCACACGCAACCCTCCTCCTTTCTGAACCTGGCTTAAGGAAAGGCTATGGGGAAGTTAAAAGCACATGCAACAATGTAAATTTTATTCAAACAAAATCGACACAACATATCCCAGTATGCATTCCAACAAAGGAACAGAGAGAAAGAGAGAAATACAGTAAAACTCAGTGATCAGAGATGTGCAGGGAGCTGTACATGTAGCTAAACAAAAAGGGAGATGACGTCACATAATTAGTAGAAGAAGCAGATATTATAGGTGGAGGGCAGAAAGGTGGTTTGGCTAGGGTGGTTGGAACTCATTGAAAGTCAGGATATAGGTTAAGGCCAAGTAAATATGTTAGACCTTCTTGACCCTAATCTAGAGTTTAACTTTACATGAATCTCTCCCATCGAAACCTCAGGGGATAAAGTTTTAGAGGTTTTGAGTTCTTGGATCAAGATTAAGGCACAACTATCTCAATTAGATCAACTGGATTGCATTATATCATTTTATCATTTTATTATATCATTTGGTTACGGCAGATCAAACTTGACGGAACAATAAAATTGAACTTTCTAGATTTCCCAGTTGTGGAGAACAATCTTGAGGTTAAAATGTCCATCGTAATATAACTGTGTCATTGTCATTATCATTATTGTTATCTTTATCATTTTCATCAATATCGTTATTATTTTCATCATAATAACCAGTTCAGGTAGGTCACAGTTTCAGTTTATTCTTTTCCTATAGATGATAACCACCTGTGCTGTTCTGGCCTGTCTGCTTTGCACTTTGCATTGCGGTACTTCCCGCGCACTTTGTTTTTGTAAACTGACAGGTTTGAAGTCTTAAGTTCTCTCTTCTGGCAAGACCATTGATGTTTAATTCCGCATGAAGCAAACGTTTGTTCTCTTGGCGTATGATAAGAGTTTTCTGCGTTTAATAATTGGAAAAAGTCTTTAGTGATTTTTTGCACGTTCGAATGACGTCATATTCAAAAATTCTTTAATCCTATGCGATGTATATTGTCTGTATGAAATACTCATATAACATTTATTTTAGAAACTTTTATTCATTTTATATCTGCTGTCAGTGTACATGATTCACAGCTGTGTGTATCAGTATTAATCACCATTGCTCTGGAAAGTCGTATTGAATCTGTAGGCTAATTAATGAATATAATATAATATTCCCCCAGAGACATGCAATTTAACTATTTACTCAACCACTGGCACTCATAACTCGTAAAATTAATATCTTGAACGGTCAATTAAAGATGTTAATAATCCACTTCCACATAAAACGAACTTGTATCCTTATAAGTTCATTCTTACATATCAAGTATAATTGCTTTGTTTGTTTTTAGATCGAGAGCTTCAGAGTTGACCCTCGAGGAAATCAGAAAACGAAATCCGTGAGTGATATGATATTTTACAAACCTCTGTTACTACAGTACTTTCAAAATGCACAATTCAAGTCATGTTCATTCCGATCAATTTTTTTGTTTGGGACATGGCTTAAATTACGCAGCAGTCAAATGTTTTGCTCTCTATAACAAGTAAAGACCATTTTCAAGTTCTCTTTATGTCTAAAGCGAAGGCGATGTTAATTGAATATGAAAAACTAATATCGCTACGAAATGAAAGGCAGGCCCAAGTTATGTGACTACTTTTGTTACGTAGACCCTCCTAGTTGGTGTTGGCATTTCCTCATTCTCTGTAGAAGGATAAACACCAGCATTATGTTGGTAAGGTATTAAAGTAGGGTTTGGTTTTGTAATGTAAACTACACACTTCTTTTTTTTCTTCTTCTTCTTTGCCATTTTCGACCCTTATTACTCTAGTGCATGACATTAATTAAGGCTTGAAATACCACTGCACCTCTCCAGCCTCTATGATTTGACATCCTTATCCTGTTCCATCTTTGGGTGTTCCATCTTTAAGTATGTAATCTCTTTGCATCCAAACCCCTCTTGACTGTATCCATTCATCGTCTTTTCGGGTGGCCACGTTTCCCTACCATACTTTACCACATTCGTCCAACTGGGCTAGTATTTTCCACCCAATATGTATTACCTGGTCACATAAGTCTACCTTCTTGGTCTCATTACTATGCTCTGTGCTTCTAGTCTATTTCTGATCTTTTAATTTCGAATTCGACCCTTTACTGTTACCCTGACTGCCCACTTTGGGACTCTCATTTCTTTGCCCCCCCCCCTCATGATTGATTCATCCATATTTACCACTGCAAGGTATTCACTTGCATACAGTGGCATTTGTGTAAGCATCAATTTATATAGTTCTGCTCTTAGCTTTGTCGGTACACTCTTTGTCACCGATAATCGAAAATTCTTTCATCGAACTGACTACTACTAATTTTGCACGATAGAACAGGGTCGAAATTGCATACAATTTTAATGAGTTCAAAAGCCACATATTAATGGTTTTGTACTTTTTAATTAATTTCTTTAATGACTTGTTTTGGCAGCTTTCTTTTGTTCCAATATTCGTATACATGAGCAAAAGATTGATGAATTTTTATCTTGTTTACGGAGTGATGAGAGAGAACAGATGTAAAAGTTTTAGTTGTAACATTTTATCCTGCTTTTAAGCTATTTTTGTATTCTTTTAGATCTGGTGAGAAAATCGTTTTGAAATATATTATCAATGAAATCATAAACGTTGTTGGTTTGACTAATTTAAACGGATTTATCCCACGATGTTTATTGTATAGAAATTCCATATGACCTTGGTAGAATACGATTGTGGGATTCGACACATGTGGCTGTACCACTGAAGGAAAGTTCGGGGGTTGGTCAAGACGATTACAAGTTTGGAGCTACAAAGGCAATTTTAGAAAGACGTTACAATTAATATTGTAACGTTATTCTGAAAACAGATTAGATATCCACTGCACAAAAAAAGAAAGAAAAAGAAAAAACCAAAGGGGCTGGGAAAAAATTGACACCTTTGATGGATTGGAGATTGACCTTAAGGGCTGCATTGCCGAAAACTCACTTCAATTTGAAGAGGACGTTTTTGACCACTTTTGTCACCCAAAATCACTTTGTTTAGTACATGTTCTCCTCTTTAAAATTTAAGAGCAGCCTCTACATAAAAAAGGTAGATAGGGCTTTCCGAAGCTCGTGAGAGATCGGATTGGAGTCCCAGAAACTAACTGATTTGAACAACGTAGAAACATATGTTATAAAAAAGATTTGATAAAGTTTTATTTATTTATTTATTTGTGTTGCAATACCAGATTAATCTTTAACTTTTGGAAAAGAAGATGATGGTTAAGTCTGACCCATTCAGAAGCTTAACCTTAAATTTTAAGAACCACAGTGTGTACGTAGGGCTGGAGGTACGATAGGGGGTGCCCAAATACTCAAGTTTAACAAATGAATATGAAAGCATGCTAAAAAATACATCCATTCTTTTAGAGGATGCACTTCCACCTGAACGTTATCCCGTTTTAAGCATAAATGACGTCTTGACTTACCCTCAAATACATACAAAATGCAAAACGGAAAGTTGTTTTTGCCGATTTAGGTCTCATCTGCGGATTATGCTTTCAAGCAGCCTCTGAAAATTAGATTACCGACACCGGAACTACTCAGTTATATGACTACAATGAGAGGAAATGTGACAAATTTGTAATTGAGAATGTTCCATGGTCAGCAGTAACTAACGACAACTACATTGTCAGCGTCCTGCTCCGGTACTCATCGTTGGTCTTAATCTCTTTTTTCAGATCTTTTATCCAGAGTGCTTCCACCGCGAGAAGATAAACTTCCCTTCTAGGTGTTGGTTTTAGGATTTCTATGTCCTCATTTGATAGTGTACTAGTACAACTTGCTAAGTGTCTCGTGACTGCACCTGTTATGGTCCAATGTTCTTTGATGCGGGTTTGGAGATGCTGGCTAGTTTGGCCGACATAGCACGCATTGCAGCGTGGACATGTGATTTTGTAAACTCCCCCCCTTCTAAATATCTTCTCCACTGGTGGTTTTAGTGAAGGCATTGTGGTTTTCAGTTTTCTCAGAGTCATAACAATTACACATGGCGCACTTGATCGATGGAGAGCATGTGCATAGTCCTTAGTACACTTACCCTGTATTGAACAATGAGGGGATGTTTTCTTGCATTTTTTTTCCTGGTGTTACTGTTTCACCCTAATTCTAGGATGTTGTTGAACATGTCCTTTATAATTGGGTCATTGCATTTTTATATTGTATTTGTTCTTTCCATTTTAGAATTTTCTTTACTTTTTATACATTTGCATTCCCAGCCTCTGTTCGTACTATCTTCTTCTTATTTTTCCTATTTTTAACTAATTTTTTAAAACCTTGTGGTCTTTTCCTGACTGAAACCTTGTTCGAAATCGATGCATCCGAAAGTTCATCCTACCATTTTATATCTATTTATGGTTTATTTGCAGTAAATTTTGCGTTGCCCTTATTTATTCAATTTAGGTTCCATATGCAAGGTCGGAGACGCATTTAACAGAAGTATTGGAGTCAGTTTGTGAGGAAATGAAGAACTACGCAAAATCAAAAGATAAAACGACTGGAGAAACGGCATTCCTTAGAACAGATTCACGGGACGGAAAACCAGTAACTCTAGAAAACGTATCAATGAGTGGAAAGATTTCAGAAAAGCTTAAATACACGGTATGTCAAGGAAAAAGTTACTGACAGGAATAAAGCCATATGTTTTTAACATATTGCCTTAACTTTGACATTCTTTTCATTTCATTCCTTTGGTAATTTCTTACTTTTGTCTATCTTTACCAGCCAGGGAACACATGTCAGTTGATTTCTTTGATGTAGAGTTCGTTTATATTCATTTAATTTTCTCCACTTGACATTTCGAAGATGTTTTATCTCGAACTCAGAAGTAGGGTATAAAACGGAATTGGTTTCTAAGAGTCAAAAAAGTATTACCGAAAGATTTTTTGTTTTCTTCTGTATGCTGTCTCGGCTAGCGATTTGAACTGACTTGTTTGATTATGATTTTAATTAGTTTCACTCTGCAAGGCAAAATTGCCACTGCTAGCTAATGGTCTACTTTGTTTAGGTGAAAAAGACAGCAGAATGATAAAGTAAACGAGTAATTTAGTTTAACAGGAGTTTATGCAAAAGATAATATTCATATTGAATTTTAACTCTTAATTAATCACAGGTACGCAGATAGGTTATAAAAAATAAAACGTTTCTTATCTTTTGAAAAAAGATAGTGCAGCAGCCGGCACAATATATTCTCATATAGGAACATAAAAACAGGAAGTATAGTGGTGTCTTTATCAGGTATCATGTAACATAGTGGCATTATGTGATCTTATGCTTGCAGCTTACCCAATTCAGAGTTCAATAAACTCGGGAGTGTCATCATATGTCGATTAGCTAATTTTTAAATTGAGATATATTTAGTAGTTCACCTTCGCATTGTTCCTTATTGTGGAATTACGTATGATACAACTCCAAATGCCAGCTCGATGTGGTAAAATTAGGAAATATTTGTGAGCAACACCCGATGATTCTTGAATCCAAGCATCCCAAGATGCTTCTTTAATTGCCCAGGGCACACTGACTGTATCAGCATACTAAATATATTAGAGTCAGTTATTCAGAGCACACTGACTGCATCAGAGTTAATAACCGAGGGCATGCTGACTGTATCAGATTACATTGCCCAGAGGCTAATAATAGGCCATAGACCATTTGGGTACACCATACCATAGTGATTGTATTAGAGGCTACTCCCCACAATATATGGGCTGTGTCTGAGGTTACATCACACTTCACCGCCATACCACAACTTTTGCTGTAATATAGCGCACCGTCTGAGATATTCCCCACCTTTGAATTCTCAAGAAGCCCAACTAGATAGGCTAGCTTATTGTTTTTCTCGCTGTCGAAAAAGCAAAGTCTGTTTTGCTCGTTTTTTCTTTGGTAATCAGAGGTCTGTGAAATGTGAAACACATAGGTAATGCAATATTTAATGCATGTGAAGTTGGGAGTGTAGAAGGGAGTTGTGTAATATTTGGACTGTTATCCATCTAATTTTTAGTGTCAAAGTATGATAGAAGACCACGAAGAAGAAATGATATCATATTTTAAAGACAAAAAGGCTGATACCAAGGAAGACTTGTGTAATAATGTAATAAGTAAGTAAAAGCAGAAAAAAATTATTAATCGAGAAACCGTAAATTTATCCCCGAAAACCCTCCCATTATTACCCCAACAGAGTATTACGGTATGAACATTGCTTCCAGTACATTGCCCCGAATGTTACCCATCAGAGAACTGGGTGGATTTTCTTGGAGACAACAATTCAGGGTGGGGTGAATCTAGTACAATGAAATCTACTTTTAAGACGAATAGAGAAGGAAGTAGCAAATACAATTCTTGTACTAGCCGGCCGTCTCCTCCTTTATGCAATTACACTTTGTTGTTGACCTTCAGTAGGCAATAGTCACATAGTTTCTGTGGGTAATACCTGTGGCCGCGATCTCGCTGTTACAAGGTCAAATTTATTGTTCGCAGGGAGAAATATCTGTGGGAAGAAATTTCCACTTTTGAGTACATTTCCAGAGCCGTAACTCACGCGATAAATTAATTTTTCATGTTTTTGCCTTGAATTCTCTCACACTCGTATATTGTCTTATATATATTTATCTATGCATTTATTTGTTAATATATAAAGTGGTATGTGTAGTGGTAAACTTGAATATTTTTATTACAATAACGTTCATTTTGGTAGAGAGCTATTTCGCTGGCACTCGACAGGACCAAAGGAGCCAAAATAAGAAAAATGAAAGCAAGTGTATTTTTTATACTGAAAACAAAGAGACGATCAAGGAAGTAAACAAAATAATTTAATAACAGGCTGGGGAAAGCCCGCCAATTTTTGTGACTGGATGTCCAAACCAATTTTAAACTATAAACAAATTCTTTTTCCTTGCAAAGAGGTGGTAATGAAAGTTGAACATAATTTTCTCTGATGTTCCTAAATAAAAGGTAAACCAATCTGACTGATTTGTCACGAACTTTTCACTCCATTCACGGTGTAGCAAAAAAAAGCTGTGCTATAGCAGAATAGCATAGCATTTGCCTAAAAACACTGAGCATGTGCTGTTTTATTCTTTCTGTCAGCCTTAAAGATGCATGGCTTATGTACCTGGCATCACACTGGCCTCTAAAAGTCATACACAACTATACCTCTTGAACGAAGGAAGAAATTTCCGCGAGGTAAAAATAACTAAGTTGCGAGAATTACGATAACATTCAGAAACTGCCCTGGTAATTGGATTTTTTTAAATTTAGTAGAAACCAGTCTTTTCCAGGGTAGTTTGAGCTGTATGGGGCACTTTTTGGGCCTTGTTTTTTTATTGTTTTCGAAACTAGATAATTTGTACCGAATTACTTTCTCGAAAACACCGTTACATCGTTAACGATAACCATTAGACAGCAAAGTTTGCTTAAATTTATTTCTCCTGAAAATTTCTAAGAAAAGCAAATAATGACAGCACGATGGGCTAGTGTTTTTATTAGACCAATTTGTAACTGGGTGGAACTCAAAAAATCTTACTGTATGTATTGACCTGTGATGGTCGGTTTTCGAAACACACTGGTTTTAAAGGAAGTCAGAGTTTTTTCTGGTAAAACATCAATAGCTTGAACTCACTCACTCTCTCTCTCTCTCTCTCTCTCTCTCTCTCTCTCTCTCTCTATCTATCTATAT
>RDPX01000316.1:18474-60203 GCA_003991215.1 Morbakka virulenta
CTCTCTCTCTCTCTCTCTCTCTCTCTCTCTCTCTCTCTCTCTTTCTCTTTCTCTTTCTCTCTGTATATATATATATATATCATTTTATGTGTATATATAATTATATGTATATATATAAATATATCTCTGTGTGTCTTCCAATATTTATACATAGTGATCGATATCTGCAAAGAGCTTCATAAGAAAAAAGCGGGCAGAAAACTATAGAAAGATTTAGGAACAGCACATTTGACCTACGACCAAATTCAAACCCTTCTTCTGGAGACCGAACAAGAAGTCAACAATCGCCCAGTCACCTACTCATACCTAGATGAAATGGAACCGAGTCTCACTCCAAACCATCTCCGGTTCGGTCGTCGTCTACAATCGCAATCACTCAACAACCTTACAATCTGCCAACCAAGGAGTACGATTCTACATTCTACAACGAAGTCGATACAACTATCTCAAAATCTGGGAAAGGTGAAAAACCGAGTATTTAACCGAACTTCGAAAAGGACGTCGCAACACGGAAAAGTCTCAATCCTTTGTCCCGATGAAAGGAGACGTTGTCATTGTACACGAAGATTACACACCGAAATCATTCTTCCGTCTAGCTGTCGTACAAGACGTTCACACCGGAGTCGACGGATTATGTCGTAGTGCGACTGCCAAACTTGGTAAGACTCAAAACATCATTAGCCGTCCAAGTTATTTCCAATCGAATATGTTCTCAGCAATGAAACGAAATTGGAACCAACGAAAGAAAGCGAGCGATTAGCGAGAATAAAGGACAATTAACAAACGAAAAACAACATCAACTAATAAAGAACGACCAAGAAGAAATGTGGCAATTTTAGCGGATTTGAAACTAAAATACAATGCTTGATAGACTTTTGACTTAATTGAGACGTGGTATTGTATGACCTGACCCCACCCAATATCGCGGGGAATGTTACGTAACTTTCCGTTACACGTGACCTTTGTTTTGTTTGTACATTTTTTGAAACGACATATCATTCCAGAAAAAATGTCTCACGATCAAAGAACGAAGAGAAATTCTTCGAAAAATTATTCTATTTAATACAGTTCACTATCTACGAAATTAACAAATACTTCTACAACTACCACGACTATTACAGGTACTCCTGCTTCACTAGTGCGGTTTATTACAGCTTTTTTTGTCTACAACCATCAAAGCAGTCACTGTCAAATATGTTATATAATTATTAAAAAAAATTTTTCAATAATTTTTTGCAGATGTGTGCAAGGAAGAAGATGATGAAGACGAGGAGAATTCAAAGGATGACCATAGTGAACTGTAGCACAAATACGTTTTAGACGCATACCTAACAATTTATGAAATAGTAGGTTTCTTTTACAATTCCTTCATCGGTGGCTCTTGAGCCCGCCGTTTTCTACAAAATATTTAACTGTGAAATGTCGGGTGTCTTGGCTGCGTTATATTTTTCATGGATTTTCGTCACGATTTCACTCCAGGGATTTTGCTAAATCTTTGGGTTATTGTCGTTTTTTTACAAATTCTTTGAAGCTTGATGCTTGATTGTTTTGTTTGAAAGACAAACAGCAAAGAGAAGCATTGATGTACGATTAGTTGCATAAATATAAGTCAGAACCTTGCACTATGCACTTAATTGTCTTTTTTTGAGTGAGTTCCAATTTTTGATCACGACAATATAATTGGGACCAACGACTGATCGTCGCTTTTGTTCATGGTTTCCTTCCATCATTTTCAAAGCCCGTGTTATTGAAAAAGACTGGTTATTGAAACCGAAAAAAAGTAGAACCACGACTTGGGAGAATTAACGCACCCTGCTGTCCACAAAATATAACCAAACGCTTGATTTGTTCACGTATTTTTGGCAAGTTTTTTCAACTTAATTGACCGTAAGCAGGTCTAGAGGCCATTTCATTGCAGAGGGTTGCTATTTTATTGTGTTTTTTTTCTTTTTAGACCTATTTGTTTGTGCACTAAATCCCTCTTCCATTTGTATCTTTGGAAACATTTACAAATTTAGTAGTCGGGCACATAAAACGGATTGACGAATTGGGTGCAGTATTCCCAGGAAGGCTTGTGAGGATCGGTAACCTCTAGTATGATAAGCTTTTAATCTATCACACCGTCACTACTGCTTGAATTACAGAACTTTCTATCTTGATAAGGCATTTAAGAGTAAAATGTTGGATATGATCAGCTTTAGACAGAATGGGGACATGTCCTGTGAATATTCATGGCGTAAAGCCTAGTAGTGACACGGAACGCCAAGGGCAAAAAAGAAAGAGGAAAAATAACAACCTACACTGATACTGATGCATTACCCTTCTGACAGATCGGTTTAATAAAAAATGCTGCACGCAAAATGTCATTTAAGCTTGCGCATCACGTGAACGATGGAATAACATTTTCATCATAACCAGGATAAAGTATGACACCTGAGGACGACAAGTATATTTGAAATGTAACAGCTGTATTTGTGGAAGCAGATTCATCTCAAAATGTTTACTATGATTGAACTTATTGCAGCAGAACTGTTACGAAATTTTCAACTGTACTTTATTAAAGGAAACCCATTCAAAAGGGGAAACGTTTCTTTCAATAGCCTACAGCCTAGTGTCACGTATACACGTATGTACAACAGCAGTGTATATTATATATATATATATAGAAATCCAGTATAGTATACCAAGTAACTAGACAAATTTAGCAGTTACTACTAGTTTCATGTTTTCTTAACAATCTTCAAACTGCAATGGATTCTAGTAGTAACTGCTAAATTTGTCTAGTTATTTGTATACTATACTGGATTTATAAACGCTCTGGAAACATTGAGCACTCTTAGTGAACATTGGTATACTTTACTAATATTACTATATATATATTATACATATACATAGTATATATATATATATATATATATATATATATATATATGACTCATCTTCCATCTTTCTGTTCTTGCGTCTATCCATGTATCTATCTCTTTGTTGATATACCCATCCATCTCCACCAACCTGTTAGCCTGTGTCAGCAGAACAAATGGGAAGTTCATTACTTGTAGTAAAACTGGTTGATAGCAAAGTTAAATAGCTAAGCACAGCTGTACAAAATTACGGAAAGGTATTTAAAAATGTTAGCATTTTTTATTCTTATTCAGATAACGATACGAATAAAAGCTTTTTTCTTGGGTCGGCCACAATGTAGAATTTTGTCTTCCAAAAACAAGATTTTTACGCAATTTAAAAAGCTACTGAGAAATTGGTTTCTATTGAAAGAACCTGTTTAAAGTTTTTAATATAAGTATTACAAAATATAAAATATAAAAGTTACGGAATTGTATAAAATTTTTCTGTTCTTAAAATACTATTTCATGTAGTTTTCGTCTACGGCATTATTGAAGTTCATGTAACATGCAACTTTTTTAATTCATTGCCACAGATCGTAGATAGTATTACCACTGTAAGATAGTAAGTATAATAAGGTTCGGCGTTTGTGATAAAAGACCATTTAATTCGATTTCAAGTATGTGCTTTTGAAACTATTTAGTGCTACGATATAAAACTCTGGGTATAAGGCCTTTGCCGTCGCCTACCAGTCTCTTCCTGATGTACTTCCTTACCATATTAAAGAGGAGGGCAATCTAGATGTGGTAAAGTAACTCACTGAGATGAGGTTGTATCAGCTTAGTGAAACAGCAATGAACAGAATGGAACGGAGATTGTTTTATTCAGAGGATTGGCACACGTTATGAGGGACGTGATGGTATATAACACACACACAAACTTAAAGGCACTTTGATGGCGAAAGGCACCAAATCGCCACTTGATTTGTGATAATAAAAGATAGAATAAGATGCTTTCATTTGAATACAATTTAATCCAAGGAAAGGACCTTGAATACTAAGCTCTTTGCTCTCCTGAAGATCTCTATTGTGATACGAAAAGGTCTCTTGTAAAGTTACATCATTGTAAACTATTCCTGGTTTTCCGCTATTGAAAGTCACTTCTTCTTCTTTAGGTGCCGTGCCCTTCCAGAACGTTGGCGATCATGTTTCTCCACAGCTTCCTGTCCCTCGTTCTCCTCAACAGTTGTTCCTCAGTAGTGTTGGTCACTGCTGCTATGGTCTTCAAAAACTTGATTCTTGGTCTTCCTCTCCCTTTCGTCTCTTGTATTTTCCCGGTTATTGCTAGGTTCTCCAGGCCTTCTTTCCTCATTACATGTCCGAAAAATGATAGCTGCCTTTTTCTTATGGTCTTCATGACTACCTTGGCGTAGCTGGCTCTTCGCAGTACTTCCTCGTTACTTATATGATCTGTCCATGGTATTCTCAATATTCTTCTCAGTATCCACATCTCAACTGCGTTCAATCTCTTCTCCATTTCTTGTGTGACTGTCCAGCTTTCACAACCATATGTCAGAACAGGAAGAACATAGCACTTCATTATCCTTATCTTGGTTCCTACTTGGATGGACGTCAAGAGATTTCCAAGGCACAGTTGACCTGTTCATTCTTCTTACTTATGGCCATACAAGATATCTTCTTCTGATTAATGCTAAGACCTTTGACGGCAGCACTCTTTTCAACAACAGTGTTTAAAATGTCCTGGAACTTCTCTGGCGAATCTGCGACGAGGGTAGTATAGTCGGCATATCGAATGTTGTTCCAGTTTTATCCACCTACAGTGAACCCTTCTTTTTCTTCAGTGGCCCTCATAATGTATTCACTATATAAATTGAACAGAACTGGGGATAGCACACATCCTTGTCTAACGCCCCTTCTTATCTAGCAGTTTCTTCCAACTTCTTTGTTAACTCGTACTCCTGCTGTCTGCTCCCAGTGTAAATTCCTCAGTATTCTAATATCTTTCTCATCGATGTCCAGAGATTGCAATATGTCCAGCATTGCTTCGTGCCTCACTTTGTCGAATGCTTTACTATAGTCGATAAAACATACATCTTGTTGCATCTCTATCGCTCTTTCGGAAAGCATTCTCATAATGAAGATGGCATTCTGTGTGCCTGCGTCTGGAACGAATCCAAATTGATGTTTACTAATCTCTGGTCTGGATGCTCTGCGTGTTCTTGCCATGATTACTCTCATAAGGATCCTGGTGATATGGCTCATGAGGTTGATGGTTCTGTGCAGTTCACATTCTGTTGTCCCTGGTTTTTTAGGCAAGGCTATGAATATAGATTTTGACATATCCGATGGTATTTCGCCGCTGTCAGATTTCATTGAGGATATCTGTTACCTTCTCTACTCCAAATTCTTCTAGGGCTTGGATGGCTTCGATGCATATGCCATCTGGTCCCGTGGCCCTGTTTCTCTTCATCTTCCTAATGGCTGCTTGAACTTCACTTTTCAGTATCTTGGGACCGTCGAGAGGTTTCTTGATGTCTGGTTTTCCACCTCTGTCGTCCATAAACAGCTCTTCTGTATATTCTGCCCATCGTTCCATGAACTCCTTTGTATCAAGGGATGAGATCCCCCTCATCCCTTGATACAGCCGCTTCCAGAGCATGATCGCTTTCCTACTAGCTTGTTGATTTTCTTGTGCATCGATGTAGAATCAGAGTCCTTGTATCGTTCTACTTCGCCACATTGGTCATTGAGCCTTTCTTCTTTTGGCTCTCTGCACTTCCTCCTGATCTCGCGATTCAACGCCTGATACTGATCTGATTCTTTTTGTTGTACCTTTTGTCGTTCTCCCATCAATGTTAAGATTTCGGGCGTCATCCATCTGTTCTTCCTTTCCCTCTCGATTGGAGGTATTAGGTTCTCCGCTGTTTCCACTACGGCTTCTTGAAGGACTGCCCACTTGCTGGAGCCTACGCTCTCAAGGACTTGAAAGCGGTTTTTAAACTCAACTGCATATAGTTCTTTTATTTCTTCGCTTTCTCTGAGCAAGTTCCTTGAGGCTTTGCATGCGGCGTGGCACGCTTTAGCCTACGCAATTTAAGTTTGATGGTGCAGACAACGGGGTTGTGGTCGCTGTCGCCGTCAGCTCCAGGATAACCTTTTGAATTCGTTACTGCATTCCGGAATCGATGGTCTATCGTTATGTAGTCAATTTGATTTCGTGTTCTGTCTCCTGGATCTTTCCATGTCCATCTGCGTCGTGCGGGATTCATGAAGAGTGTATTAGTGATGCACTGGTTGTTGGCTTTGCACTAGCTGATCCATCGCTCTCCTCTTTCATTTATCTCTCCAAGTTCAAACGTCCCTGTCACCTGGGGGATTTCTTCGCTGCCAACTTTTGCATTGAGGTCGCCCATCACTACGACAATGTTTTGTGATTTACATTGCCTCTTGGCTTCATCTAGTTGCTCATAGAATAGATCGATATCTTCATCGTCACTTTCTTCTGTTGGAGCATATAGCTGTATGATGCTAATGTCGAAGGGCTTGCCCTTGATTCTCACCAGCATAACTCTTTCTGATAGCGTCCAATATCCTATGAGGCACTTGCTGAGTTTTGGGTCTAATATAACTCCTACTCCCTTCTCATGCTTGCTTCCGCCTGAGTATATGATATTGTATCCATCCATGGTGAAACTACCAGAGCCTGACCACCTCGTTTCACATAGCCCCAGCATGTTAACATTTAGCCTATCCATTTCTTGTTTGATGTTTTGTAGTTTTCCGGTCTGGTACAACATCCTCATATTCCATGTACCGATTCTTTGTGTGAATTTATTTCTGACAGTATCTTGATGACGGTCGGAGTCCACCTGTCGAACATGGATAGTCCTGCCGAGCGATGTGCTAGTCCCCTTCACGCTTTTGGTGTTGGACATTCTTTTGTGTATCAAACATGACTTTCTTGGCATTTTACGGTGGTGGTTTGCCATTGCCTTTCACCGGTGGCTGGCCACTGGTAATTAAAAGCCTCTTTGTGCCCTCGGCATACCACGATGCGCTTGCAGGTTGCGCCTTCTTGCCGTTGGTCTTTTAAAAGATTCTTTCGCCAATCTGCCGCTTCCCGACTTCGTGCGCTTAGTGCGAGACGTGCACTATCACCAACAGCAAGCTGTGTTGGCTACCCTCATGTCGTTTAGCCCGCCAGGTGAAGGGGTTTACCGGGGTGTGGCCGCTGCCGCGAACATGCAGCTACTTTGAGCCAGACATGAGAGTTGAGTGACTTCGGAAGACCAGTGGGTCCATCTACCCTGGGGTCAGCTGATGGTTGCCACTGGATGATACTCCCTCCGTACACTCCATACACCCCGAAAGTCACTTAAGCACCAAATTTACGAGCATATTCTAGCATGTCTCCACAGTTAGACTGACACCCAGATCGTGTTCTCCTATTCAAAAAACTATTGGAATTCAGTTCATATCTAAGAACGTTATTGCTGTGCTTTGATTTTCGCATTCCCCTTTTTTCCATGGCCACTTTTAAAGACTCGAAAAATATTCTTGAATTTAGGCATATCATGATTTGACATCTTTTCTAAAATGCCAGCCTTGTAGGCTGATGAACATTAGATACCCTTTTTAGCTAATACTACTAAACTCCCTAAGTAAACAAATGATAAGGCTGGTTGTAGTCGTGTATTGTGTATACAAATCCCTCTCTGTCCTAGTAACAATCTTGGTCAAAATAATATTGTCGTACTACCGTTAAAAGAGTATTATAAAAATGATGGGGAATTTTGCAGAAGGATTTAACATTTACGAAGAGTTGGAAACCCACAGGGAATGCGTAAATTTGATAAGATATCTCGCAGTTCTGGAAAAGGAGGCCGTAACAAGAAGAAAAAACAACGAGAACTCAATAATGCCACATGGAATGTTTAAAAACTTTCCGAGGGTGGGAAATTTCAAAAAATTAGAGGGTAAGTAGAAAGACAACGTTCAAATTCTAACGTAAAGTCTATGGTACATGGTTCACCATATAAAATCTTGCTACCTGTGAAACTTGATGCTTGAAATAAGGTAACTGCGCATCACAAATAATACAGTTTTTCTAAAGAATTTCCACCTCAGTGAAGTCCTTTCCTTCTTTCATGATGACAGCTTTAAAATAGTGAGCTTCTCTAATTTGGAATGAACACTCACCACCTGGTACAGGATAGAACATAGATTTTTGCAGGAAACTGAACCTGTTGCTGGCGAGAGAAATGAGCCAGCAGGACAATAATTATTATTGAGTATAAGTATACAACAGGACTTATAAGTACAGTAGAATAAAGCAAGTGGGTGTGACCCTTCTTTATGGAAGGGTCCGGTTACTGTCTTCGAGCTTTTCGGATCGCAGTTGTTACCAAAAGGCGCTTCTCTTCCCAACAATCAGAAGGTGCTCCCTGGCTAAAACTTGGGAGTGTAAGCTGTGTGAAAGCGGTTTGGGTAGCCATCTCATATGCTGTGCGGCCTTAAAGGGATACGATGTTAACCCACCCTTCATAGGCTACATTAGGTCTTTGATTTAAACCCAGTCATTAATTTGCATTGACATATTAATGGAACTAAACTAAGATTTCTCATTTTTAGTGATCGTTTTTATGTGTCTGTAAATTCCTTTTTTTCAGCCTTTAAAATTTATGCATAGCTTTTTGCTATCTGAGTGGTACGTGTGTATCTCTATGTGTGTAGTGTCTAAATGTTTATATGTCTCTGTGTGTCGGTATTCATGTGTGATCACAAGCTAAGTAGTCTTGTTTTATGGCTAAAATTGAATAAAACAGACTCCTTAATGAGTCAGAAGTACCGTGTTTCTTTTTGTGCCTGTCTTTTTGTCTAAACGTCTGTCTGTGTGGCCACTTACTAAGTATTTATTGTGTCTTTATGCGTTACTTCTTTGAATAAAGGATAGTACAAATTGATTTACCTGGTCAAAAAAAAAAAAAATTAAGATATATAAATATATAGATTTATACACACACACACACACATATATATATATATATATATATATATATATATATATATATATATATTTGTGTAATTTTGTGTATTCGTATCAAAAAGTGCTCAATGCATATAGCAGAGCAATATACATAAGGTAAAACACGAAAAATAAGAACTGTGATTGCAACTAATAGTTTCACGATATTTCGATCATCAGGCAATAATGCTACAAATACGGCACGAGCTTTGATAAACAAATAAAGGAGGCGGCTCATCAAAAGTAAAAATTACGTATTACAATGCGTTAATGTTCTGAGAAAGGAAGAAAGAAAGGAAGTCCCATGTGGATACGGTTTAAAATTACTAAAGAATGATTTACAGCCGAACACCCATTTACCCAATTTGAAAGTAAATCACTCTTAATCACTCTTTAGATTCGGGGACCTGTTGCTTGCGTAATGCGGAGCTCACTGCGCTTGCGAAGTTTGAGCACTCTGACAGGATCCCACAGTAACTCTTTAGGCTGTTTTGCTCCGGCAACATGACCAGAGAGTTATGTCTCAGAAACTCTGTGCTGTACTGATGAGCCCACAAAGGGCAAAACGGTACTGTCTGCAGATTGAGTATATATAATATGTATAATATAATATATATAATAAAATATAATATATATAGTATTAGACTGAAACACTCAGAAAACTTTAGCCAAAGCTGGAACTGGCTGATAAAATGACAATAATGAGACAATCCATACATGAACAATCCACAACACAACGAAAAAACATAATAATGAACTATCCGCAGAGAGAAAGAAAAATAATGATGTATGAAGGATAAAACCATGGTGAAGCGTGATGAAAAATGTAAAATGATAGATGACTAAGAATAATGATTAAGATGATAATAATGACTAAGAGTAAAGTAGATATCATGGATCATCAGTCGATTACCATGTCAACCATTTCGGGCATTTAAAATCGAAATGGACATACCGACATGGCTGCCCAGCAGTACTGATCAGGTTCCACCTCCAGGGAGAGAGTGGAGATGAAAGTGAATAATAGAAGAAATAAAAGAAAAAGAAAATGTAAGATTCATGCAACCGAAAGATAAAAAATACACAATCCGTAGGGAAAAAAAGGTGGTGATGGGGTGGTGGTGGTGGGGGGAATCATAGTAGAAAAAGAGTACATATGGACAGAACGAAGAAGGAAAAATAAGATATATTACAAGAGGATAAAGAAAGAAACATATATATATACATTTATATGTGTGTGTGTAAACAACGAGGAAGAATTAAATATACCGAGAGGGTGAAGTGTGTGTGTGTGTGTGTGTATGTGTGTGAGAGAGACAGACAGACAGACAGACAGAGAGAGAGACAGACAGAGACAGAGAGAGAGAGAGACAGACAGAGAGAGACAGACAGACAAAAAAGAAACGAATATTTTTTATCAATTCATGTTTTAATACAGTTACGTTCTTGTTGAATGAGGTAAATGTATCACTATATTTTTCATGCATCTTGTCGAATCTCTTAACAATCTTATACATTTATTTTCACAAATGAATATATATTAAAAGTACAGTGAACTGGTGACTTGGTGGTGAGTGGAATAACATTGAAACCAAAACAGTCTTGCTTCGATTACCAAAGCGAAAAAGAATCTTAGAAAATAAAAAGCCAGAGAGTGGTGTCAGGGAAGGATATCCGATCATGAAACCCTTCACTGCTCCCATGAAGTCCTCTGGACATTGGAAAAAGCACTTTAAAGAAAGAAAAAAGGGTATTAGAAACACTACTATAAACGTGTTAGTAAATAGCAAATGCTATGAAATTTGTGCCTGATTAAAATAGCGTTATTAATAGCATAATTCAATGTATGTTACTTTTGTATAAGCAACTTTTTAAACCTACTTAAAAATTTAAATAAATTACAAATCATACAAAGCACTCACTGCTTTGCTACCTTTATTGTAGGAAAATTTAATTTTAATAACTGCAAGATATAAAAAACTGTTTTAGCGACTGACCAGTAATTCTGTATCTGTACATAAAAACATCTGGGTCTTATCTCAACCGATTATACAGTTTAAGCCTTATTATTATCTTCTTAATCCTAAAAGACTGCCCTAAAGGTGGGAATTTCCTAGGAATCTTTTGAAATCTACCTTCTGTTTCCAAATTCTTGGAGCTTTACCAAAAAGATGTCATGCTTTGGCTTTGCTTCAGCAAAATGAGCTTTCAATTATAATTATGAAACAATGACTAGTTTAATCTCTTAGACATTCTCTTAGTTCTTAGCTGTAGTTGTTTAGTACGAAAAATCTATCCTGTAACCTTTAAAATTAATTACTCTACATACTTGTCAATTGTAAAATGTCAGAAACATTTTTTGAACAATGAAGCTTACTTGAGGAATTTTGTTTTTAATGCTTTCCAATATTAACGGTGAAAATATGTGTTTAACGTCTGTATCATACACCATACTCTCTCCTTTTGCAACTACGTTAATGTATGGGTGCTGTTTCTGTTACCACATATATATATATATATATATATATATATATATATATATATATATATATATATATATATATATATATATATATACTAGATGTCTCAATCCTCCATTAAAAGCTAATTTATTGTAAAGTGTATTCTTGCCCAGCGTTTTAAGCATTTTGTGCTTCACCACGCATACATTCACACAGAGCTTATAAAGAAATAAAAGTGAAAATTATATTTTTCATTAAAGTGAGTTTCAATCACTGTCTACACCTCTACTACATTTCGAGGATCACATAAGAAATAAATACAATAATTATTATTGCTTTATGTGTGATTCTTGGCAAATGTGATAATTGTATATTTATATTTTTGTATACATTTATGATTTTTACCAAATAAACTCAAATCAAATCAAATGTCAACCGGGCTATAGTAGGTGCCTTTTTATTCGAATACTGCATAACTCGAGGTATCCTGTTCTCGAACTGGAAGGAAGAAATTTCGGTTTCTGCTTCATTTTTAAAGAGATTCAAAGTTAAAAATATTTACAAAGTTTATTTGCCCAATAATTATTAACTGGGAACTCCATTACTAAGGTTGGCCTTTTTTCAGTAATCTTGGTATAATATGAAAAAGAATCTGCTTCGAGGAAGTAAAATAGAATTTTCGCAAATCTTCCACTCTTCCTCTTCTTTAACTGGTCAAAACTTTATTTGTCTTTCTTTACTCATATAGTATATTAATCCACAGGATTGTCAGGTTCTCTCTGCTGTTACACTGACAGGGGGTATCCAGATATCTTTACAAACAATCTCTTTAAATGTAGCTGTCCAAGCTTAGATTAGACGTTATGATTACTGAAAAATCGTCCTGCATATATATTTATTCACAAGTGACTGTATTCTGCATTGCGACCAATTTAAAAACTCTGGCAATTTGCATGAACTTCTTCCTCAGCAAACAGTTACAGGTCATATAAATTTTTACGTTTGCGTGGCATGAATAAATCTATCAAATACAGCATTCGAATGTCTAGCATTCGAATTTATTTAACGTTTAAATCGAATAATTTGAAATTCTTTTGGTTTGCGCATTCAAACAAAATGGCAATGATGCATCATCATCATCATCTTGCAGCCTCAGCCGAGATAGAATTTACTACAGTCCTCCAGTATACCCTATCGGTCATAGCTGTTAGAAGGTCTTCCTTGGCGATGGCAGTGTTCCTGCATATGATGTCTGGAAAGGTGAGCTTCCGAAACTGCTTGAGTGATGATGGGTACCTCCATAAGAGAAACGACGACACAAGTTCATCTGAGGCACGTGCACAGTGTCCAGCAAATTGGACGCGTCTTCTTTGGACTAAGGTTGATATGCTTGGTAGGTCACCGTATATCATTTAAAGAGTTGGATGTTTTTTCCATGAAAGATTTAATACTCTTCTGAGGAGACGGGTATAGCGTCCATCTAGGCGGCGGTGTTGTTTAGCGGAAAGAGTCCAAGTTTCAGATCCGTAGAGTAAAATGGGTTCGATTATATCTCGAAAATTTCTGATTTTGATCTTACGGTTGAGCTGGGATTTTCAGATCTTATCCATTTTGTTACATGCAGTCCATGCCATACCTTTCCTGGTATTAAAGTCTTTTTCAGAGTTTATTATGTGTGATCCTAGATACTTGTAGTCTTCAACACATTTGAGAATGTTATTTGAAAGAGTTTTAATTTTGATGTTGTTGCGAATGTTAATTGGTATACACTCTGTTTTGGTTTCATTCAGCTAGAGCCCTGTGCAGTTTGCTGCTGATTCAAGGGCAGCCTGCCTGTGAATTAATATGGTTGTCAGACAAAAGTGCAATATCGTCAGCAAAACCAGCATTACTGTTGTGAAGAGCAGGATAACGTGAGCTTCTTCTGGGCTCGTACATGAGTCCATTTTCTTTCATTGTATCCACGGAAATCCGCATGATGTAATCGATTACAATGATGAAGAGGAATGGTGCAGGTGTATCGCCTTGCAGAATACCAGCAAGAATGTCAAAAGGCTCTGTTTTGCCATCCGGTGTCAGGACAGCGAAGCATGTGTTTGTATACAGGACTTTAACAGTTTCAATGATTTCTGTTGGAATGCCATAAAGCACTAAGATTTCGAACATTGTTTCGCGGTTAACAGAGTCAAAAGCCTTGCAACAATGCAGCAAGAACGCAAATTAAACACAAGTGTCTGGAAGGAAAATATAAAGCTCTGAAGTTAGTAGTGAAAAAGAGGAATATCAAAGCAGAATTGGCTCGAAAATTTCAAGTTCCTAGAAATACGTTGTCTACTTGCAATTGAAACCAAGAAAAGGTTTCAATGCACTTGACCGAGGAGAGAATTCTAAAAAGCGAAGGATACGACAGGAAACATCTGCAGATAAAGAAAGTAATTTTTAAATGACTTCTTTCTGTAAGCAGTAGAAATGTACCTGTATCTATCGAAACAATCAAAGAAAAATCTTTGCATTTTGTCAGAGAAACTTTGCTTTGGAATTTCTGGGCCTCTGATGAATCGGTAAATCGCTGGAGGCCTCGGTTTCATATTTCCATGACAAAGATCTCAGAAGAGAGCAATACCCGCAACTATTCCCTCAGGTAAAGACTTAAACAAATTTACAATGCAATGAGATTGAGCTATTTTACCAATCCCTGCCAGGTTGGCCTCTCCATCACAAAACTGAAAGTTGTGTGGGCGGAAAGCAAACTAAAGTTCGCCTTACTGGCTTAGTAGCACCGAATGCCTTAGGAGACAAGCTCCGGATATTAATGATCGAAAAGTCTGAAAAATTGACTTGTTTCACTGGCTTAAACATTTTCCATTCAGTTACAGAAACAAGAAAATAACTGGAAGGATCTTATCTTTTTCGAGGTGTTAGTTTGAGATGCCGAGGAAAAGTTCGCATTTCAAGACAGGAATATTGTGTTATTGCTGAATAATTACCCAGTACATCATCCTGTTAACCATTTGAAGTCGATAAACCTGGTGTTTTCCCCTCCAAATGCGACCTCTAAATTTTAGATAATGGATCAGAGCGTTACAAGATCTGAACCGGCCATTCCTAGTTTGATCAAAGTGATTGACAGAAAGAAACCTATTTATACATTTTTCATACTGGACGCTAAGAAAATGCTGGACATAGCATGGTAGACCTATCCTCAACAAGTCATTTTGAAGTGTTTTGCAAAAGCAGGTATTCCGGAAGACAGACAGGAAGTGCTCATTTGGGATGACGATGATTTCTTTAAATTTTTCGATAACCAGTTGAGTATACATGAAAATGGACATCTGATATTTTCGTCTTGGCAAGACTTCAAAAAAATTTTGAAGAGGAAGATGAAGATAATTAGGACTAGTTAACACTAAGCACATTATGTGAGACAAGGAGTTGTTGAAGGACATAATGGGTGTAAAGAATATCGAAGATGAGATTGTCACAGATAAGGTTGTTGGTACAACAAATCATTGAGGACCACTCGGTCCAAAAGCCAATAGGCTTCTTGAAGTAGTAGAAACAAAACATGACTGCTTGCTGTTCACGAAAAATAGAAAGGAAGTACAGCTACATTTGAGAAAAAGTAATTGTATCATTCAAACTGAAATCAGTAACAGCTTCGAACCAACGACAATCAGTGTTTACTTTTGTAAATGCAGTTAAACTTAGCACAACTGATGATGAACTTTGAAGAACTTAATTAAATTATTAGTGAGAATAAAAGGCAAAGCCTTCGACATCAGCAGAATTAAAGTGTATGCCTCGACAGCAGAGAGCAGCGAGGAAGACTTAGATTTGTTGTACGAGCAACCTGACGAAGCAAGAAGGCAATGTGAGTCACAAGATGTCAACATTGCGATGGGCGATCTTAATGCAAACGTTGGTAGTGAAGAGATTGCTCAAGTATCAGGAAAATACGGGCTTGGAGTGATCAATGAAAGAAGAGAACTATGGGTTAGCTGGTGCAAAGCTGACAACCAAGTTACAAGAAAGACCTGGTTCAAGAACCAGAAGCGACGTTTATGGACATTGAGAGGTCCGGGAGACATAGTAAGAAACCCAATCGACCACATCAATATCAACCATTTGAGGAACCCAGTCCAAAATGAAGAAGCATACCCTGGAGCAGACTTTGACAGCGACCACAATCCAGCAGTCTTTACCAGCAAAGTTATCCTCTGCAGATTAAAATATGTTGTACCAGACACAAAACTGCAATAGAATCCAGTATGGAAAAATGCAGAGACGAAGGCTGTATGTGCAGCTGCTGTGCAAAATTGATTTATTGTTTTCGAAAGCGAGCAAGTCAACAAATAGGAGATATTGAAGGAAGACATTGTTGAAAACAGGCAAAGGGCTAATCCCATCGATAAAAAGAGACCGGAGAAGAGAATGGTTGTAAACAGAGATCTTGAAAATAATTGAAGAAGGGCAGAAAAGGAGAAATAGAGATCTTGATCAGTATTGCAAGCTGAACCGAAACATCAGAAGGAAGTAGAGAGAAGTGAAAGAAGTGTGGATAAATGGCCAATGCACTGAAATCAAAAGATGCAGAACAGCAGGACCACACAATATCTGTATTGAAATGATCCAAGCACTCGATGATTTTCGAATCAACAAAGTAACAGAACTTGTCAATAAAATCAATAAAATTTGACATCCATCAGGGATTTCAAATTCAATTTTCATCGCTCTGACTAAAAACCGGGAGCATCAGGATGCGAGCTTCATAGAACTATTAGCCTGAGTCATGTAACGGAAATACCAATAATTATCATCATGGCAAAAACGCAAAAAGCATGAAGACCAGAAATAGGCAAATTTTTTGAGAATTTCTCTTCTTCATCAACTATAGCAAAGCGTGCGAAAAGGTGAAACAAGATACACAACCTGCTGGAGTTAAAATTCAGAATGCTGTCAAAAGCTACAACAACATCAATAGAAGAGTTGCACATGCGTCGTTCTATCTCTAGACCTATTCACTTTATACAGTGAGCAACTAATCAAATCGATCGAGGAAATAAGCGTTTCTCTGTAGGAAGATATAACATGAATAACATAAAATACGCTGACAATACAACACTACAACAGCTACAACGGCTCTTCAATATTTTTAAGGAAGAGAGCCCAAGGAAAAGATTAAGCATAAATCTTTTGTATACCATTCAGCAAGAAGCAGCAACATTTTGACAATCAATGACGAAAGAATACAGCAGGTAAACAGGTTCAACTACCTTGGAAGCATGCTTAGCTCAAATGGAAGCAACGTAGCAGAAGTAAAGAGGCAAATGGCAAAAAAGGTATTCGAGGGCATGTCAAGGATTCTGAAATTTCGATCGATTCTAATAGACACCAGGGTGAGAGTTTTCAACTGCTTTGCCTTCCCTGGCATGATCTATGGCTTTGAAAGCTGTACAGTCACGTTAGAGTTAGAAAAAAAATGAACGTGGCTCAACTGTGGGTGTTGCGCATGATTGTGAGAATTTACTGGAGAGAACATATTAGTAATGAAGAAGTTCTAAAACAAGCTAATTATAGCTGGGGGCTCCTGAAGAACATCTGGAAAAGACAACTGTCGTTCCCAGGTGGTATAATGAAGAAGGAAGGTTTGGAAAACCCGGCTCTCACAGGCAAGGTATGTGCAAAAAGAGGGACAGGAAGAAAAAGGACGACATTCGTGGAAAGCTTGTCGACAAGAACAGAATCAATGAGAAGGAAAATCTGGAAAAGACAAGAGCAAGATCCTGTGGAGTAGCATGGTCGCCAACGTTCTGCGAGGACACGGCGCATGATAATGAGAAGGAGGATGCGCCGAATACCTTGATTACCCTGAAATAATACCACTACTTGATCTGCATCTCGTGTTGCTGCACAGTTCAGTGGCGGATCAAGACTGATGTAACCTGTGAAACTATACTATCTATATTTACTGAAAAGTTGTTGTTGAGTGTAAAGCTAGTAGTATAGTAATTGATTGTTCAGGCGTATTGAGGAAAATTTTTATCAAAAGTATTCTGTTTAAAAAATTAAACATATCTCAAAAATACGAAATAATATTCAATTACTATACTACTTATACCTCTATTAAAGCATTATATAAAAGAGCCTAAAATATCAATTATTTTTCAACCTGTACGATATATAGGAGAAATATATAACCGTCTGCAGTAATAAAAAACTCTCACCATAATGAGAACAGAAAACATAAGATAAAAAAAGCATAAGGAATCTGAAAGTTATTAATACAATTGTACACCATTTTGAGGTGCATCAGACTAATAATTCTTCAACCTGTATTAATATAAGAAAACATAAATGATAATCACTTTTATGATAATGATGATGATGATTTTATGATTAATATTTATCAATCATGTTATAGATTTGATATAAAGGATCTATCATATGAGAATTTATGATTTAGATAAAATATTTGGTAACTATTCTTTTATATATTATATAAAATATATTAAAGCCAATACTACATTCACACCACAAGAAAATAAATTAATTTTGACCTTTTACCGTGTATGTGTTTTATAAAAATTTAATCATGCCTTTATAGGGCTATTAGTTGTATCGTTATTGATTGTTATTTCGTATTTTTGAGAAACGTTTAATTTTTCTAAAGAAAATGTTTTTGAAAAAACATTTTCCTAAATACGCCAGAACAATCAATTTCTATACTACTAGCGTTATACATAACAACAACTTTTTAGCAAATTTGAATGGTACATTTTCACAGGTTGCTGAAAATCAATTGATATTTTTGGCTATTTTTTATGAAAAATCCGATCATTTAAATAAAAACCGAATTGTGCGCTATCGAAGGTGATGATATAAAACAATTCGGTGTATATATTTTAGATATAACATAACATTATCCTCTAACTTTTTGATACTTGAAGAAAAATCTAACATGTACGTCATGAAAAGCACTCTTACTGACCTTTTGGTCAAGTAGGATTTCTACATCACATTCACGGCCTTTTCCATCAGTGCATATCCTAAAATTTTTAAAGAAAAAATTAAAATTTAAAACTTTTGCTGCCTGTGCCTGGAATACAATAACTTTTAAGCAACTTTAACGTTTCATAACAGCCAAATAAATTAGATTTTCCAAAATATCTCATCATACCTACAAACCTGCTGAATTAATTTGGAAATCATCAAATATCTTTCAAATCTCTTTGCGGCCTTTATTTGCAGAAACATTTATAGCATTGTGGAGATGAAAACAACCACTCTGTTTGTATAATATCACTTTGACGATAACACGTAGTTAGACCCTGAGTACGATTTTTGACAATCAGCAATCAGAATGTCTTAAATAAGTTACTCATTACTCCACAAATAAAAATGGGAAAATGCATAGAATAAAAAATTTCGTACAGCCTCCTATAAAGTTGGAGAGCTGAAACCTGTCAAATTTTTCTCTGGTCTTGCTGTTCAACATTGTGTTGAGCTTCATTTTTTATTTCAAAATAAATATGATAAATGAACCTGTAGTAGGTGTCTCTCAATTTTCGTTAATTTACTCCCATATTTGTATGAGAGGAAAACAAAATATTTTATATAACGTCAGTACATTTAGTTCACTTTCCAGTATGTTTAAAACAGCTTATAGTTTTACTTTGTATACTAGTTAGACCCAGTTTTGGGTCACCACGTTACTTTGTTTTGACCTGGGTTCATAAGACTGCTGATATTCTCTGGACTCCCACCATTTAAACGCTACTTGCTTTTGGCTGATAATCTAACACTGAAACTTAGTTTGGTATATATTGTCATCAAAATAAAACTCCCTTCAACGAGAAATTTATACACCATAACCATCCATCATTGAGTATCAGATAATATCAAAACCTTACGTGTTTTAAATTTCATAAGACTGCTGATATTCTCTGGACTCCCACCATTTAAACGCTACTTGCTTTTGGCTGATAATCTAACACTGAAACTTAGTTTGGTATATATTNTTTTCATCATACTAAAACTCCATTCAACCAGAAATTTATACACCATAACCATCCATCATTGAGTATCAGATAATATCAAAACCTTACGTGTTTTAAATTTCATAAGACTGCTGATATTCTCTGGACTCCCACCATTTAAACGCTACTTGCTTTTGGCTGATAATCTAACACTGAAACTTAGTTTGGTATATATTGTCATCAAAATAAAACTCCCTTCAACGAGAAATTTATACACCATAACCATCCATCATTGAGTATCAGATAATATCAAAACCTTACGTGTTTTAAATTTTCATATCACTTGATTACAAAACAGAAGATACAAGCTTTTACTATAAAAGAAAGTAGTATATATAAATTTAGTATCTATTGCTTTGGCGGCTCATTCTGTCTTAAATTTTTTTATTTATAACTAATGTGTCACATACTCCTAATGGCCTTTCGAAAAAGAATTTGATTTTGTGTTAAAAAAGCGAAGAGGTTTAGAAACTGTCTTGGGGTTAAAGGTAAAGAAAGTTAAACGACTGATAGTGGTCAAAGGATGTTGATTAAGAAGAAACCAACGAGAAAACAAAACCTCTTTAAAAATCGCACTTTCGGGGACCTTGAATTGATATAGCGGCCCTTTTCATCACCTGTTAACAACATTCCTAGAAAATCTCCTATCTCTGTCACTGTCTCCGTGTGTGTGTGTGTGTGTGTGTGTGTGTGTGTGTGTGTGTGTGTGTGTGTCTCTCTCTCTCTCTCTCTCTCTCTCTCTGTATCTCTCTTTCTTTCTCTCTCTTGTTTGCTTTACATTACTTATTGTGACTCTGCACTTCTAACAGTTATGGTGGGCAGGGCTCTCCCTGCAGTCAGTGTTCTCCAGTAGTCTCTGTCTTGAGCTATCTTTTCTGCCTCATTGAAGTTAATACCTATATCGGCAAGGTTATGTGATATAGTATTGAACTAGATGATTTTGGTTCTGCCTGGTGGTTTTTTGACTGGTCGCAAGAACTCTCTGAGTGCAAGTTTGGCTGGTGTTTTTGTCTGGCATACGTATTAAGTAGCCAAACCATCTTAATCTCCTTCTTCTAATTTGAATACTCCGTTCATTTGTCTTTGTGAGTTTGTGAGTTCATAGAGGTCTTTGTTGTTGATTGTCTTGGACCATTTTATGTTTACGAGCTTTCTAAGTAGCTGTCTCTGGAAAGCATCAATCTTATGATCGTCTTTTTTTGTTAGTGTCCATAGTTTACTGTTATACAGAAAGATGTTAGATATGAAAGCATTTAAGGTTCTGATCTTGATTTGTAGATTTAAGTTACTTTTAAAGATATGATCCAACTTATTATAGGAACTGATAGCTAGTCCTTTCCGTTTTTGATGTCTTCAATGGTCTCTAATAGGCTTTCCAGATATTTTCATTTTTTTCCATTCTTCACTGTTGTCGTCCCTGTGGATTTTTCCCCCCAGTCTTTCTTTTATTTACAAATAAGTTCCTCTTCTTTATTTTATCTGTTATTTCTTTTTCTGTGTTGTCCACTATGTGTGATGGGCTTGATACCCACCCGTCATCACCAGCGTTATTGTTGGTCGATGGTCAAATATATACCCTTAGGTATAGTGTGGTTATGTTCCTTGATCAAAAAAAAAGCATGCGCTCTTCTTTTATTTCTCGTGGCATAGCATAGAAGTGTTCTTGCTCAATGGTGCTTCTTTCTGTTTTCAAAGCTTGAAATAGGTATAGGGTGAACAGTACCGGGGACATGCCGTCACCCTGTGACACACCAATGTTTGTCTTAAACTTTTCACTCTGGTTACTTTTGCATCTTATTTGTAGTTTTACTTCTATGATCATAAATGCGATCATATGTAACTCTGCAAGATTTAATATTTCTGCGAAGTCTTTTATGAAGGTGTTTCCACAGTCTATATCAAATGCCTTGGACATGTCTGGCATGAGGATGTGAGTGGTGTAGTGTTTTCATGTAATTGCTTTTTCAGCAAGACATTTGAAGGTAAAAACATGTTACGTTGTGGATCTTGATGCTTGGTAGGCGGCCTGAGTAATGGAGATCTTTTGTTGAAATTGGTCAGATGTTCTGCGTATCATGCAGATTGCAAGAGTTTTCCTCAGTGTAGATAATAGTATGATGGTCCTTGGGTTCTCCAGGGTTTGGTAGTGGAATGAGAATTCCCTGGTCTACTTCATCTGGGCAGGTGCCAGTTTCGGGTATGTTTTTCAATGATTTGGTTATTCCTGTTACGATTTCACTGGGTCCATATTTGATTAGTTTACTGTTTTAAGTTGTTTATACCTGGGCTCTTGTTGTTCTACAGTGATGTAATGGCTTTCTGTATTTCTGTGGTATCAAAAGGTGGGGTAATAGGGGCTGGTTTAATGTTAATCTCTTTCTCTCTCTCTTTGTAAAATACGGCCTGAAAATGCTTTTTAATAATATCCACCTATTCTTTGCTGTTCTGTACATTTCCATATTTTCCATTGACCATTATATTTTTCTTAGGTTCTGTTATTTTGAACATTTTCCTTGAGTCATCTTTGCTATTTTATATGCCTTGTATTAGTGCCTTGACTCTGGTTTCATTTCTCTTTTTACTGCTGCTTTAATCTCTTTCATTACCCTTTTTCTCTCTTGTCCCAGTTCTTTTCTTTTGTTATTATCTTTTGTTTTGTTGACTTTCATTCTAATGACCCTTTGTTTTTCTGATAGCTCTTCCGCTTTTTTAATGTTGTTTCTTTTATTATCCTTCCTGGTGGATTCTACCTCTTTACCTGCTTCAAGGCGTGACCATTTTACGTTGTTCCATTTGCCATTTATGCTACTGTTTTGCTTTTCTTTGGTGCACAATTTATCTTTCACTGTTTGTTGGTATCTGTCCCTTATGTCCCCATCCTTAAGCTTTTCTATGTTGATGATCTCAGTGGTGTTTGTTTTCTTCAAAAGATGCCATTCTAGCCTCAGTTTGATTTTTACTAGCCTGTGGTCAGTATCTGTTTAAACGCCGTAAGATGATCTTGAGTCTAGCACAAGCGCCCGGTGTCTGTTTCTGATTATGATTTAACCTATTTGGTTCCTATAGGGGTTTCGTCTGCTTGCTTTTATTTCTGGGCTCTCCCACGTGTTTATGTGTGTCATTTTGTGTTGGAATAAGGTGTTTGTAACTGTCAGTTTGTTGTTGGCACAAGTTTCAATAAGTGCTTTGCCATTGTTGCTTATTAGGCCTTTGCCAAACTTACCAACAACCTCAGGGTAGTTGCCATGGCCTGAACCTGTCTTTGCATTGAAATCACCTTCTATGACGAGTATGTTGTTGCTCTTAACTTTACTTATAGTTCCATCTAAAGCCTCATAAAAATCCTCTCTCGGCTTTGGGTCTTTTTCACTTATTACTAAGATGGGTGCAATAGCGCAGACTACTGTGATATCTTTCCCGTTTACGATAGCTTGCATGGTACAGAGTCTTTCATTAATTCTATTAAAGCTGGGTGCTAAATTGCTATTAACTACAAAGCCAACACCATGGTGCGAGTTGTTATCTGTTCCTGTATAGTATAAATCATAGCTGTTACCTTGTTCATTTTTTATTGTTTTACAACCTGTTCCTTTCAGATGTGTTTCGTGCACTGCCAGAATTCGAAGGTCATATTTTTGCCTATCGTTTACTAGGTCTTTTTGTTGGTAATCCTCTTTTATTCCTCTTAAATTTAGTTTTCCTAATTTCAGTCTTTTGTTCTTGCTCATTTTGTTGTTATTTTCCGCTTCAGGGCCATCCATTTATTACGTTCGCATAAAATTAGCCATTTCTCGATCCCCCTCCTTGTTCGCACCTGTTCGCAGGGAAGTACCCCCCATGCGAACGTACGTTATACTTTTTTTGAGCGTCGTTGGTAGTTGCCATTTCGATAAATAACTTAAAAATTATGTCATTGATTCTTCTTTTATAGGAGTTCACGTGCTTAAATTCGAAAAGTAAAAAATTGACGCCAGGCTTTTGTTGTGAGAAATGAAAGCAATTATAATTTGATACAAGCCAAATACAAAGGAAAGTAATTCCAAATAAACAAACAATAAATGTGTAAAAATAGATAAGAATAATTACACCTGCACACCTGTTTGTCGCTGTCACTACCCTGTGAAAACTGTAAGCAAATTTTTTTAATGTGAACGTTCTCACCTTGTGAACCCTACTCCCCATTGATAGCTTTTTAGAACCCCCCTCCCTCTTAGTGCGGACGTAATAAATGCATAGCTCCTTCGTTGACTAAACATAAATGTGAGGATAGAGACTAAAAAAGAAAGACAAATTTCCTGCCATGTGGATTCGTCACTTCCACAACCGAATAGAAAAACTAGTTGCACCACAAAATATCAAATTTCCCAATCCTTTCTTTCACAAAATGCTGACCACTGTTAACCTTTCTTTTTAGACCTGACAATAGAAGTCTCTCTCTCTGTTGTGCTTCACGTTACTTATTGTGACTCTGCACTTCTCACATTGTTGACAGTGTGCAGGGCTCTCCTCGCAGTCAGTGTTTTCCAGTAGTCTCTATCCTGAGCTACCTGTTCTGCTTCAATAAAAGTGATCCCTAGATCTGCAAGGTCATATGCTATGTGGTTGAACCAGATGGTTTTGGTTCTCCTTGGTGGTTATTTGCGTGGTCGCAAGAACTCTCTAAGCGCAAGTTTGGCTTGTGTTTCTTCTAGCATAGGTAATACATGGCCACGCCATCTTAATCTCCTTCTCCTGATTTAGGTACTCCATTTATTTGTGTTTGTGAATTCATAGAGGACTTTGTTGCCGATGGTTTTGGGCCATTTCATGTTAATGAGCCTCCTAAGTAATTTCCGCTGGAAAACGTCGATCTGTTGTTCTTCTTTTTTTAGTTAATGTCCACAATTCACTATTTTATAGAAATATACTGGTGATGAAAGCATTTAGGGTTCTGATCTTGATTTGTAGTTTTATGTTATTTTTTAAAGATATGATCTAACTTATTATAGGTACTGATGGCTAAACCTTTCCTTCTTTTGATGTCTTCAGTGGTCTCTAATAGGCTTTCCAGATATTTACATTTTTTCCGTTCTTCACTGTTGTCGTCCTTGTGGATTTTTTATTCCCCAGTCTTTCCCTTATTTACAAATAGGTTCCGCTTCTTTATTTTATCTGTTATTTCTTTTTCTCTGTTGTCCACTATGTGTGATGCGTTTGATACCCACCCTATGTCATCAGCGTATTGTTGGTCAATAGTTGTATATATTTATATATATAAATATATATATTTAAATATATATATACATCCCTAGGTGTAGCATAGTTATGTTCTTTGATGTGGCCAGATATACGCTCTTCTTCAAATTCATAGGTCCTGGCACAAGAGTGTTCTTGTTCTACAGAGTTTCTTACTGGTTTCAGAGCGTGAGCCAAATATAGAGTACAGAGTACTGGGGACATGCAGTCACCCTGTGACACACCAATGTTTGTCTTAAACTTTTCACTCAGGTTACTTTTGCATCTTATTTGTAGTTTTACTTCTATGATCATAAATGCGATCATATGTAACTCTGCAAGATTTAATATTTCTGCGAAGTCTTTTATGAAGGTGTTTCCACAGTCTATATCAAATGCCTTGGACATGTCTGGCATGAGGATGTGAGTGGTGTAGTGTTTTCATGTAATTGCTTTTTCAGCAAGACATTTGAAGGTAAAAACATGTTACGTTGTGGATCTTGATGTTTGATAGGCGGCTTGAGTGATCGTGATCTTTTGTTGGAATTTGTCTGAAGTTTTGCGTATCATGCAAATTGCTAGGATTTTTCTCAATGTTGATAATGGTATGATGGGCCTTAGGTTTTCTCGTGGACTCTGGGTTTTTCCAGGTTTTGGTAGTGGAATGAGGATTGGTCTGCTTCATCTGGATAATTGCCTGTTTTTCATTCTAATATCCTTCTATTACTCTGATAACACGTCCACTCTTTTAATGTTGTTTCTTTCATTTGCCTTTCTGGTGGATAGTACCTCTTTAGCTGCTTCGAGACATGACTCTTTTATGTTATTCCAAATGTCATTTATGCCACTTTTTGCTTTTCTTTATTATACAATTTACCTTTCACTGTTTGTTGATATAGGTTCTTAGTGTCCTCATCCTTAAGAATTTCTATGTTGATAATCTCAGTGGTGTTTGCTTTCTTCAAAGTCTGATTTTAACTAGCCTGTGGTCTGTGTCTGTTTTGATGCCAGAATATGATCTCAAGTCTAGCACAAGTGTTCTCTTTCTGATTATGATGTAATCTATTTGGTTCCTATAGGAGTTTCTTCTGCCTGTTTTTATTCCAGGGCTCTCCTATGTGGTTATGTGCCATTTTTTGCTGAAATAATGTGTTTGTGAGTGTCAGTTTATTGTTGGCACAAGTTTCAATAAGTTCTTCGCCATTGCTGTTTGTTTGGCCTTTACCAAATTTGCCAACAACCTCAGGGTGGTTATGATTGCCAGATCCAGTCTTGGCATTAAAATCACCTCCTGTAATGAGTATGTTGTTGCTATTAATTTTACTTATAGTTCCATGGGTGCATAAGCGCAGACTACTGTGATATCTTTCCCATTTACCTTAGTGTGCATGGTGCAGAGTCTATCATTGATTCTATTAAAGCTGGGCACTGAGTTGTTATTTACTACAAAGCCAGCACCATGATGTGAATTATTATCTGCTCCTGTAAAGTGTAAATCAAAGCTGTTACCTTGGTCATCGTTGATTGTTTTACAACCTGTTGCTTTCAAGTGTGGTTCTTGTATTGCCAGAATTTGAAGGTCACATTTTCGTATATCATTTACTAGGCCTTTTTATTGGCATTCCTCTTTTATTCCTCTTAAATTTAGTTTTCCTATGTTCTACCTTTTGTTCTTGCACACTTTGTTGTTATTTTCTGCTTCTTTGACTGTCATAAATGTGAGAACAAAGACTAAAAGGCAGTTCGAAATTCAAGACAATGGAAGTAATACTATCAAAATAAAAATTACCAACAACATAACATAAATGACAAGATTACCTGCATTGAATTGGTTCAGTATTTTATCTGCCACATTCATTTACTGCACCTTTTGTGATTAAATTTACCAGTTCGTCATTTGAAAAGTATTTTTACGCCTTCAAGCGCATCAGGATTAGGTATTGTGATTGATGACCAATTGCCTGTTTTTATTTGAAAGGTCTTTCTCCAGCTGTTTTGAATGGAAAAAAGATGGCCGCAGGCACACTTTTATGCCTTGTCAGGGAAGTATGAATGGATTTGGTCGGTGAGGCGCCAAAACTCTTCGGAGGAATGTCTAAATAAAATCCATTAAATATTGGATTTTAATGTCGACAAACGACGGAAGGCGTATTTGACGACGATGATGATGATCTCCAGCTTATACTTTTCGCATCAGTGATTATCTAATGCCTTCTAATTGCTTGTTTGGCTATTCAGAGAGTTTATTTTTTTGTTCCCCAAAGTTCTTTGTTAAATCACCATGACGGGAAGAAATATTGATTCAGTAGGATTTTTAATGCTAAAATTGGTCAGATTCAACTGCCATAAGATTAGAATTTGGATTTGCGTTGGTTTCTTATCCCTATGCATGACCTTTGTTTACCTACAGATCAAATGGAGACATGAAAGGCTCATTTCCGTAGGAAAAGTGACAATTTTTGAACCAAATGGAAACAGCAAAGCGTATAATGCAATCAACCGAAAACATTTACAAAGAGGCAGCGGGTTTATTAACATGTATGGATGGGAAAGAGATGATTTCTGCATTGAATACATTTCTAACATATACTGGCATCCGCTTTTTCCAAATTATCCCTCGGCAGGAGAAATTATTAAGTCTATAGATGATAAGTATTGGATGGAGAACTTGGTATTTCGGAGGTTTCTCTTCAAGCTTTTTCCTGAAGAGACAGGTCCCCATATTTTTCAACTGAAAGCCAATGGGCCATTTGATTTCTTCGTAGCAAATACTGAAATTCCGTCAAGACAAGAATTTCGTTGTAGTAATGAGGATATAGAGCGAGCTTTTAAAAAAAAGAACATAACTCTTGGACATTTTAGTTCTCACCCCATGTATCTGCAAGCGGGACATATTTATCACGTTGATTTAATATATTTACATAAAAATCAAGCCAAACTTGTGTTGTTATGGAAACAACCCAGTTTTACCGATTTTGAGATTTTGAGTGGAGACGTTATTGCCTTATTAAATCCAAAAGAGAGCAAAAATACGATGATGCCCAAACCTGCAGTGACATTGGACAGTGTAAGACATCAACATGTTATGTCAGATCCACGGCTGTATTTTGAGACAGTGAAATCTGTACAGGTCAAAGATCTTGGGACGAAAATTGAAATTTGCAATTACCAACCGTCCTACATAAAAAAGTCAGGTGGAAAATCAGCTTTATATTCGACAGTATCTGAAGTAATAAACACAGAAGGGAGGTATTTTCCTTACCATCACGCCACCAGTGAAGGTTTGGGGAAGTATGAGCTGTCAAGATCTAAGACAGAGGAAATAGTAAATCTTGTATTTCATCTTATACCAAGGTGAGTGGGGTCTGACTATTACGCTGGTGAATTATTGCTCCAACACACTTTATCACATGAATCTTTAGAGTCATTTGCAACCATCTTAAACAAGTCGGGTTTTTTCTCACATTGAGATATCCGTAACAGTGATACTTCCACATTGTAATAATCCCTACTCTAAAGTAATTGATTCTAAAACAATGATAATGTATTCGTGTAACATAGGCTAGTTTTTCTCCTTTCAAATAACAGTTCCAAAGAAAAAGTGTTCTTTCTCATATCAGCAGCACAAAGTTAGGTTACAATGAGGTGGCTTAGTTTTGCATCACCTACATTTTCCCTACAGATTGAGATGGGGAGGTTTGCCACATCTTCTGGGAGGATATTCCACTCAACGGTCGTCTTTACAAAAAAAGGAGGCTCTGTACTGATCTGTGTGGTACCTTAAAGCAGCGGCTGTTGTTGTTTCCTTTCCTCTGGATTATGTTGTTGGTGACGTAACCCTCAAAGTTGAAAGGTTAAATTCTTCGTCGGTCTCCATTTGCAGGTGTTAAGGTGGTGTTTGGGGGAACGGCTGCAACTAAGTTGTTTGCTATCTTTTATAGCATCGTCAACCGCAGTTGCCTGCCTCGTTCCTCTAATGGTTGGAGATTGAGGTAGGTGAGCATGTTGGTAACACACCCCGGTTTAGGCCTACAGGAGTGTGTTTACTCCATTCACTTTATCACAATATGAGTCACATGGCAATTTTAAGTCACACAAGACACCAGTCTTCAAGCTTAGATTAAAATATTTCAATTCTTTAGCCCAAAAATCGAAAGTTAAATGTCATGTTTTGCTTCAAAATATTGCTCCACCAAGATGGAAAAGGTGGCAGGAATAGGCAGTGTAAACATAATACCACTTTGTATCAACTATCCAGTTGTGTACTGGTTTTTTGTTTGTTTTTTTTTTTGTTTTTTTTTATAGTTTTAACGTCATTTTCCCCCAGTAACTGGGGCTCAGACGGTGCCCTTCACAGGGACTTTGATTTGGCAGTGAGGAATTTCTTGGCCGGATGCCCTTCCTGACGCCAACCGATGGCTTTTTCTTTTCGCAAAGTTCCAAATTCTCCTCGACAGCTCGGGGAATCGAACCCGGAACTCTTGGTTACTGTGCAGTGCACTAACCATTAAGCCACGGCTCCTCGTACTGTATGTAATTTATAATAGTTAATAATAATCTATATGTAATTTGTAGATAATTAATATGATGAATTGTGCTGATATAAAATACTGATTATACTACTAAGTATAGTTTTTCAGGTGTCCGTGGAATTCTAGATCCAGGTTGCGAGACAATGTTGCACCAAGTTTGCCCCAGTTCTGAAATGAGAACTCAATTCTTAACATCACACGATCTTAACATGTTCTAGTTTTTTGCAGTAAGTTCTAAGTGACAATTTAATCTATTAATTAGATACAATATTTCATCTAAGAATTTTATTTTAGCTCCTCAAATATTCTTAATATTTGTCTCTCTGATTAGAGTTTATATAAAACATAAATGTTATACTTATTAATCTTTTTAATATTAATTAATATTAATCATAAAGATTAAAGTCAAAACATGATATTTTATGTGGTAAACTGGTTTTTCAATAATCTTGTATCTCATTTCATAATAATCAATATATTCTTTGGCATATCTAAAATGGCTAATAATACCACAATTAGTGCGCATACACATACCATCATCATCAATAATTATTTATTGATTATCACTACAATAATGGTTATTTTTTATTTTCACAGTCGATATTTTTTTCATTATAAAACCCAGATATGATTTCACCCATATTTAAGAAATAATTATGTATATCATTATTCCAAAAATTATTTTTCATTATCATTTTTCTATTAATATCTATTTATACTAAATGCTTAAATACTGATTGCCATTAGCAATACTCCAAATATTACGTAAAAAAAAAATTTTATTATATATTACAAAATATATTATGCATTTGGATGCAAATAATCACTATGGCTGGGCTATGTCTCAAAATTACCTATAAGAGGTTTTAAATGCTTAGCTGAAAAACAGATTAGTAAGATAGACCTAACAAAGCATGATAAAGATAGTAATAAAAGGATTGATTCTAGATTGCTCACCTTGCTTGCTCACCTTGCTCCGCTGTATCCTGACCGGGTAGCGGGTTTCTGCCGTATCTTCCGCTCGACAAGACTCCGCCACCTGCTCCTGTCGCTAGTGTCCTCTCTCTCTCCAGATCAAGCCAGCGAAGGTCTGTTTTCACTGTATCCCTCCATCTTTGCTTTGGTCTGCTTCTGCCTCTATTTCCTTCAACTCTCATTTCGCATACCATCCTGATGTCTTCCTTTGCTTTTCAGCGACAAACATGGCCAAACCATTCCATCCTCCTTTTTCTCATCAGATCTTTTACTGGCATCACCCCTGCTTCTGTTGTTATCGTCTCATTCCTCCTGTGCTCCTCTTAACTTATTCCAAGGCAGTATCTGAGCATGCGCATTTCACAGGAGCTGATCTTGTCCGCCTGAGTACCCGTAATAGGCCAAGTTTTGATTCTAGATTGATTCTAGATTGATTTTAGAAATTAATTTAGAATATCCAGAAGAGTTGCATGAAAAGTGTAATTGCTATTCTTTAGGACCTGAAAAGGTTAAAGTGACTGAAGATTTGTTATCTTCTTATTGTAAAAGAATACCTGATAAATATATTATATCAACAGGTTTTGTTTCTAAACTAATTCATACTTTGTATGATAAAGAAACTAGTTCCAGGACCAATAAGACCTATTTCACCTTCATACTCATTCAGAATATCTTCAATTATTGTTAATTCATTTTACAATTGATATATCATTGCACTTTTTTGAATGTGATCATTAACCGTAGGATATAACACCTTAATGATATGAAGTGAATCTTTCAAATATTTAAAACAAATCTTAGGATCCATTTTTCTATATAGTGTGTATAATTTGAAATAAAAGATATTTGTGGTCCACTTTATATCAATTATTACAAAGCATATGATGATATAATTTAATGTTCTGATCTGAAATAACTTTTTCTTTTTACAAAGCAAAAAAAGCAATTGACCGTCTCAGTCCAGCACTACCATTTTTGATTTTAATCTCCAAATGTTATTTGAGTAGATCGTTCTGATGTTCTAGCAGTAGAATCACATAATTTCTTACCATTACACCAAACACTTGATTTGTTTGTTCCAACAGGAACATTCCAATCAATTGATAAACAATATCATTTATTAAGTTCTTCAGAATTTGCTTTATTCTTATAATTGCTAATAAGCGATCTATTGTTCAAACTATTCTAAGCAATGACTATATAATAAGTTGTTGCACCACCTATAAGCAATTCACCAGTTGGTGAAAAATACTACTTATTTATCACAGCCTCAATCCACATGACCAAATAGACTAATAGAGCATTTCTTGTAATGTATGAACCACCATATGAGTTCAATAATAGACAATGAAAACATTAACAATTTGTTTTGGTCAGCCTTGGCAATTAGAACCAACAAAAAGACCAATATCAGATATCATTCTTTGTGAACCGTTAAATTGTTGTTTGCACGGAAGTTGATGGTAATTAGTCCCACGTTTCATATCACTGTTATGTTTACCTTTGTATTGTATTGTATGCGTATCATGTTTTAGGGAGTTGGATGAACTTCTTGTCGATGTGCACGTGGCAGGCAGAGTTGAAGGACAGCGAGACCTGTTCTAATTTTTAGCCGACGAATTTAGATCGGTTGTTATATTTTATTACATAAATTAAAAATAATACATATTATAAACTGTCTGAGTTAGCACATACTGTTGGCTGGTATATTTCAGTAGTTCATATAAAATAATTCTGAGAGAGAGTTTCATCGAATATTTTTGATACTCTTCTAATTGATAATGAAAAAAATAAGTTCTGAAGAACTACCTCTATCTAATCTATAGAGAGATTCAGCATATGTTATATAATACTCCCATGTTCTGTTTTGAAGGATGACATCTCTGGCTGCGGCCTTGGTTCAAGTGACCCCATGAATAGAGCCACCTGGAAATCTGGTGTCAGATATGCCATGCGTGCAGCTAGCCAGACATCTGGAGGATGCTTCTAGACCTGCACGATAATCAAAAAGAACCGTTAGCGTTAGCAAAATAACACTGACTTGCGAAGTTTTAAGGGTCAAGTATGTGATAGCTGATTCTAGGGTAGTTTGCTATGCAAAATCTAAAAATCATACTCATTTTGTCCAATCAGATCAAGTTTTTGAGATACGAGGTTATAAAAGAATTTTAGTGCTTTACAAAAGGCATGCGTTTTATCTAACAGACTTCGGAAAAAGGAAAGTTATACATTACACAAAAGCAAAAGCTAAGCATGAATGGAGGGCATGTTAGTGACTTTCTTCTGTGTTGAGCAGCCACCACGTCTCGTTCCAAACACCAACAGTATTGAAAGTAAAAAGTTCATATCCAACCGGCTTTAGTAGCGTTCGTCCATGACACGAATGTTCTGGTGAAAACACTCTTCCTGCTCCTCACTTAAGCTTTCACAGTTTTGAGGGAAATAGTCTAAGTGGGACAGTGGAAAGTGCATTTTGACTGATATGCGCGCCACTAATTTTTGAAAGTTCTTCAGGAGTTCGTCGACTTTCTTCACGTATTCTGCACTCCTATTGTTTCCACGAAAGATAGTAATTACTGGCTTAAGCGACATCTAAGCAGAGGGCTCAGCTGCACTTAGCATATCATCGAAGCTTGAGTTCCTTTCATGAGTTGCCTTATCTGAGGCCCATGAAAAATGTCGACCTTAAGCTTTTCAAAGCTTATCCGAGGAAACTTCTGCTGAAGGAAACTAAACCCTCTGTCTTCCCTGCCCATTGCCTTTACAACGTTCTTTATAAGTCCATGTTTGATAGATAAGGGTGGAAAAAATGTCTTGTTTGGTTCAACAAGAGGTTGAGACAGGACATTGTGCAGACACATTTTATTATAAAGTACCCTCTGAGGTACAATTAAAAACGGAAAACTTATTTGTTTGTCATCAACATTAGATCTGTGAAGAAAATAACTCTGTATTCCAGAAACAATAGGTTTACTTAAGATATTGCAGTGTATAAATATACTATCAATATTGCTGTATCTTAATTTGCTAATTTGCTGGATTAGTAGAGAATAGTGATTGGATGTTAGCAGGGGCTGGGCGATATCTTTTCACATGGTGACACAAACGACGGATGCCTCCTATCGATTTGCCATCCAGAACGATTTGATTTTCTTTGATGGATGTAATCCAGAAATATTTGGTCACCCATGGTGGTGTAAATTTATTACGGTGCTTTGACGGATTATTGACCAGAGCAAGATCGCCAACTTTGACATTGCGGGAAAACAGCATGACTGCGATGATCTGTGTGTTCTTTCATTTGATTCTTCTCCTTCTTATCTCTCTCCTCGGTGCCATTCTGCTTCGGTCCATCTCTAGTTGGTAGTTTGTCATGAATGTTTCAACCAAAAATAAAGTTGGCAGTTGTCTCACCGCTAGCACTGTGTTTAGTGCTGCAATAACTCAATAGATAGTTTTCCAAGGCCACTTACGAGTTTACACCATCAGCTATGGTAGTTTATATGCATTTCTTTGCAATTGAAGCATTCAATCACTCCATTTGCAGAAGTGTAGTAGGATGTCACACGAGGATGTCTTGACATTGAATTCATTCAGGAGTTGGGTGAATTCTGTGTTCTTCTGAAAATGATGGCAATTATCCGTGACCATTTCTTTTGGTGGTCCATATCGACTAAACAGCTTACGTAATTTTGAAGCAATGGATGACGAGAAAATGCTGCGTCGGATCTCCACCTCTGGGTAGCGACTGAAGTAGTCAACACAAACCAGCAGGTGTTCCCCACTGGGGAAAGGACTGCATATATCGGTACCATCTGGTAGCCAGGCAGAATCTGGGATCGGTGCTGGTTTAAGCGATTCTGGTTGCGGTATCTTCCTAACCACTTATCAGCTATGACATTGAGATACAAAGACTTCGACATCATGGTTCAAGATTAACCGCTACACTTTTGCTCGCAGCCTCTGCTTAGTTCTGACGACTCCTTGATGTCCTTCGCGCCCCAGTGACAAGACCGACTGTTGTAGTGAACGAGGAATAATAATTCTGTCCTTAAACAGCAATACACTCTTGTATGCTAATCAAAAATCGAATTGGGTAAAATGGGCTTTTAGTTTCAAGCTCCCAGTTTTCAATGCAGGTCATAAGGTTTTTGAGCTGTTGAACCCTGAGTAGATGCTATGCAATTCCGTCTAAGCTGAGGGAGTTTGGACATGCTTGAGTAGTGATTTGATAGATGTACTCTTCATCCATACTCTGCCTTTTTACATGTTCTGTAAGTGAAGTTTCTTTGCCAGCATAACTGATTTGTCAGTAGTCGCCATTTTCTAGACGTTGCATAATGACAGGACTCAATGCCACCGGCGAAGTATCAGTAATGACTTCTTTAGGAGCATTCTATTGAAAATATGCTAGTGTCTTAGCCGACTGGAGCAAGGTCTTCATATTGTCGAATGCAGTCTGGTGGTCGATGGCCCCAGATCATGTAGCATCTTCCTTCAGTAGTTGACGTAGCGTGTTAGTTGGTGTTGCAAAATGTGGAATGAACTTGAAGCAGTACGTTACCATGCCAAGAAATGATATCAGCCCGGTTAGATTTGTAGGCTCAGTTAAAGCATGAATGGCTTCAACGTTTGAGTTGTCTGGTTCAATTCCAGCTGCAGAAAGTTTGTCACCCTTATAAATGAGTTCATCTTGAAGAAATTTACATTTCTTTTCATTCACGGTTAGATTCCGTTCTCACAATTGTTGGAAAACTGTACCCATTCTTTGAAGTAACTCATTTGTATCTTTTCCACCAATGATAATAGCATCACTAATATTCTTCACACCAGGTATACCAGCTAGAACTTGCTCAATGTTTCTTTGGTATAATTTTGCAGCAGCTGTCATCCGCAAAATGAACCTGGTATAGCAAAAAATACATCAGTGACAAGCAAATGAGGCAAAGTCACGGCTTTCAGGTGCTAATGATAGTTGATGATAGCCTTGATTAAGATCGAGTTTTGTAAATTTGGTGCATCCATTAAATTTATGTACAATTTCTTCCAGGGTAGGGCTTTGATAAGGCTCTCTGATGATTGCAGCATTGGCAGCTCATATGTCAACACAAATTCGGATGCCACCTTTCTTCTTTGGCACAATTACTAGAGGGTTGTTAAGAGGGGATGTTTATCATTCCCTCTAAAATGTTTGTAGCAATATTTTCGTAGCAATATGAATAACATAAACTTCATTATAACTAGCATATAGGTTAAATTCAGGATGAATTTTGTATTAAAAATTATTAATTATAATTTTATTCAGAAAAGTAGTTTCCGTGTAAGTCTTTATCATTTGTGATAATGATTTAAGGGAATGTTACTTTATTTTATTATGGAGGAAATACCTTTTTGTCTTTCGGCTGTATTCCGTTAGGGGTCGCCACAGCAGATCAGCCGTCTCCAGCATGTTCTCCTTGTCACATCAGCATCCCTTGCACCAACAGCCTCCATATGGGATGGAACAATCACATTCTTCCATCTTTTCCTCGGCCTCCCTCTTCGTCGTCTGCCGGGTACTTCATAACTCAGTACTCTCCTTCCTACATAATCTGTATCACGCCTTGCTATGTGCCCGTACCAGCGAATTCTTGGCTCCCTCATCTTGTCTCTAAGTCTGCTGATATGGTATGTTTCTCTAATTTGGTCGTTAGGAATTCTATTTAGTTGCGTCACATCTTGTGACCACCTCATCAAGCACATTTCAGCCACTTCTAGATCCGGTTTTTGTCGCTGGAAGGTAGCAACAGTTTCCAAACCATAAAATAGAGCTGGGCGCACTGCCGTCTTGTAAACTTTCCCCTTAATCCGCGGTGATATTTTCCTATTGCAAAGTACCTCTGTTACATTCCTCCTACTATTCCAACCGGCCTGCACTCTCCTCTTAACTTCTCTATCATAGTTTCCGTTTGCTTGTAGAGTTGAAACCAGGTACTTAAATTCGCTCCTTTAGGGATTTCCACACACTTTTTTGAACACTGGTCATACTGTCCTTGTACATATCTTGTACCAGTCTGATATACTTCTCTGTGATACCTGACAGCCTCATACAACACCATATCTCCTCTCTGGGTACTCGGTCATATGCTTGTTGTTGTTGTTGTTGTTGTTGTTGTTGATCTCAATGTTTTTCGTGCAGAATTTGTAACGCAAGCAGTATATCTGTGGTACTGCGTCCTGGTATAAAAGAGAACTGTTGTTTGTTGATTTCGATTTTTGACCTTAGTTTTTTGTCCATCACTCTCCCCCACAACCTCAGAGCGTGGCACATCAGTTTGATTCTCCTGTTGTACCCACACCCTCGCGCATCACCTTTCCCCATATAAACCGGTACCAACACACTCTTCCGCCACTCCTCCGGTATCTCTTCCACATCAAATATTTCATTAAATAGCCCTGTTCGTAGCTTCAAGCCTGGTTATTCCAAGCAATGCCAAACTTCCATTGGGATATTATCTGATCCGACAGCTTTTCCATTCTTCATTTTCTTCATGGCTTCTTTTATTTATTTATTTTCAACCCTACTTATAACCTCCTGCTTTCGGTCTGCTACGATCGTTCTATGTTTTTTTTGTCCATTTTCATCTCGTATCACCTTCACATCTTGGATATCTTTTCGTGAACGGTTCTTTTGTTTTGCAATTATGAATAGCTCTTTATCGCCTTCTTTTGAGTTTAGTCGGTGATGTACCCTATCTTAAGCCTGATCTCTTGCTTCTGCTACTCTACGTTTTGTCTCCCTTCTAGTGGTAATGTATTCCTGCTTGTCTTGTGTCGTAATAAATGATATTTACTTTAATGGACATTTCATAGGATTTTGGGTTCCCTGTGGCCCATGCGCCAGTTATTGTTATTATCAGCGGTCATTTGTATTCGTAGCGGCCATGTTTGTTAACTAGGCAGTTTATTGTTGATTAAAGCATAACTTAAGGGTCGATACGTAGTTAACCTTTCACTACATTTAGTTTTTGAAAATACCTCTGGTCTCACTAAATGGATAGTTTACCACAAATTAATCAACAATAATCTCGAGAGTAATGGATAAAGTCTTACGTCCAGAGCAACCAGAAACCTATCTAAACAGTGAAACAGGGGCGAGAGAATGGTTTCACTAGAAACGTACGTTTGAAAACGTCTTGGCCGTGCTACCGAAGGAAGGTTTGAATAAACTAGCAGCTTTGTCCAACTACATCTCCCCAAGCATTTTCCAGCATATAAAGGATTGTCAAGACTACGAAGCATCGATTGAAACACTACAAAATCTCTTCATCAAACCGAAAACCGAAATGTTTGCTCGCCATCTTCTAACTACTAAAAAACAAACCCCAAGGGAAACGTTAGACGAGTACGTACAAGCCTTGAAAGTACCAAGTAAAGATTGCAACTAACTTCAAAAGTGTGACAGCCATACAATACTGTGAAGAAAGCATAAGAAATGCCTTTGTCGCTGGGTTACAGTCAAATCTCATACGCCAAAGACTTTTGGAAAACAAAACTCTTAACTTAAAGACTATGTTTAATCTGGCAAGATCTCTCGAGTCGGCCATGAAGAGTTCTGAGTCGTATTAGTCGTATCCCCAAATACGCTAGTCAAGGCTGCTATTCCTGCTGAGTCTCCACAATCCCCAGATATCCAGGAGAATACTTTGGCCGCTGTTGTTGGAACAACTTCTTCCAGTTGCTATTTCTGTGGAAACAGCCGGCACCCAAGACCTAAGTGTCCAGCGAAGAAGGCTACTTGTGCAAAGTGTCAGAAGGCCATTGCGCCAAAGTCTGTCAAAGTAAAGCTATCCCAAGGGTATCAGCATTTATTCATTCACCTGTTATAGCCACAACCCAATGCAATGAGTCTCTATCAAAGTCAAAAGCTACGATCAGCCATGAAAGCTTGGAACTAAAGGCATTGTTTGATGGTGGCAGCACTGAGAGTTCCATACACCCAAATCTAGTTACGAAGGCTGGTCTAACTGTCTAACTCGCTAGTGGTGCTGTTTCTATGGCCTCTACTACCTTGCCAGCCAATGTTACAGGAACTTGTACAGCTAATTTGGAGTACCAGAACCAGAAATTCACCAACCTATGCCTTTTACCCCTTCCTGGACTCTGCACTGATCTCATACTTGGCCTTGACTTCTAGTCGCAACACAAGAGCATTAAATTTCAATATGGGGGTAGCCAACCCCCATTGTCTCTTTGTGGCTTCAGTACCCTCAACATGGATCCAGCTGAGCCTTTTGCAAATCTAAGTAAGGACTGTCCCCAATTGGAAACTCGTCACTATAGCCAGAAGGACTTAAAGTTCATCGATGGAGAAGTCGGAAGGCTACTCAAAGAAGGGATCATAGACCCAGCAACTCCCCTTGGAGAGCACAAGTTGTTGTGACCAAAGATGATAATCACAAAAAGAGACTACCTATCGACTACTCTCAAACTATTAACCGCTTCACTAAACATAATGCCTTCCCACTACCAAGGATAAATGACCTGGTAAACAACATTGCACAGTACCGAGTCTTCAGTACAATTGATGTACGAAGCGTGTACCATCAGGTTCCTCTCAAAGAGGAAAATAAGCAATTTACAGTCTTTGAAGCACGTAACATTCTTTATCAGTTCACACGTCTACCATTCGGCGTCACAAATAGAGTTGCTTGTTTTCAAAGTGAGATGATGAAGTTTGTTGAACAGAACAATCTCAATGCAGTATTCCCTTACCTGGACAACATCACTATCTGTGGGAAAGACCAACATCTCCCCTTTGATCAAATCTCTTCTTCCCCAGCTTCTTTCGTTTTAAACTGGCTTTAATGGGCTCATTCCACTACCACGTCTCTTTGCTTCTCTAATGTTCTGATGTCATACCTAGAACCGTTTGTGCTCTGTTATTTTGTCTGTTATCTCTTGCCAGTGCGCCAAGATATTCCCTTCGAAGTTTATAATTTGCTGTAGTTCAAGATTTAGCTTTCTCCGGCACTCTCCGTCCTTTAATCTCCACCATTTAATTTTTGGTGTTCTGATCACCTTTTTATGTTTCTTTACTTTGATATTGTGCTTGCAAATTACAATTTTGTGTTGAGGAGCAACACATTCTCCTCCAATAACTTTGCAATCAACTATTTCTTTTAAATCTCTCCTTCTATATAAGATATAGTCCATCTGCATGGCTCTTCCACCATTCCTATATGTTACCCTCTACTCCAATTTCTTTCTAAAGTTTGTGTTTAAGAGAGCTAAAAGAATACTGTTTGCAAAGTCAATGATTCTTAGCCCACCCTCATTCCTGTTTCCATATCCGAACCTCCCAGCCACTTGTGCATCTCCTACATTTCTTTCTCCAACATGGCCGTTCAAGTCAGCACCAATGATAATTTTCTTACTACCGGTATGTGGTATTCATGTGGTATACTAAAAGGATTAATTAATAAAAAATAAGATATTGGTAAAATGTCTAATTTTAGAGACAAAAAAATGGAAAGCATTGATGTTTTAAACCAGCAACATACATATTGATACCTGGAAATTATTCAAATTATCGAATTAGGAGCCATGACTTAATGGTTAGTGCAACTGCACAGTAACCAAGAGTTCCGGGTACGATTCTCCGAGCTGTCGAGGAGAATTTGGAACTTTGCAAAAGAAAAAGCCATTGGTTGGCGTCAGGAAGGGCATCCGGCCAAGAAATTCTTCACTGCAAAATCAAAGTCGCTCTGAAGGGCACCGTCTGAGCCCCAATTGCTGGGGGGGAAAAAATCGAAATAGATTTATTTGTATCAAATGATAATCAGAAGATGACAAATTAAATAATATTCAGCTAGATTAAATTAATGTAGTGAATATTGTAAAAATTAACAGTGAATTTGATTTAATAAGAATATGATTTAATAAGAATTTGATTTAATAAGAATATGATTTAATAATGTATGTTCACGAGAAAAATAAATGTATTAATGATTCAAATGACGATTGATAAAAAATACAACAATTTGATATTGGATAAAGTTAAAAAAGAAGATAAATATATTGTTGATGAAAATGATAAGATTGCTAAAAGATATAACAATTTAGTCATTCAAAATGTAACTAAGATAAACTTGAGTAAAAAATTAACAAAAGATTAATTAAGTGACATGTTATTGAAACAAACTAAACCAGTATTAGCTAAACCAGTGCCACCACCTAGAATTAAGCTAGTACCACCTCCAAGAAAAAGTGTTATGCTGATGGTTAAGGAATATCAAGGTAATATTATTCATTATTACTTCAGGTGCAGTAGCACAATAGCTAACAGGAGCATTAAGTCACCCCTTCGGTCTGGACACTTCTGGAGCATCTAAGGAAAGTGCTCGTAGTCCCTTAGCCTCCAAGGTGCAAGTAAAGATGTCGGCTACACGACATTGGATAATCCCTGAGGCGTAAGAGTCTACTTGACCAACGGCTTGGTCAAATATTGTGGGGAAGGGGAAGATTCTTTTATAAAGTAATGGTTTGGTGCACTCGCCTTTTCTAACGAGGTGTTGCAAACTGGAAGAAGGAAATGGCAACCTACCTTCTGATTACTTACCTTTGCCAAGAATAACGTGAGCATGAAAACACCAAGGAAATGATAAATAAGATAAAATATATCCAAGATGTGCATGTCTCGCTCGTTAGTAGTGAGTTGAACTCCACGGCTTAGTTACTTTCTTTAGGAAATTAGTGTTAGTGATTGACAGATGAAATTATTCCGTGAACGCTACAAGTTTTTCTGCATTCCTGTTTGTCACTTTGTCTTATGAAAAGAGAGAGTCTTGTCGAAAGTGGCTATTGAAATCACTCGTAAGGTCTAGACAGTTATAGCCAGGAATATATTCGACAATTCCTTTATATTCTTGACAGAAACAGTCGACTTTAACTTTATCACTGACATTGATTGGTGAATGGCAAGCAATGGATGTTTTTTGGGGGTCACTGGTGAATTACGAATTGAGAATATTCAATGAAAATTGGGTTGTCTGACGCTCTTTGTGATAATAGGATGCCCACACGTCTACTGAAGTGCCTTGGGTATTCTTTGTTGCAGAGATGGTGATAATCTGGTCATTTTCACGTTGATTGGATTCGCTATCAGTATACTTAGTACGTCAGTCATATGTTTGCAATGGTGTGAGAGAGATTGTTCTTGTTTTTTGCTTGATTTAGAGAAATTCTCTTTATTTGAAGTCCTATAGATAGGTGAGTTTTTTGCTTTTCATGACATTGGACGTAGTAGGGTTTGTAGGTGCTCCTTCATTTTCTCAGCTATAATTATCAGAGCGAGGTCTGACTTCCACTTAAGAGCACCGGAGGCAATTCATATTTGGCTTTCACCACCTCATTGTCGACAAAAGGAATTGGTGTCTAGCTCTTGACGGCTTCAAAAAGCCAGTTACAAAAACTGGCAGACTATTTTGATCCTCTCTTTGTCTTTCAGTTATTGATGAAAACAAGCTCCAGTTTGATATTCTAATTCTAGCGTCTTGGCCCAATCTCTCTCCCCCCACCCCCCCCCTCACCCTCTCTCCCCCTCCCCCCCCCCCTCCCTCTCCCTCACTCTCTCCCCCTCCCTC
>RDPX01000316.1:60276-104570 GCA_003991215.1 Morbakka virulenta
CCTCTCTCCCCCCCCCTCTCTCTCCCTCTCTCTCCCCCTCTCTCCCTCTCTCTCCCTTTTTCTCGTTCCCCTCTCTCTTCCCCCCCCTCTCTCTCTCTCACTTTTTCTTCCTCTCACTTCCTCTCACTTTCTCTCACACTCTCCCTCAATTGACAATTACTGCAGAATTGCTCTTGCTTCATGCTTGTTCTCTATGCACCTCTGTTATCATGACATGAGGATGTAGTCTCTTGACTTGTTCATGAGAGGGTGTCCAAGTTTTAGCTCCATACAGCAAAGCCGACAATTTCACAGCCTTGTACACTTTGTACTTAACCTTGACCGAGACATATCAGATCTTCCACAGATGATACTGAATTTTATTCTGGGCCGAAGTTTCTTTTCCTTTTTATGTTATATTAGAGACTATGATACCCCCAGTACCTTAACTCTGAACCCTGAACAAGGGGCTCGCCTTTGATGGTGATTTCTTCCCCCAAAAGGTGGTGGCTTTAGCATTGCTTAGCATTTTCACAGGTTGGTACACGCACTCATTTTCTCTACATTTATCTTTAGACTGATTTGGTCAGGTACTCTTGCAAATTAATCTGTAAGCTTGTGCATTCTTTCTGCTGAGTGGGAAACAAAAGCATTGATATCTGCAAACAGAATCTCTCTGACAATGAAGTAAGTGATGCTTGTCCTGGATTTGAAATAAGACACTTGGAACGGGTTAGCATAATGCCTTGTTTAAATGTGGACACCTTATCACACTTGCATCCCTGGGGCAAGCAACTTCAAGTAGCGCACTGAAGTACAGTCAAAAAAATGTAGGAGCCAGCAGACAACTGTGCTTAATACCATTTGTTACCTTAAACCTGTTGGGCGTTCCTGTCTTCTGGACCAACTTAGCCTGGATGAAATGATGCAGGGACCTAATGAGACTCACAATCTATTAGTACAAGCAAATTTCTTCATCACCATTCATTGATACCGTATCAAATACTTTGGCAAAGTCAATAAATACGTTATATAATAGGATATTCTGTTCCTGCCACTTATACTGAATTTTGGCAAGGATAAATACCACATCCATAGAGCTCTATCCGTCACGGAATCCACACAAAGTAGTGTACGGGCCATAATCGTGCCTGCCATGAACAAGAGAGACATTCCACGATAGCTTTCATAATCCTTACGATTACTTTCTTGAATATTTTCTCCTGATGTAAGCATCCTTACGATCTTACGGCATTTCTTCTTTTTCTCTAATAACTTCAATCAAACTCAAGAGCTTCCCTTGTAATTTAGGCTGTCGTACTTCAATATTTTCAGCTAGAGTTCCACATCTGCCTAGTGTCATATTATCCTTTACTATTTTTCTGGGATTGAAAAAAGTTTGAGATACTATCGAGTGTCTCCTAAAACGTATCTCCAAGGACGTTCAGTAGCTATTTGAAATACTCTGCAAAACCTGCGACTATCTCATTCTTGTGCTGTAGAACTGTTTCATCATGTGGTGAGATAAGCTGGGTTTTCCTCTCTTCTGTGGAGCATACACTTCTAAAACCATGGTAAGACACTTTTACGTCGTTTCTATCTGCTGCATATTGTAAACATTCTGCTTTATATAATTACCATTGAATGTTTTACTTTCTCTATAAGTCTTGCTTTGTAGAGGCATTGCACTCTTCATGCAGTTTCTTTAGCTGTTCGTCGTCCTTCCTGAATCACTCTTGATGTTTTCTGTCAAGCCTACTTAATACTTCTGCAGTGTGAAGTTGACCTCCCTTTAGACTCTCCCTTTGTTCCCAAACACCTTCTTATTCTCCTATCTCGTCGAATGTCTTACCCATATTCTCAACAAGTCTTTCCCTCACCTATCTACAACGTAACTATCTACATTGAGGTTCTTCGGTAGTCTTATTCCAGTTTTCATCGTGTTCTTGGTTAATAATAGCGCTATATTGGAGTTCACCATATTATGATCGGTACCACGGTCAGCTCCTCTCAATACTTGGGTTACCAGCACATCTCGCATGTCCTTTGCCTAGTAATTACACAATCTAAAAGGTGCTAGGACTTAGATCTCGGGTGTATTCATGTGGTCTTATAATGGGTCTTATGTTTAAAGATATTGCTGGTGATGAACAGGTTTGGCTGTAAGCGGAAAGCTAGCAGTATCTTACCATTTGAAGTACACTTCCCCACCCTTAAGAGATTTAGCGACCAAAAGTCAGTTTTTCTTGTCACAACCAACTCAGGTATTGAAGTCCTCGTCTATTACAAACTTTTGGTACCTTTGTCAGGAGATTTCTCATCTGATTGTAAAAGCACTCTTTACGCACTACTCTTTTTATATATATGCACTGACAGTTGTTAGGCTGATGTCCCTCGCCAGATGTAGACGAGGTGTCATGATTCGATAATTCACAGGTATTGTGCATTGTTCCATCTTTCGTGCTATGATGTTCTTGATACCAAACCTGATTCCAGTCTCTTTTTCCTTTTGCTCTTTTCTACCACTCCAGTAAATTGTTTATCCAGTGTCGACCACACTATCTGACATTGACAAACAAGGCTCGCACAGGGCCTCATTGTGTATAGTGTATCTCTGAAGTTTCTTGGGTACTACAGCGGTTAGCTCTTCTTGCCTCAGTTAGCTTACTTTGTCCAATATAGTAGATTCCATTCAGCTCATCTCAGTATGTCATTTCTGTTTTTCCTTTCATCCTAGTTTTCGTTCCACTAAGCGCTAGAGGGGTAGCGCAGCAGCGCGAACCTTGATAGCCTGAGTGACGTTCGCATTGGCATGGTGAATCTGTTTCTTAACCATTTCTATAAAACTACTAGCAAAGATATTCAGAATAGCTGGTTTTTGCAATTACAGGTCTTCTCTCTTGACAGCTAGAGATACTACCTAGTGGAAAATACCAGGTCAAGATATTATACATGCGTATTTTATTTGATGCAGTGACTAGCCGGATACGTATAGCTCACACCGTCCTTAAGTGTTGTCACATGACACCAACTGCCATTGGTCCACCACAGAGTGGCAGATTTTGTTTTTATACCTTTAGGATGCCCAGGACGTGAAGGCACTGGTTGTGTCGCCGACGATTGGTTCCATGTTACAGGCGTTGCCGGTTTTATTGGATATCCGATAATGGACACTCAATGCCTGCCCTGATCCTAAAGGCAGTAGTACATGGCCATAAAAGGATTGGTTTTTAAAACTTGTATACCCCCGTGCTTCTAAAGAGCGCGTGGTCCTATTGGGGTTAGCCTTTTCTTAGCCTTTGACAGCACAATGTCAAAGTGCAAGGCAGTAGTTTTATACTGTACCCCGGTGAAAGAAGTCGACAGGTACTACACTTTGCCTGAGGGCGCCTTGGAGTTGTGTATGGCAGAAGCGTTCTGCTCCCTGAGAGTAGATCAGTCCACTTAACCACATTTTGATATTACAAGACTACAAAAAAGTGACTGATTAATATATTAGTAATGCATAGCTGATTCACAACTTTTTAAGCAAAATCTAACAACAGGATTGTATATAATTATGACATTTTTCGGTGACTGAAAATTGCGCACACCAGAAAAGACCATGTACCTCAAATCTTCATTGATTGTTTATTCCCAAACATGGAATGTATCCAAAGCTTCAATGCATTCAAGGCTTATTCAAGTACATTTGTTTAGATTGAAACCATTACTTATTTATATTTACCTGTAACTCCTTCCTTGGATATTTAAAGATTGACTACATTGGATTCTTGGTGAAAAATAGTTTCACAATCATACAATTTCACTGTAGCTTTATTTTATTTGATATTTATTTAATATTTAATATTAATTAATATTTGCATCACTTTTTTCGTTTAATAAAAAATAATGTTTTATAGCATACCTAGAGTCTAGAAAGGCATTCTCACCCTACCCTTCAAATCATCATTTATTCTTGTTGTTTTCTAGTGAATTTACATTGGACCAAATTGTATTTGTTGGAGCAAATGCAGAGGCAAATAGAGGAACACGTTACTTTGTAGAGGTTGATCTTGTTCATAGACAAAACGGAACAAAGCTAAGATTAAGTGACTATTTTTATCACAGAAATGCCTCACTACCTGTTTGCTTTCCAAAATATCATCAATGGAAGAAAAACGTAGATATTTATGTTGTCGTTACGTCATCGGGATACCATAAAAAATGGCTGCTTCTCATGATTGATAGCATAAAAGACATTATTGAGAGTACGCAAGACAAAAGAGTACATTTAATAATAGCTTATTTTAATACAAGAGATATTGGCATTAATTATGAACTGGAAAGAAGAAATGTTAGTCACAAGGTCATCAAAATTCCTGGAAAATTCAACAAGGTCAAGGGATTGAATAGAGCAGCTAAAGAAATTCCTTCTGATGACAGTATAATATTTACATTTGATCTACATCTCATAATCCCCAGGTTTATATTCGATCAAGCCCGAAAGGTAAGGTACAGAAAATTAAGAAAGTCTTTCGAGGGTATGGGTGGAACGCAGCCTCCTGAAGATACCTTTAGGCAATAAGATGCTAGTTACTTAGGCCGTATGGTAATAAGATTGATTTATAGAATATAGTTTGAAATGCTTAGTATTTGAAGTAAAAAAATCATCTTTTTTGTTAACCGTGATTTTGTTTGTATCACAACATTTATTCCTAAGTACAAATGCAGTGGAAATGTTTAGAATAAACAGTTTCGAGAAATTGATAGAGCCCTTCCTACTTTCCGTTTTAGACCATTTTGTATATTACTCATATCATTTTAAATTATCATTGGTATTTCTCTGTGAACAATTTTTTTGGTATATGGTGTGTTTGTTTTTTACAGAGCCAATCGAAAGAGGTGGAGAGCTCATTTAGATCTTTTGTCAGTTTACGTCGTAGAGAAAATTCAAATTTGATTTTTAAATTTTATTTTTATTTCTTTTCCTGGTCGAATATGTTTTTTCGAAATAAAAATGACTAAAACAACTGAACGGATATACATGTAGTTGGATATCTGTATAGTATATATATATACTATATATATAGGTATATATATATATACCTTTAGTTTATTGAATCAAATAATCAGTACGCAGTCTGAGAAAGGCGCAAAGTGTAGTTTTGCGGTCAAGTACAGTCTGCGATTTACTATATAGCTAATAAAATAAATAATATATCGAACTTTTAAATACTAGATATAGCTTTTCTATGAAATACGAATGGCTACTTTTCAATATTTAACAGGGGGACATGCTTTCATACCACATTGTATGGCTTATTGTTTCTTCTCCTCCACTCAGTATAGGGTTTGCATTTCAGTACTCCTTCTCCTCAAGATACCATATCCTGACGGACGTTGGCTGTCATGACACGCCACTTTTCCCTGTCTTGTGTTGCTTGTATCAGGTCACATGGTCTTTTCCTGGTCCACTCACTCATACGTTGTAAGTATGTTTTTCTTTGTCTTCCTCTGCTTCTTCTACCTTCGATTTTGCCTGTCACTGATAAACTTTCGACTTGACCTTTCCTGATGATGTGATTGAAAAAGCTCATCTGTTTTTTTCTGATTGTTTCCAAAAGTGTCCGCTTGGTATTTATCCTTCTGAAAATTTCTTCATTTGTTGTGTGTGTTGTCCAGCTGACTTTCAGGATTCTTCAGTAAAACCAGGTTTCAACTGCCTTGAGCTTTCTTTCCATTTGTGGAGATATTGTCCAACACTCACACCCATACAATAGTATTGAGTGGACATAGCATTCTAGCATTCTCTTTTTGGTCATTAATGGAAGGCTACCGCTGACAAGCATTGGTTTCAGCTTCTGAAATGCCTCTTTCGCCATGGCGATTCTTGCTTGCATTTCGGTTTCACATCGACCATCCTTTGTAATAATGCTCCCTAGGTATTTAAACTTGTCTACCTGCTTGATTACTTCATTTCCAATTCTCAAATTTCATTTAATGTCACCTCTCAGCTTGCTTACTACCATACACTCTGTTTTTTTACAACTCAATGTGAGGTCTTCTCTCTACTAGCTTCTACTACTTTGTCCAAAAGTCTTTGCAAATCTTCTTCAGAGCTACTTATGAGGACTGCATCGTCTGCGTAACTCAAGTTGGTAATGTTCTTGCCTCCAATGATGCACCCTTTTGGGTCTTCCAATGTTCTCATAATCATTTCGCTGTATATATTGAACAAATCGGGGGAGAAAACGCATCCCTGTCTTACTCCACATTTGATTGGAACATATTCGCTGATACCATTGCCTACTGTCACTGCTGCTTTTTGTTCCCAGTAAAGGTTGGTCAACAGACGTAGGTCTTTACTGTCAATGTCTATGAATTCTAAAATTTCAATGAGTTTCCAATGTTGAACTTTATCAAAGGCTTTGGTGCAGTCGATGAAACAAAGGAACAAGTTTTTCTGCATTTCAATGTTCCTTTCACATAGCATTCTTAATGTGAATATTGCATTCCTTGTCCCAGGGTCTTTGACGAATCCATATTGTGATTGCTTATTTCAGCATTGGTCTTATTTTTTGTTCTGTTCATGATGACTTTTAGAATGATTTTAATCACATGATTTATTAAACTGATTGTCCGATACAACTCACAATCTGTTGCGCCTGGTTTCTTTGGAATCGAAATGAAAACTGAGTTACATAGGTCGGCTGGGATTTCCCCTGTGTCATATATCATGTTAGCAATCTTTGTCACAGTTTGTATTCCAAATTCTTCTAATGCCTCAATCATTTCCACGTTGACATCGCCTGGCCCACTAGCTTTGCTCCTTTACATTTTCTTAATAGCTGATCGAATCTCTGACTCCATGATTTTGGGGCCTTCTGTATTTCTCCTAACAGTTGGTCTCTCTCCTCTATCATCTTCAAATAGCTCTGATATATACTCGGACCATCTGTTCATCACCTCTTTGTCATCCACTAGTATTCTCCCATCTTTTTCTTTTATACATTTACTGCATGGTTCCATTTTCCGTCCAGATATTAAGTTTATGTTTTGATACATTTCCTTAAAAGATATCGATTTAACTGCCTCAATCTCTGTACATTGCTCATTAAGCCATGCCTCCTTTGCATCCTTACACTTACGCTTTATTAATCGAGCTTTCCTCTTATATTCCTCGCCTCTACGATCTCTTATCTTTTGTCTCTATTTCATTTCTTCCAATATATCTTAAGTCATCCAAGGCTTTTTCTTTTGTTTCTTCTTGGAAGGTAGAGTCTGACTTGCTATTGATGCTGAAGCTTGTTTGAAAGCGTCCCACAATGGAACATCGTCTTGTTGGAGGACTTCGAACTTATTTTGAACTTTGACAGCAAACCCTTGTCTTATTATGGGGCTTGACTTGAGTATGTTGTAGTCTAGTTTAGGTGTTGACTTAGCAATTTTCTTTCTTCTCAATCTTACATTAAGCTTACAAACTACTGGAACGTAATCACTTTCACAATCAGCACCAGGGTAGCTTTTTGCTATTGTGACAGCATTTCGAAATCGCTCGCTGATAGTTATGTAGTCGATTTGATTCTTTATTCCCCTATCCGGGCTTATCCAAGTCCATTTCCTTCTGTTCGGTTGCTTGAACCATGTGTTCATAATTATTTGGTCATGGCTTTTGCACCATTCGACAAACTTGTTTCCTCGATTATTCCGTTCGCCTAAACCATGCGGTCCGACAACTTTCCCTTCTCTCCCTTCGCCTACCTTCATGTTCAGGTCGCCCATTATAATGCGAATCTCCTGAGATTTACATTGCTCAAAAGCTCTATCAAGGTCTTCCTAATATGTCTCTATCATCTCTTCTCAGCTCTCCGACGTGGGGGCATACACCTGAATTATTGCAATGTTGAATGGTGATCCTTTCAGTTTAACTAGCATTACTCTCTCTGATATCGCCCAATGTCCCAATAAGGCCTTTGCTCTTTCTTTGTCAAGCAAAACACCGACTCCACTTTCATGGCGTTGACCTCCAGAGTAAATTAGCTCAGGCCTAGCACTCCAACATTAAGCCTATTCATTTCCAGTCTGATGTTATCTAGCTTCCAACTTTGGTACATTGTCCTGACGTTCCATGTTGCTACTTTGACGGTAGCTTGATGACAGTCTAGGTTCATCCGTCTTAAATGAAATCCTGTACCGAGCGTGGCAGCAACATCGTTGGCGCTCCCATTCACGCTGTTTGTGAGATTCGTAATTGGCATTGTAATGTAAACTAGGATAGATACGTAGTGAGGTCTCCAAGTCTCTTCTACAGCACATTTGTAAGCGGTGCGCCTAGTCTTTGGCCTCCAACAGCCAACTCGCAAGACAGCGAGGCATTTTTAACCCATACCTGGTTGAGTATTGGTGAATGTCGGGACGTGTCCACACACCGGTGAGCCCTGCACATTGGACCTAACGGGGTACTCATCCTCCGGATTTCAGTACTCCAGTGCAGAAATGGATAAAATACCAAGAATGAGACTTGCATAACTTCTTCGGTGCACAGTACATGAGGTATGTTCCCCAGGTGTGCCGAATTGCAAAAACTGACATGATGGAAAAGGTATTACAGAGATACATTTTTAAAGTGTCTGAGCTACCTCTCGTATCTATTGAACAGGCCAAAGAATATCCCAGTGAAGAGTAAATCTCCACTTTTAAATAGCACTATTGTCATAAAGAGAATGGCGCATTTAGTCACTTAAAATCAAACAATTAAACACTAGTAATGAGCATATTTACAGTATGTACTTTTTTGTGTCCGTGCTTTTTGGTTTTCAGAGTTAGTGACTGAGCGCAACGACTTTGGAAACATTCATAAAACGCGAAACCGACGCAGTTTTCTGGTATGATTATACGTTAGCGCAATATTTTCGTCGGATATTCGTAGTACTTGCGATTGTCTTTTTATTTTAAAGCTTTTCTAGTGACTTGCGAAAACCAGCAGATTTTCAGCTTGCCACTAGGTATTCGGCATGACTTTCTGGTATTAAAAAAATAGATATTTTTGCAAGGTTTCAATTTAACAGAAACTTACCCAATGCTGCTTTAATTTTGCCAAACATTTTTTCTTTAGAATACTGTTTATGGGAAAATTATCTATGGTCCAATATTGTGGAGGTTAGAATGTGGTGAGCATCCTGAGTATACCGAACATTCACCCCCTCACTGGGTTTTCAATGGTTTTGGTATACTATCAATGTACAAAATAGATTGGGATATAATTGGAGGTAAGTACTAATACCTTTGACTATGTTATAACATTCTTGGCAATACCTTATGAAAGTACGCTTTCTAGTTTGGTATATAACCAAAAATTTTAATTTCCCAACTTTCGAGTACCACTGTACTGCTATCAGTTAAATACCTTCAGAAGAAGAAAGGCAAGTTTCACATGAGATGTTTTTAAGAAAACCTTGGCTAGAATGCTTAAGTACCAACGATAAGCACAAAGGGAAAAGAAGTCGAGAAAGACAGAGAACAAACATATGGATGGTCTGTGTAGATTGTTTCGAGAAGAACATGCGAGCAATCTTGTACACAGTGTTATGAACCAAGAGAAGTGGAAAGGGATTATAGTCTACGCCTATCAAAGGCATGGAACCTTAGTAGAAGACGTTCAATCTGCGTACACGTGTTTTGCAGTTCAACAGCTCATTAATGGAGCTTGGAACATCTGAATTTGCTCATTCCATACAAAGATCCCATCAATTGCCACTAAGACAATCATGTGGAACAGTGCTGGGCATATGCGGATTCATAATTTAGAGATTGTGATGGACTAGAGTACTCGAACCACCCAACAGCAGTGAGCTTCGCATAGTCGCATATTGAAACTGTCATCAATCTCAAGTGTACTGTGTTCATGTGTAAGTGTGTGTGTATGTTTATGTATCTGTATCTTTATCCATAATTTAGTTTTTAGATAAGTGGAATAAACCAAGTACCCTGGTAATTTAGTTTCAAAATGATTTGTAAAATATTCGTTTATGTGTATGCGTGTGTATGAGTGTGAAGGTGTGTTTATTTGTGTGTGTGTGTGTATGTGTGTGTATTTTTAGTCCTATTGCAGCTTCAGTGGATTAATGTGGTTGTTTTATTTGTCTTTTTTTCCACAAGGAATGAACGAGAAACTTTTTGGTGAAAAATGGGGAGGAGAAGATTGGGAAATACTTGATCGAATATATGACAACAAATACGAAGTCGTTCGTCAAAGATTGCCAGGATTTTATCATATTCATCATTCCAGGGACAAGAGTGATTGGTATACAAAATAGAAGGAAAGGTTGATGTAATGTTACTTGAAAATGATAAGGTTTAGGGAATTACTTTTGCTGTAATTCCCTAAATAATAAATACGAATTGTGAGTGACTTATTTATGTACCTATGCTACCTCTATTGTTTACCGAGTTTATGTAGTATTGGTTGTGTCAGATATCTACTTGCTTATTATGAATAGCTTTTAAAGTAACAATCAAATTTTTGAAGATCCTGCCAACTTTATCTGAAAACATGCTTTTATTATAATTTGCAGTCTAATCAAAGTAATGGTGCGGGTATAAAAGCGAAAGGTAAATGCAATGACCGTATATGCACGAAAATTGTGAATGGGACAGAAGAAATGTACTATACTATAAGACAAAAGTTTTGACTTATAGAGGTAATAGAACATTACTGCTTTCGCCCGATGGAAAAAATTTATGTTAATTTATGAAAAAGCCATTCATGAAATTCAGCTGATAAATTGTACTTACCACCATCAAAAAAGCATAATCTTATAAATACACAAGAAAATACAAATGATATAAAGATTTAGTTACCATATGGTGAATTTATTTCAAAACGATGTCACGCATCGATTCCTAACATCTAATTCATAACGTCCATTCCTATGGTAACATGCTGGGAAGTCTTGTCCAAAGCATATACAGATTTTATCAAGGAGTACGAAAGGATACATGTATCAAAGGTCAAGACTTCCGGCAAGGCTTCAGGGGAAAGTTGGTATCTTCAAAATTTCGCAATATCCAAACCTGAGGAGACGACAAAGACGAGGATAATGTTTGACGCTTCAAGAAGATGTGGTGGATTATCACAAAACAGTTTCATGTATCCTGGTCCAAAGGTTTAACAAGACGTGGTGAATGGTTTGGTAAGATTTCGAAGATTTTGACCTCCAGTAGCTTACGATGTTGCCGAAAAAATGGACTGGAATGGCTGAAGACGATCGACCGTTTGACCAATTTCTGTGGCATGACGTGGACGATACACGATGCCCGGATGTCTATCAGTTTTATTCCTTGGTATTTGGTGCGCGTAGCTGTTCATTTGAAGCCCACATAGTGGCTCAATGTCACTCAAAAATGCTAGGAAGTGAGATACCAAGAGCTCCTGAAACAGAACTCAAGTCGACACACGTGGATGATAGTCTGGACTCAAATATAACAGAAGAGGAAGGAATTGCTCTCTACATGCAGCTGTCCAAACTGTGGATATCAGCTGGTATGCATGCCAGAAAGTTGCTCTCCAATTCTGAGCATGTCTTGAGTTACATTTCTAAAGAAAACAGAGCTTCGGAAGTTGTCTGGACAGTGGAATTCTGCCACCAGCCAAAACATTAGGGATTTTATGGAAAGCGAAGGAGAATATCTTCGGATTCAAGAGATCAGCCAATCCTCTCAATTTAGATATCAAGAAGCCTGGGTTTTTGAGTTGGATATCTGCACTCTTTGACCCACTTGGTTTTCTAGCATCATGTACAATCGGTGGGAAGATGTTAATGGAAGACATCTGGTTTTTCAACTTTGACTGGAATAAGCTCATGGACAAAGAACTTGTCTCAAAGATCAGTCATTGGTATGAAGATGTATAATAGACTGCATTTATGGAAATCCCAAGATGTCTACAACTGAAGAAAACCGCAATCGAGGTGATAGTGCATTTCTTTAGTGATGCATCTACAAATGCTTATGCCTTAGTGTGATACTCAAGAACTAAATATGATGATAGAACAATTAAAGTACGCCTACTTGCTTCAAAGACAAAAGTGGTACCTCTGCATGCTGTTAGAATTCTCCGATTGGAGGTACTCGGTGCTATGCAAAGTGTGTACCCTGCAGAAAGGCTGCAAAGAGTTGTCATCGTCTTTTACCTACTTTTGGAGTGATGGCATGGCTGTACTTTGACGGCTAAAGAATAGGAGCCGTACCCTGAAAACGTTTGTTGCCAATAGTACCACCAAGATTCAACAATGCACCAAGATTGGTAATTGGAACCATGTCTCATCCAAAGATAATCCTGGCGACCAAGCTACCCGTGGCTCAACATTTGGCTAGCTGGGTAAGAGTAAGCTGTGATAGAATGGACCTTATTTCCTCTATCAAGCAGAAGCTAAATGACCAACAACACAGCCAAAAGAAACCCAAGAGGGCTACAAAGATATTAAGAAAGTCAATATTGTGAGTTCCAAGCATGAGATTAATTATATCATTATTCACATTAACGAACTGCTAGAGGATTCAAGGCTCAAGCCACAGAAGTTCTCATCATGGAAAAGACAAGCTGGTTAGCTGTCTTCAACAGAAATAGCTGGTGCTGAAATAATGATCACGAAACCAGCCCAAATGGAAGGACTTGCCAAGGAATTTCAAGCCTTCTAGAAGAACAAGCAAATTGCAAGCGACAGTAAACTGCTTTCTATAAATCCATTCATTGACGAAAATCAACTCGCAAGAGCCAAGAGACGACTGGTGCTTGCTAAATACCTTCCATATGATGCAAAGTTTCCATTTTAAATGCAAAGCACTAAGTCACATAGTTGATTGTCAGAGAATAGTATTCAAAGGATGGCCATGTTACTGGAACAAATCAAGTATTGGCCAACATTTCAAGACGCTTTTGGATAATATCATCAAGAAGGGGAATCCGGCTTGTGGAATTGGAATGTTTCTTGTGCAGAAAACGAAAAGCCAAGACTGCTTCAGATTATGGCAATTCCACCCAGCTTTGAGTTGAGATTCCGTTGAAAACATTTGCAAGAACAGCAGTTAATTTTGCTGGACCCTTCATTACCATCCAAGGGAGAGGTCAAAATGCCGATAAATGAATCTGCATGTTTTCACTTGCCTTGACTCAGGCGTCGTCCATCTGGATCTTGCATACGTTTTAAATACAGACTCTTTGCTTAATGCGTTTTATCGAATAATCTGCCGAAGAGGAACACGGATAGAGGTGCTATCAGACAATGATACAGACTTTGTTGGGACAACAATTGATCTGAAGGAGTTAATAATGTCATTGGACCAGAAGGAATTGGCAATGTTTTCCTCAGAGCATGCAATCAAGTGGTACTTCACTCTTACCTTTGCACCATACTTGGGAGGAGTTCATGAAAGCATGGTAAAGTCTGCAAAGAGGGAGATCTGTGCAATCTTTGGCAATACTGATGTTAACGATGAAGAACTTAGCACTTTGCTTATAGGTGCTGAGAACCTTTTAAATTCAAGACCACTCACTTTCCAGCCTGTGAGTTCTAAATATGTTTTACCACTTACACCAAACCACGTTCCCTCTAGACAAGTCGGTGGACAAATAGCTCCAGATTCTATCGATGGCATCACCTTTAACGCAAGACACAGGTGAAGATGTAATGAAGAATTGGTTCGACATTTTTGAAACCATGGATGAAGGAATTGATCCCTTCACTACGAAAGGTCTTCAAGTGGCATCAGGAGAAAAATGACGTGCAAATTGGCTCGATTGTATTGCTAGCTTCTCCAGACGCTCCACGAGAACACTGGTCTATCGTTTGAGGTATTGAAACATTTCCAGGTGAATATGGGTGTGTGCATCCCTTCGAGTACAGACAAATTGTCGAGACTATATGCTTCTGATCACACAGATCTGCCTGTAAGGTATCATGTGACTCGGTTGTGAATAATAATGAGGATGATCCCTCATTTTGGGCACTCCATAGTGCCAAGGTTACGAGGGATCTTAAATGCCTGCCGTGGAGAACGAGAAAAGTTCATATTATTCATTGTCGCTTCCAAATGTTTACTTTTAGATTCTTCGAGTTTCTCTAGGAGTTCGTTACCCATACGAATTCTGTCGGGTCCAGTAGACGTTTTGTAGCTCTTGCAGAGGTCCTCGAGTAGCCGGTCCCAAGAAGGAATGAGCTTTTTCTGACTCAGCTTTAAAAACCTCTTAGCAGAAAGCTGTCCATAAAGAAGAGGCATCTAATATGGGATCCCATTGTACATCGTCCATGTGAGCGCCGAACTCGTCCCAGTTTGCTTTCCTAAAGTTCCATCGCGGGAGAGTGATGGTTTTGATAGGTGTGATAACAAAATCCAAGTTTACAAAATGCGGCCGGTGTTGCAACTGTAGGAAAGTCCCGCCTATTTGGTACTTGACAGGTTTTCCTGGTCTGCAGATTACTAAGTCTGGATGGGTCTCTGTATCCCAAATGGCAGATTTAAAAGTATTGGTACCTGGATTGAAAATGTCATGTAACTCATTTGCTTCTATCCAATCAATCAACTTGATACCATGAGAAGAGTCACGATGATAAACCCAGTTTGTACGAGGGGTATTGAAGTCTCCAATTAATGTGCTATCCTTGCAAAGAGGGAGATCGGAAGGTGTCTAGTTGCTAGCACTTGGGGGTCGGCAAACGTTGACTTAGGTACGACCATTGATCGTACGTGACTGAACATTCCCTACGCACATCTACTGTTCCTCACGCCTGGAAGGTCGCAATCTTCAAATCGGGAAATCCGGAACTCGTTGAGAACTACAGACCAATTTCTGTACTTCCGGTCTTATCAAAGTTGTTGGAAAGAGCAGTACATCACCAGTTGTACCAATATCTTGAATCGAATAAACTTTTCAGCGACTGTCAATTTGGATTTCGTAAAAATCGATCTACAATGCTTGCTACCACAGTATTCTGTGACTCTATACGAAAATATATTGACAATAGCAACATGGTTGGCGGTTTGTTTCTCGATCTGTCTAAAGCGTTCGATACGGTCGGACATTCTGTTCTTCTAGAGAAACTTATGCTGTACGGAATTGATGGCCCTGAACTGTCTTGGTTTTCGGTCTCAGTAAACATGGTAGAGATCTAAACATCATCTTCAACAAAACTCAAATCAACTTCGTGACAGAATATGTCTATCTTGGAAATCTAATTGATAACCATCTGTCATTGGCTTCAAATTTCGACCGGGCATACAAGAAAGCCTATGGAAGACTTAGACTGTTAACCAACGTACGAAGAAATTTAACCATCGACGCTGCAAACCTGATATACAAGATGATGATACTACCGATACTCACATACAGCTCAACCATCAAGACCAGTTTTACAGCTACTCAGAAATCAAAATTCACCTCACTAGAACGTCGTGCTGCAAAGATCATTGGGAAGCCAACAAAAAGTATTATTCAAGTTGTTGAATCACAAGTCTGTTCACTGGTCGGAAAGTGTATTAAAAAGAACCTTCAACACGAAGATTTTGACAACTACTTTAAAATTATGAAACATTCTAAAAGGACTCGAAATTATGCCAATTTATTAAAACTCCCATCAATAAAACTAGAAGTTGCTAGATCTAGTTTTCATTATGGTGGAGCTAAGCTATTTAATAATATGCCACTTGAAGATAGAAGACCCTTTTTATCTTCATTTTGATTGAAATTTGAAGGCTTTTAATTTTATATAGTTTTTAATCAGTTCTTATTATATCTTTTATTATATTCTACAGGACAAACATTGTTAACAGTATTTATGTAAATATGTAAATAACTGAAGCTTTTATCCTGTATAAATATTCGTAAATAAATAAATAAATAAACTGAAATCAAAGGGCATCATGTTTACAAAGATGTATGGTCTCCAGAGATGGGGGAAGAATTGGAAGTTCATTGTGAACCTGGTAATGTAATTAACAAATACGCAGTTTGTTTAAAAACTAAGGATGGAAAAATAGTTGGACATTTAAAAAAGGGCAAATCGATATAACGAACTCAGGGCACTATAATGGAATGAAGTCACTGCAATGTCTTCCAATTGAACAATTTTAAAATCATTCGAACGTCGAATGTACGTCAAGTTCGAGTTTTTAAAAAGTAAACATTGTTTTATGTCAACCTAATCAGTTCTACACCTTAGTAGTCAACATGAATGGATTGCGAACAAAGCAAAAATAACACAGGCTTATGAAACTGGCCAGGTCAATTCGAAAAGAAAAAAATTACTCTTTTAAAATATTTACAAATTTGTTTTCTCCTTCTAAATTTAAAACGCAGGGCACTTGTAAACCCTCTCCATCTCCAAGATTGAATCTTTTACCAGATATTTTGGATGTACAGCCTGTTTCAGCGTGACTTCGCAAAAAGTAAAATATTGTCTTCGCAAAACGCCCTGATAGGATTTTAGCTTGTAGGGAAAATATTTTAGGTTCTGCAAATCGAGAGTTGGTTATATCGGAGGTTCGTTACATAGAAAGGATTTATAAGGGTTTGATAAGGCAAGGGCCAAGAGCCAGAGGCATCAGTTCGTAATATCGAGATGTTCGTTATACCGGGGATTTGTTATACCGAGAGTCTACTGTACTTTCTTTTCTTCTTTTCCATTGCGCATTCCTTTCATGACGAACTCTATAAACTTTTGGTTTTGTTTTGTATTTTCTCGCGTGTGTTTGAAATATCCAATCGTCAATAAAAAGATTCGATTGTCATGAAAACGTTCGATTGTCATTAAAGCGTTCGAGTGTATAAATGTTCGAAACAATTAAAGTTCTATTAACTCTGTACATCGGCAGAAAATTCTTGGAAAATATAGTCAGAATTAATCATCGTACAAGAGGGAATAATCGTACAGGGGAGAAAATTTACTCAAACTAAATAAACGTACAGGACCTAATAAGGAAAGTACAGGGGGGAATTTCGGCAAGAAAAAATAAACGTACATGTACGTTTATTCGGGACTTTAGAGCAATGAATGAATGCTGAAACTGTTACACCACAGTAAGACGAGTGATACAAATGTAAGTTCTCCTCATCATAAGAAAATGATTTTGATATTGTATGCAGAAAAACATCACAAGGAGCAGGTAACAGTACATATTTCTCATATTTTTCATGTAGAAATATGTCATTCAAAAGAGAGGATCTTCATATAAGCTTTTCTGTAATATGCTTTCTGTTACTTGGGGGTATTTTTCATCACACAACTACAAAGCTTGAAATCCAATGATCCAGTTGTAGTGAAGGCCGCAAAATTGGGAAAACACTGTTACGAGCAAGTATCAAAAGATGAAATTACAGTACCGGTACCGAAACTCAAATACCATCAACCAGGTGCTCGAAAAAGGTTGCTGCACTCACTGAGAGGGAAGCTCTGTATGATTGGCTGCTATATAACGTATGTTTGAGAAAGCCAAACAAACAGTTTCAATCTTGAAAATTCTAAACTTTATGGACTCAGAGGAAGTCACGATGTCATCATGTCTTGAGTCTTAAGCTTTTCCTGAGCTACGTTTCGAGAGATACTCCTCCCATCGTCAGGCTACTGAAATGACTAGATGACTAGATTTCCTTGTCTAAAAATCTTTTATTTTTCCAGTCAAAGGTGTGATCTTGTGTCCAGCAGTTTTCGGCCATTTCATGATTCTTGGTGTCACCTTTTTGAACAGCTCTCTTGTGTTCTTTTTCCCTTTGACCGAAGGAACACTTTGATTCGCCAATGCAGGAGGCAGGACTAAACTACATTGTTCCTCTCTTCAAGTGGAACTGGGTCCTTTGGTTTTGACAGAATCGTCCTCAAAGTGGTTGTTGTGAAGAAAGAGCATTGAATGTTGTGTTGTCGGAGAGTTGGTCTTAGGTGCTCACTGGTGTTCTTTACTTAAGGTAGACTTATACGTCTTATACGAGGTTCTTTATCTTTAGATCCAGTGGTTCTGTGTAAGGCTCTCTGGACATCCTTAGCATAGTATCCATTGGATAAGAGAACCTTCTGAAAGTGTCTTTCTTCTTTTCTAAGGTCATTTGGGATGAAAATAATGCTTCTTGCTCTTCCAAACAGAGTGGTAATGATACTGTAACATGCTGAGACTGGATGGTGTGATGCATTATTGAAGTACTGATCAGTGTGAGTTCGTTTCCTGTAGATGGTAACGGAAATGCTGCAATTTACTTGCCTCTTTACTAGGACAAAGAAGGGGTATTTGTCTTTCTTCTTCTTTCTCCATAGTGAAAATGATGTTTGGGTATACATTGTTGATGTGTTCAGAGAAACCTTGTAAGTATTCCTTTTTGATGATTGCAAACACATCATCGACATACCTTTCCCAATCAGTTGGCCCATGGTGTGCTGTTGATAATGCTGTGGCTTTAAATGATTGCATGAATATTTTAGCAATCACCGAGAATGTAGGAGCTCCCATTGGCACACCGTTAGTTTGAGTGTAGATGCCATTGTTGAAGAGGAAGCCTGTGTTGGTGAAGAGTACTTGTAGTAATTTAAGGATATCTGAAGGTTTCAGTGTGGTCCTTGATGGCAATGAATCATCACGTTCAAGATCCTTCACAATTCATAAGCTGTCATCAATGGAGATACTTGAGTATAATGATGTTACATCAGAGGATAACATGATTTCATCTGCCTGGATTCTTTGTTGTGTAATGAAGGCGGCAAAAGCAGTGCTGTTATTGCAGTAGTGTGAATTCATCCTTGTTTAAGAACACAGGAGGTCATCTATGTAACGTAAAAGTGAATGAAGTGGACTTCCAGAATAAGCAACAATTGGACGTGTTAAACCATTAGGTCAGTGATTTTTTGGTAATCCATAAAACCGTGGTAAAGGGGAGTCTTTGGATTTCAATCTGTGGTAGACCCAGTCATCAAGGAGATGGTTTTTTGTATATATTTTTAATATGTGATTTTTATCTAACATAATAATATATGGCATTTAGATTTTCAAATAATCCTGAAGGATATCCATATGTAAGATACAAACTCACCACACCTATTGTTCACCCTGGGAAGAGTGTAAACCAAAACAAAGCAGGGTATAGCATTGATGTGGATGCAATAGGTGAATCTAGGGGAATTGACTGGTATAATGGTTTTATTGAAAAGTATGATGGTAGCCGGAAGTTTAATACAACCGATATCATCAGCACAATAATGAGGTTCCTATGGAAAGACTAAATCAGTCAATGTAAAATACAATGATCAAGCCGTTCTAGACTTGGATGATTGAAATCATATTGTAAATTTCAAAAACTTGGTAAATGTTCAAGAACTACACCAAAACTGTGGGTGGATCTCAATATCATTATCCAGACGCGTGTCCTGTTGTAAATATACAAGAATACACATGAAGCAGCACCTTGTACTATTATTAGTAATGTTAACTATAACGCTGGAAATTTATCTACACTGTTATATATGATTAATGTTCAAATTTGTTTGAAATTTTTTAAAGGTACTTTTCATATTTCAAAAGATTTGCATCCAACTATTGGTGATCAGATTCTAAAACATGTTATGATATATCAATATTTTGATGTATCATATATTAGATAAAGTAATAATTGATGATATCTTCAAAGAGTATGATCACCTACTTTTAGTATTTTATCTCTTTGATTCTGATGAAAATCAATCATAGTGCTTTGTATTTATTTCAAAGAGTAGATTAAGGACGTAATATTTTCTTTGATAGATAGATTTTTTACAAGATAATATTGATTTAAATAATAATCAATATATTTACTAACATTTTTGTATCCTTACACAGAAGCACAATTAACACAAACAACTATACCATCACCATCAATTAGTTTCTATTTATCACAATATAATTCTTGTACTCATTTTTTTTATCAGATTCGTACATATTTTTATCGCAGAAATCACATATGTATTCTCCAGGATCGATTAACGGTTCGAATACATCATTATTGTATCTATTTTCTATATTAAATTCATATGTTCTTCTTATTACTATTATAAGTATATATATTAAAATTGTAGTGAACTGTAGAGTAAAAATTGGTGCTAAAGTTTACGTAAAAAGATTATTATATCTATGAATATAAACAATCTCAATCTTGTCTGTGAGTCATACCATGCAATACCAAGCTATTTATACAACATATATATATATATATATATATAATGTTTTTTAGTCTTAACGTCATTTTTCTCCAGCAATTGGGGCTTAGACGGTGCCCTTCAGAGAGACTTTGATCTGGCAGTGAGGAATTTCTTGACCCGATGCCCTTCCTGTCGCCAACCAATGCCTTTTTTTTTTCTTCGTAAAGTTCCAAATTCTCCTCGACAGCTCGGGGAATCGAACCTCGAACTCTTTGTTACTATGCAGTTGCACTAACCATTAAGCCACGGCTCCTCACTATAAATATATATTTGTTCATGACTAATACATATTAATCACTCTTTTTTAACAGACAATGGTAACAATGCTTTTCTAATAAATTCACCATATCGTAACTAAATCTATAAACCATTTATATTTTTAAAAGGTTTAAAAACTTCTTACGTATTTATTAAATTATGCTTTTTGATGCTGATAAAATATATACTTTATTAGATAAATATCATAAACTATTTTTGCATTAAGTGTTAACATAAAGTTGTTTCCACCAGACCAAAACAGTAATGTTCTAACATCCAAAAGACAAAAGCAAAGCTTTTGCCTTACAGAATAGAACATTACTAATTGGGATATGGGAACTACAGTCCTCATAGCACCAAATATGCAAACGTTTTTTGGGTGTCTTTTACTGTTTTGAATTTCCACGACGAAACATTGCAATAAACCCTTTACGTGTAGTAAAAAATGAATAATTTTCTTTGGTTGCATTAAAAAGCTTTCCAAGGTAATATTTACATTATCCAATTTCCGTTTGGTTGGTACAGTCAGAGCAAAATTGCTCTTACTGAGGACCAAAATTAATATGAGTATTCGTGAATCACACTTTGAGCAGTCAAAAGGCAAGAAAAGATGAAGACAGGCTTGCAAAGGAAAATACAAAAACCGTCTCTCCCATGAATGGGTTTTCAACAGTCTGAAGACAATTATCAGGCCTTTTTCAGACATCTAAACAGTCCACAGTGAGTTACAAACGTGATAATGTCCCTCAAATCGGGATTCAATTCAACCTGGTGCTATCCCCACTTCAGATTTAATTTGCTAAAGACTGTGCTTTCGTTAAGACTGTGTAACACTTCATCAACTGTTGGAATTGGGTGTCTTTCTCTAACAATCGCCTCATTTGCACGCCTCATGCCAACACATAATCGAACTTCTCCATTTGACTTTGGTACGACAACGTCCGGGCTGACCCACGGTGTGGGCTCCTCCACAGGCTCGATTATATCCATCTTTATCAGTTCATCAATCTTGTCTTTTACTTTGTCTCTCAAACTGAAGGGGATACCCCTTGCAGGCTGGGCTACAGGTGTAACATTTGGGTCAATGTGAAGTTTTAGTTGGTAATTTTTCAACTTTCCAATGTCTTCAAATACTTCTTTGTATTCAGTCACTATATGTGATGCATCTCGTATATTCATCACATTGGCACCAATTTTCAGAGTTTTAAGTTCCATCGCAGTCATCCTTCCTAACAATGGTTCACCGCGACCCTCAATGACTACAAGTTCTGCTTCGGCTGACCGTTCACCTACACTGGTTTGTGCAGTAAAGCTTCAAGTTGTGTCAAGTGGCTTAGAACTACCATAAGCAAACAATTTCTTTTGAGATTTCCGGGACTGACACTTTATCTTCTTTTCTTTGAGCTTTTCCCACAGCTGTCTGTCAATAATATTCACACTAGCACCAAAGTAGACAATCATTGGGACCTTTCGGCCACCAACTGTCACTTCAACTCTTTCAAAATGATCTTTATTATGTACACTAAATGCATATTCATCCTAATCATCAACAAAATTGACCTTACTTTTCTCAGCGGGACGCCTTCTCTTTATTTTACATACAGACGCAAAATGTCCAGTTTGTTTACATTTGTTGCATGTTTTATTCTTTGCTGGGCAATTGGGATTTCTTGCAAATGTCCCTGCTTTTCACATGTGTAGCACGTCACGTTAATTGCCTTCTGTTCTCCCTTTCCTTTATCTTTGTGATGGCCTGATTTAACATTAATTCTGTTCACATTAGCTTCAGGAGCTGCCATACTGTCGTCGCACAGCTTCAAAAGTACATGCTGTGTTTTGTAACTCTGTCAAAGTCAACTGTTGGCCTTTTTCCAAAAGTTTTCTGCGTAATTCCTGCGATTTGCAGGTTGAAATAATTTGATCTCGTATTTGGCTACTCGTTTGGTCTCCATAATCGCAAGATTCGGCTTTCCTCTTCAGACGAACCACGTACTGATCGATGGTTTCTTCATCCTCTTGTCGCATTCCTCTAAACTGGTGTCTTTGGTAAGGAACGTTCACTTGAGTCATAAAGTAATCGTTTAATGCTTTCTCTGCTTTATCGTAATCCTTTGGACCTTCTGTGTCTGGTACCACATCGAATATATCCTGACCTTCTGGTCCTGCACTGTGTAAAAGTAGCGCTTTCCTTTGTACTTTGTTATCATCTTTATCGTCGACAATAATTAAACCTTTGCCATCGGCATATAACTGAAATCCACGAAGCCATCTCTTCCATTTCTGGCTTATACTCGTCGAATCACTACTCGAATCGAATGGAGCAATTCCACCTAATTCTAATTTGGCCATCCTCATCGCCAGATGTAGCGTTGGTAGCTCAATACAAACAGATTTAACTATATTAAAAAACCCCTTCGTGCTTGCTGTCCTCCATCTTTATTATTCTCGTGGCCAATACCGCTGACTACACATATCGTGCAATGCAGAATACATTATACTACATTACAGTGCATTTGTATAATTCCGTCTGCTCAATAGGTTTTGATAAACAGGAAGCTTGCTTTATAAATATTTCTTCCTTTTGTGTCCCCATTGTGTTTTACACTGGATTGACCTGATTAATAAAACCATTTTTGGAATTCTTTTTCAACTGAGATGGAGAAACCTAAAAAGTCTGTGAACGAAAAAGACCAGCAGTACCAAACTCTATTCCGAGAAGGTATGAAAGCCTGTCCTCGATCATCAAAGGTCGAAGTACAAGAGGTTTGTAAAGAGGACTGGGATGCAATCAAAGTTGGAAATAAAACATTCGATCAGGTTGTCAAGGACTATAAGGAGAAACAGTTGAATAATAAGTCAAAGTTGAGATCCTGGTGGTGCTCAAAATGTGCTTCAGTTGAAATGGGCCAAACTAGTGTTGTGGAAGTGGTGCATAAAGTCGTTACAGTTAAAAAGACGCAGGAAACACCAACGCCTGCCTCTCCAGAACTGTCTGCAGTCGAGTTGCCTGAAAATAGCACTGCCGTGGAATTGCAAGAATCTGCAGTTCCAAAACGTTAGGTATCAACCCCGGTACAAGAAAAGTTGAGAAATGAAATTTCTGACATCAACGAGGAGATGGCAAGCTATTTATACATCTAGAAAAAATCGGGCTGTGTTTTTTGTGGTAAGCACAAAGAACGATTAAAGACGCCTCAAAAAGAAAGAGACGTGGCAGAGAAAAATTTGAAACGAAAAGTTACAGAAGAGGCAGCACAAAAAAGGGCACGCGAGAAAAAGGCAAAAGTATTGAAACAAGTGCATCAAGATCACCCAAAGGCTACTGAAAAAATATCTCAGCTTCAAGTTTGAAAGGGGGTGTCTGGAAGATGACCTGTGGAAGACAGCATGCTTGGCCTCCATGATGCCATCGTCAGTATTGTGATACCAGAATCGGGTACAGAATCAGAAATCTACCAGTCAGTAAAATCGCTTTATGATCTTAAGGATGCGCTTGAAGCTAGAGGGTTTACTTTGAATTGCACAACCGTTCACAACCGCCTTCTTCAGGATGACAAGGCAAAAGTTTCTCTTGGGCTTCCTGCATCAAAAAAACAGACGGCGTTCTTGATGCAACTGGATTACAAAGTTAAGCTGCCAGATCATACTTTTCCAATTGGAGAGAAGCATAAGCTGACGCCTTCAGTGTATGCCTCTTGCTTGAAAAAGAAGGAAGACACAATTGGATACAGTGGTCCAACTTATATTGCAATTTGTAGCCCCAAACATGACAAGAGTTGCACAGATTCATCATGAAGATTAACATTAATATGGTGACTTTTTATATTCTTCTTGATACCGTATTTCCTCTGATGAGCGCCCCCTCTAACGAGTGCCCCCCTCTCCCTCAAAATTATAAATCAGACATTTGATAAAAAAGACTCGTGATTCATGGCATAAAATGTGGTTGTTTGTTTATAATATTCTTTTCGAAATTAAGCTCAAAATGTGTGTACTTCGATATCTTTTCAAGTTGATCGTTCAGTATTTTTGCTTGCCGAAAATCCTTCGTCATTGCTTGAAATTTCCCTGGTACAATTAGACCAACTTCACGTTTTCGCTTTCCGGATGCGGTTGCAATCAGCTTGTTTTCATTGCTTGCCATTAAAAAAATAGTCCAATAACTTTAAAAGTTCTGTTGGTACATGCCCAACAAGATGCTTTTAGTCATCATCCTTTTTTTCTGTAAACAGCAACAGCATGCTTATCAAACAACTCTGCCTCTGATCTAAAATCTTTCAGACAAATTAATCGCTCCCCGATGACTGTTACCCAATTGTTCTTGTATATATATATATATATATATATATATATATATATATATATATATATATATATATATATATATATATATATATATATATATATGATGGCCCCTAATTGCACAGGCAAATTCGAATTTTTTATACCAACTCAAATTCAGGCACAGTTGATTCAATTCTCACCATATTTTTTCTTTCCTTTATTGTATTTTGAAACTGTCACTTGTCAGTAAATATTGCCTGTGCTCTTTTCAGAACAATTACTATTAAGAACACGTGCAACTATCTAAGGGGGCTACTTGGGTATGTTGTAATGGTTCTAGTCTCCTCCCTCCTGTTCTCTGATCTTACAATTGAAGTACAAAAGCACAATAGCTTGCAAAGTGCACCCATTATATCACAAATACGCTTTATTGTTTACTGTATTTAGTAGTCACACCACACTCGAGGAACATCAAGTACTCGCTTTGTTGCTACAAACTGCATTTGGTTCGTATACAAAATTGAACGTAGTAACAAAATGGATGCTAAAATTTCCCACAAAGGTGGTCGCATAAAAGTTACGATCTTAAATTCAAATCAGATGCTATACGATATGCTGAGACGAATGGGAATCGTGCTGCAGCACGAAACTTCAAAATTGACGCGAAAAGAATTCGGGAGTGGTGTAGCAAAAGAGAATCAATTATATCCACTTGTGCTGCGAAAGGCGGAAACAAAAGAAAGGTGCTTGATGGATGCGGCAGCAAAGTAATAAATGATAAACTGGAAGATCTACTTGCCTGGATTCATGAACGCACAGCAAGAAGTCTCAGGGTGTCACGCCTTTTAATAATGAAAAATGAAAAACTAATGTTTGATGAAACATATCCACAAGAACCGAACAAATTTCAAGCAAGCAAAGGGTGGTTGGAAAAATTCATGAAGCGTAATGGACTATCGTTAAGAAGAAACATAACGTCTGATGGTAGTGAAAATGATGAGATTCACGGCTTCAAATCAGGTTAACCATGTGAAAACCTTTTGAAATATTAAAATCACAACAGAAGATGCTGTCCGAGCCAGATGTCAACCCATTTGAATATAAATAACTAACTCTGACATTGATGAGGCGGCACCTGCTTTTACTATTGTCGAGCATAGTGATAATGATGATGACTTAAACATTTCATTCATTTAACTATTTTTATATTGTTCATGCTATAGAATGTTTGACAAGCTGTCTCTTTTTGGATCAACTACCTGAATAAAATATGAAAAATTTATGAGCGCCCCCTCCAATGAGCGCCCGGCGCGCTCATTAGAGGAAATAAGGTATCTGTGTTTTATTTTATTTGCTGTTAATTGTAAAGAAAAGCAGGAATTAGGTTGATGTTTGTTAAATGATAGCTTGGCAGTAAAAGAGTGAAATAATATCAATATTGCAATACACATCTCAATTTAAATAATTAAGTTTCGAGGGTATTTCAGTTATTTTTGCAAAGCTAAAGCAACATAACTTTTACTTGTTGTCCCATCCCCTAACATTTCAAATTAAATTTTGGGTCAATAAGGTTTCTCATGAATGTGAACATTTCTGCCGAACAAAACTTTTGTGTTGTCAACACACAATTCTCGCAATTTTGGAAATGTTAATGTTGTGTATCCCCATAATGCGTGTGTACATTTTCAGTTTCAGTTAATACTTTTATGGATGCTTTATTTTTCCATATCAACAAGACTAAGGGTACTGGAATGTTACGTGTTGCCGGTCCTAAAATATGGAAGTGAGACATGGACTGTTTCTAAAGAAATGGAAAAGAGAATCAATGCAGCAGAGATATGGCTTCTGCGGAGAATAATGAGAGTACGATGGGAAAGTCATACAACGAATGAAGGAATTTTAGTTAAAGCAGACACACAAAAGAAGCTGATGAAAACAATTAAGAAAAAGCTATTACAGTTCCTTGGACATTGCATGAGAAAAGACAGCATGGAAAAGCTAGCACCTACGGGCAAGATAGCAGGAAAAAGAGGAAGACAAAGGGTTACATTTCNATATCAACAAGACTAAGGGTACTGGAATGTTACGTGTTGCCGGTCCTAAAATATGGAAGTGAGACATGGACTGTTTCTAAAGAAATGGAAAAGAGAATCAATGCAGCAGAGATATGGCTTCTGCGGAGAATAATGAGAGTACGATGGGAAAGTCATACAACGAATGAAGGAATTTTAGTTAAAGCAGACACACAAAAGAAGCTGATGAAAACAATTAAGAAAAAGCTATTACAGTTCCTTGGACATTGCATGAGAAAAGACAGCATGGAAAAGCTAGCACCTACGGGCAAGATAGCAGGAAAAAGAGGAAGACAAAGGGTTACATTTCTCCAAAGAATTGCAGAATGGAGTGGGATGTCAGCGATTGAAATTATTCGATGAACAGAAAGCAGGAACGATTGGCATAAACTGGTCGCCAATGTCATACGATAGGGCACAAGAATAAGAATAATAATTTTTGTAACCTAAAATTTGATTTTAACAGTCCAAGTGTTGCATGGCGTGCAGATCTGAAATTTCATACAGTTAAAAACCCATAAAGTAGGAACATAGTGTCAATATTTTATCTTCGTTTGCAGAAAGGGAAAAGTGCCCAAAATTGATGTCAACTTTAGGGGTAGGGGGTAAAAAATTGTGAAAAAGTGGTTCACGTCATTTGTGAATGATCGCTATTTGCCACTGTATAAATGGGGGCCTCCTTTCCAAGGAAATGTCAAAAATCCTTTTTTCATTCTTTACATTCTTTAAAATTGTTGTTGGCCATTTTTTATTTTGGATACTCTAACAAACAAGTGGTAGACTTTAGATACAGTATTTCTCTAGTCAAACAGGAAGATTTATCAGAACAAGAGGATTCCTGAGGAGGTGAAACAAAATTATACAAAAGAGGGTCTTAAATTAGTGATAAACTAGAGAACTGGATCTGAAGACAAGGATCTGCAATCAGTACTCCAGAAGAGCAAATGATCTATACCTTCACTCTTTTACGAATCTGAACTACCTAAATCTTTTAAAGGCAAAGCTCAATTCTCTGCAGGATTATAGTTAATTTTACCCTTTATGATACTGGTAATAACTTTCAGAGTTCCAAACATTTACTTGATTAGATTTAAAAAAAGCAAGATACTTGTCTTGACATTTAAAAGGCTTTCGGTTTGCCAAATTAAGGCCTCTCCATATTATACAATCTTTTCTATATGGTCTAAGTTTTAAAGTTGTACTGGATGGCTGCTCCTCCAGTAGCTGCACAATTAATGTTGATTTATTTTCGCTATTTACAAATGACCTGCTCGATCCCATTCTAAAAGATAGAATCGACCAGGTCATTTATAAATAACTTTAGATTTTAAACGACACCCACCTTCCTGAGAATTTGAGTGTCGGGCTTTTGTACTTTCGTTCTCACGATCTGTGATTGAAATCTTGTCCAAGTTGTTTCCAAATCAGCTACCATGAAAGTAGGCTCTCTACTGAGCACAAGCGTACCTCTTTCAGAGTAGTATTCTATACTTCTTTTAAACTTTTAATCCAACCATGTATAGCAACTTATTGTCACATCTGGTCATTTGTTCCCATCTGAACCTTGTGGAATGAATCCGTGTTTTCTAGATTGCTTAAAATCTTTAGTAGTCGGGCTATCTCTTCTGTAAGGACATCGATAAACAATGCATCCTGCAGATTTCTTCTCATGTGTCACCCTTATGACTGTCCATCGCGTTACTCGTTCTCTAATAAAGCTCCACTCTTTGTCGAGGTTTCCAAGTGCCGATCTTCCATCTAACCGATGTCTTCCTTTCTCCGCACTGGTACTCTCTAGAATTCTCTTCCTTTTTCTTGCTTCCATGCTGTCTATCATCTTCTTCCTTTGAAAGTTCTTAGCAACAGGTACCTTGTAGCTACGGGTTCTTCTTAACCTACCTGCTTTATCTACGTTCTCTACCCTGTGGCTCGCTAAACCATTTACAAGGCCTTACATACTGGTTTATACACGACCTAGTTAAAAAAGGCTAGACAGATATCAAACTACCATGTGAGTGTGTGCAAACATGCAAACACTTTTTGCATGTTTTGTTGATTTTTGTTTCAGTTGATCCTACGTACTGAGGTGAAGTTTGTACTTATAAATCCTTGCGTAAAATCATTGGGATTGTCGAACCGAATTTTACTTTAATATATTGTGAAAAAAATGTTTCAATGTTTATTGCAGGAAAGCCAAAACCAGGTAGAGGAGATTACATATTAAATTTCTCATTAAAATCGACATAAACGTTTCAAAATTCAGTATAACGTTTGTGAATTCAAAGTAAAATTGGATGTAAAGAAATCTGGTATTTCAACCTGTGATTTGCCATACAAAACATAACTGACTCACCTCTGAACTAATCTTCAAATGTTTGAAATTGATATCGAAGTAAAACTCCAATGAAAACCCAAAGGCATTGTTTTATTGTGCAATGGTTGTTGGGAATTACTGATGTAAATAATAAGGTGTAAAACTGTTCAAAATAATGTCTTTTTTGTTTGTTTTTCGTGACGAGAATTCTACATGTACACCCTGTTCCAGACTAACAAAATCTGGCACAGCATTCTATATTGTTTATGAAAAGGAGAACCCCATGCAATCATGTATTTAGTCTCACGATCTTGAGATAACATGATCTAACAACCACAAGATATTCATTTTGTGTAAAATCATTGACTTGATTGATATGAGCCACCTGTGACTCCAAGTGAAGGAATTTGCTTCATCAATGTGCATCAATGTTAAGTTGCAAGAAGGGAGGGGGGGGGGGGGGTTAGAAAGTTATAAAATGCTGCAAATAATTACTAGCCAAGTTAGGACTGGACTGTTGTTCCGGGGTAAAAGTATTTTCCAGAAGTATTACTGTTATTAGTTAATTGTTCTTTTATTCAAAATGAATGTGATGTCCATATATGAAATAGCATGTCAAATTAGACAGGAAGATCAAATTAAAACAAGTAAAGTTTCTTCGATTCGTTACAAAAACGTACCAACTGGAGAAGGTATTAGAAACGTCTTTAGCAGTAACAAAGTTTCCTACTCAGCGGCTTTAACAGCCCTTCACTTAAAATGAATTGATTGTGACTTGACAAAAGGCATGAAAACACATCAACTTTAAGTGAGAAATATAGAATCCTTTCTAAAGAAGAATGGAATATCCATCTCTTAAAGTGGGTACATAGAGGCTTCGTTTTCTATGGCTGCTCTGAAGCATGATAAATTATTAGACTTTAAATAGCACGAAAAAAAACACGAAAAAAAACATGAAAAAAGGGGCAAAAGGAAAAAACGATCAAACAACAGTGTGTCTTTATCACCGTTTATGTAAAAGCTCTTTTTTATCAAAATTTTCAAGCCTTCAGCACTGCGAAGAAAATTGATTTCTTTGTTCCCAAGTACTTTATGCTTGTAAAACCCTGAAACTCCCATTTCCCTTCTACGCTCTAAAATCGAAAAGCCCGACCATTATAATCATTGAAGTCCTGTCTACTTGGATCGTACGACTCTGCTTTACACAACATATCTTCTAGTATTTCCTTAAGATCACCAGCGTCTAGGCCATTTTCATGAAATGAATTCAATATATTTCTGCTAAGGCACCTTGACTCGATATAAATATTAAAGAGAAGATCATACACAGACTTCGAAGGGCATACATTGGCCATTGTGGCAACACTTGTTAACCCTTGACCTCCGGGTTTTGTGTCTACCGTCGACAAAACATCATTAACTACTTCTGGTTCAAAATACTTTGGATATGGAGCAACGACAATGGGACAACTGTTAAAATAGTATCTATTTGTTGTATAAGAGTTGTATGTGGAATTCTGCAGCCAATTAAATTCTCTTGCGATGCCTGTTGTCGCTGGCAATTTCCCGCCAGTGCACAGTTCCTTCAAAAGGTTATCTATTTTCTTCCGTCCTCTAAGAACGGTGATGTTACCATAACTACCGGGGTAGGGAGTACAGTTACAGTATGGAGTAATATTAGTAATACATGACTCTGTATCAGTCTTTCCTGACGCGCTGAGATGCGTTGAAGTCAATGGTAAGCATAATCCTGAAGCTACAATCGCTTTACTACCAACTGTTGCAAAAGATGACAATCCATTCATCGTGGTGATGTCTGAAGATTTTGTGCGACAAGGAATTCCAAACGTATCGATAAATGTCGCCAAAACCGCACTTGTATCGTAATATGAATTCTCCTGTAAAAGAAAAATCACGACATTTAAATATAGAAACAGAGCAATAAATAGTACAGGTCGTTTAAAAATGCAGCATTTAAAAAAAACAAAATAGTCTTTTTGTTTAGTATCATTTTACACTCTACCGTATTTTCCTCTTTAACAGGACCAAGTGCTTATTAATTTTTTATCAAAAAATTGACTTAACATTTTTTTCAAAAAAGTGTCCAGGAACTTTAAACCTATGGAAAAAACTAATAACAAACTTTAACAATGCTTTAATTCAATATTAAAATCTATCAAGTCGATAGGACCATAACATAAAATACAATAATAATAAGAACAATAATAATAATAATAATAATAATAATAATAAATCCGCGTGGACTAGAAATACCAGGTTGCGACTGGCGCGGAATATCCAGCTCCTTTTTTCAGATGAATACCAGAAGCAAAAGTAAATCATGCCGCATCGGCCGTCGCGCGGATAAACAAGGGGCGCGTGCCTCACTGAGTGACCAGGCTGAGGATTTCGAAAAATCTGCTGCCAGGTCTAAGCCTTTTCAAAATCACAACCCATGTGGTCACCAGGTCGGGAATGCTCCCAATCCTGGCCCCTTGGGCTCACCACCTAAGAAAAATCAGAAAGAAAAAAGAAAGAAATGGACAAGAGAAGAGAAAAAGGAAGTTTTATATTGCTTTTACTATGCTTCAGAGAATCCTGAAAATAACACCGAAGATGCTTCCCTAAAATGGTGTGCGCGCAACAGCGAGAGTGACAAATTTGATAATTTTGACGCAAATAAACTGGCAAACCAAAGAAGATACAATATTCGTAATAAAAAACTAACTGATATTGAATTAGCACAAATTAGCGAACAGGCTAGGTGTGACGCAAGGGGTGAAGGTGTTGATGATGATGTCGAGGAAAGAGTGATCACGGACAATAATATTGTTGAAGATAATGGAGGGTTGATTGAAAATCGAGATATTGCAAGGCCACAAGAAAATGAATTCCAAAATGATGGGGAAGTAGAGAATGGTAACGACGAGGCTGGTCGTCAGGAAATTGATATCAATCAAGAAGAGGTTGTTTTATTGAAAGCAGAAATCATAGAGGAGTTATCTATTGTTAAACACACTGAAATTACTGATAGGGAGCCATTGATGAAAATTAGACAGACCCACAAATTCAAAATTTTGTTAGCCTTGGAAAATGAAGACCTGAGTCAACATTGCGAAGAAATAAACCCTGAATTAACGGAACTTAATCAGTTAATGTACGCAACATCTTAAGTCCTTCAGAACAAGTGTGGCTTTTGCGCATTTGCCCAATCCAAATTCGATCCTTATATAATCACTAAATGCTTTTACTGTTTTAAGTAACCCTTCCAGTTCTCCATCGTTACAGGAATAAAGTTTCAGATCATCCATATAAAAGAGACAATTTATTTTCTTTTCACTGGTTTTATATCCGTAATCGGTGTCGTTTAAGAGTTTGGACAAAGGAATGAGCGCCATACAAAAGAGAAGTGGGGACAAAGAGTCACCCTGGAAAATACCACATTTTATTCGCATGCCATGAGAAGACAAGATACCGTTGGAGTGGGAGAGAAAAAGATTGGTTTCCCATGTTGCATGGAAGATCTAAGAAAATTAATAAGGATGGGAGATACTTTAAATAGTTCAAGACAACATAAAATTCACGAGTGAGGGACACTGTCAAAGGCTTTTTTGTATCAATCCATGGAGTGTTTAAATTTCGGTGTTTTGATTTCGTATTTTCTAATATCATTTTATTTATAAGAAGTTGGTCCGTAGGATCCCTTTTTACAACCTTTTTGCTCTATGGGGAAGATGTTATATTCCTCCATATGTGCATATGTTCTTTCAGATAAGACTGGTGTTAGTAGTTGATAGGTTGTTGAGAAGCATGTGATTGGACGGTAGTTTGGGGTTTTTTAGTGTCATTCGTTTTAGCAAGTAAGTAAGTTGTACCTTGGCAGAACCATTTAGGTGAACCATTAAACATTGAAGCCAGCCAAGAATGCGTAAAGTGTAAGGTGTCTAGCCAGAACTTTGATACTTGGTCTATTCCTGGAGATTTCCACGTCTGCGACTTTTTTAGCGCTTTTTCAATCTCGCCAGTGCTTATATTATCCCATTGTTGTTCAGGGATATCGGTAGCATTTCTTTCCAGAAATTTTATCCATTGAGCGTCTTCATTATCCCCTTTTTCATTACCCCAGATAATATTCCAGAACTTTCTGACCTGGTCCTCTGATGGGATTTCCTCTACATTAAGGGACGCTTTTCCGATTTCTCGGTTTCAAAAATCTGGTGTCGTCTATAAAAATTGTTTCTTTTATTGAAACGACGTAGTCTTTGGGCATTAACTTGTAATTTTTGTTTTAGCTCCTCTTTAATAGGGGGTATCGGTTCTTTATTTCTTAAGTGATATTTTCTAATAATATTTCCTAGATTTTCCAGATCTTAATTCTTTATCGTTTTGTAACTCATCAAGTAAAGAAATTTCCTTTCTAAAGTTTTCGATTTCCTTTTCTATTTTTACTTGCCATTTAGGTTTATAGGGTTTTGGGTTATTGCTATTCCTTTTATGTTTATCTTTCACGCCACCGAGAAATCGGAAAAGCGTCCCTTAATGTAGAGGAAATCCCATCAGAGGACCAGGTCAGAAAGTTCTGGAATATTATCTGGGGTAATGAAAAAGGGGATAATGAAGACGCTCAATGGATAAAATTTCTGGAAAGAAATGCTACCGATATCCCTGAACAACAATGGGATAATATAAGCACTGGCGAGATTGAAAAAGCGCTAAAAAAGTCGCAGACGTGGAAATCTCCAGGAATAGACCAAGTATCAAAGTTCTGGCTAGACACCTTACACTTTACGCATTCTTGGCTGGCTTCAATGTTTAATGGTTCACCTAAATGGTTCTGCCAAGGTACAACTTACTTACTTGCTAAAACGAATGACACTAAAAAACCCCAAACTACCGTCCAATCACATGCTTCTCAACAACCTATCAACTACTAACACCAGTCTTATCTGAAAGAACATATGCACATATGGAGGAATATAACATCTTCCCCATAGAGCAAAAAGGTTGTAAAAAGGGATCCTACGGACCAACTTCTTATAAATAAAATGATATTAGAAAATACGAAATCAAAACACCGAAATTTAAACACTCCATGGATTGATACAAAAAAGCCTTTGACAGTGTCCCTCACTCGTGAATTTTATGTTGTCTTGAACTATTTAAAGTATCTCCCATCCTTATTAATTTTCTTAGATCTTCCATGCAACATGGGAAACCAATCTTTTTCTCTCCCACTCCAACGGTATCTTGTCTTCTCATGGCATGCGAATAAAATGTGGTATTTTCCAGGGTGACTCTTTGTCCCCACTTCTCTTTTGTATGGCGCTCATTCCTTTGTCCAAACTCTTAAACGACACCGATTACGGATATAAAACCAGTGAAAAGAAAATAAATTGTCTCTTTTATATGGATGATCTGAAACTTTATTCCTGTAACGATGGAGAACTGGAAGGGTTACTTAAAACAGTAAAAGCATTTAGTGATTATATAAGGATCGAATTTGGATTGGGCAAATGCGCAAAAGCCACTTTTAAACGCGGAAAATTNTGTCTTCTCATGGCATGCGAATAAATGTGGTATTTTCCAGGGTGACTCTTTGTCCCCACTTCTCTTTTGTATGGCGCTCATTCCTTTGTCCAAACTCTTAAACGACACCGATTACGGATATAAAACCAGTGAAAAGAAAATAAATTGTCTCTTTTATATGGATGATCTGAAACTTTATTCCTGTAACGATGGAGAACTGGAAGGGTTACTTAAAACAGTAAAAGCATTTAGTGATTATATAAGGATCGAATTTGGATTGGGCAAATGCGCAAAAGCCACTTTTAAACGCGGAAAATTAAGTAAAACCGTTAACATTGTGCTTGATCATGACACTACTATTAATGCACTAGACCAGGAGGCAGCTTACAAATATCTGGGTGTCAATGAAGGAGATGGCATACAACATACCAAAATGAAAGAAAGAATTAGAAAAGAATGTTTAAGGCGAGTAAGAATGATAATGAAGACAAAGCTGAATTCTAAAAACCGAATAACGGCGGTAAACACCTTAGCAATACCAGTAGTATCATATAGTTTTAATATAATAAATTGGAATCTAAGTGAACTTCAAAAATTAGACGCTAAAATTAAAAAACAGTTCATTTGCCATAGGATGCACCATCCGAAATCCGATGTGGATCGCTTGTATATTCACAGACGTAAAGGAGGAAGAGGATTAATACAACTAGAGCTCTCCTAGAAAACCTCGAATGTACGGCTTTTCCAATATTTAGACAATGCTGATGGCTGGATGCTTCAGCTGGTTAATATACACGAAAATTCAAAAGGGCTCCACTCTGTTGTTAAAGAATCTGATAAGTTTTCCCGTGAATTACGTCTCGACATTGAAAACGACCATCGTTTAACTGCTGAAATTGCCCGTAAAACAAAGAAATGCGCTAAAAATGAAGGATTGAAACAATTTGAATCTAGATGGCAAGAAAAGCCTCTCCACGGACAGTTCGCAGCTCGAGCCAATAACGCTGATGTAGACACAAAGGCAACCCATCAGTGGCTTCGCAGCTCAGGGCTGAAAGCGGAAACCGAAGGCTTTATTCTTGCAGCGCAGGATCAAAGTTTATTTACAAGGAATTATCGGGCAAACGTCTTGCAAAATATTGCGGACTCAAAGTGCAGATTTTGCGATGATCAAACAGAAAATATTGACCACCTTGTCTCTGGCTGCTCTATTTTAACTCCCGGAGAGTATAAAAACAGACACGACAGCGTTGGACAGTACCTCCACTGGAAGATCTGCAACCATTTTTCTATAAATACTGAAAGTAACTGGAACGAACACCATCCTGAACCTGTCACAGAGGGGCAAGACATTACCATCCTTTGAGATTTCACAATTCACACTGATCCCACGATACAGGCCAATCGCCCTGACATGTCATCAAAGACAGGAAAAACAACACCTGCCTTCTCATAGACATGAGCGTGCCATCAGATAGAAATGTCTCTGCCAAAGCATTTGAGAAACTTGCAAAATACATGGATTTGGAAATAGAAATTGAAAAGATGTGGCACCCTAAAACAAAAACTATTCCTATTGTGGTAGGTGCTTTGGGTTTGATAAAGAAAGGAACTACTGACTATCTTGACAAAATTCCCGGAAAACCTTCTCCTCAAGAAGTGCAAAAAATTGTATTGTACAGTACAGCTCATCTTTTAAGAAGAGCGCTTTCTATCTAAATTGTCATCTCTATCAATTTTTTTTCTATTGAATTTTATAACCTTTTATACTTTCATGTCTTATGTATGTCTAATTGATGTTCGTGATTTGTCAATCTTAATGTTTTATCTTGTATTTGAATGTCCATTCAATGTTAGTAGATTGTCCTGTTTAATATATTGTAGAATTGATGTTCGTAAATTGCCTATTTTGATTTTTGTAGTTCATTTTTTCAAGTTTTCGATTTCCGTGCGGCACAGGAGCGATCCATTAGAACCAATTATGTGAAGCATAATTTTGATAAAACTGCAGATACACTGAACTGTAGTTTATGTGGTCAGAAAGGGGAAAAAATAAACCATGACATTTGCAAGTGTACCACACTGGCACAAAAAGAATATAAAAGGGGACACGACAAAGTTGTACAGATGGTCCACTGGAAGCTATGTGGGAAATTTCAATTAGAAAAACCTGAGAATTGGTATGATCGAAAACCTGAGGTTGGGAGTTGAAATGCTGATCATAAGATCCTATGGGATATGATGATTAAGTGAGATAAGAAGATTAAGGACAGGAAACCGGGCATAGTCATCATTGGTAATAGACAAAGGTCTGCAATAATTATTGACAAAGCGGTACCAGGGGATAAAAGGTTATCTGAAACAGAAAAATTTAAGGTTGAAAAATATCATGACCTCAAACTGGAAATTAAACGACTCTGGAATCTGAGCAAGGTTATGGTGGTACCAATTGTTGTTGGAGCACCAGGAAGTGTTTCAAAGATGTTTCCAAGCTTTATAAATGATATTGGAATCGAGCTAGAGGCATATCTTGTTCAAAAAACTGCTATACTAGGGGCAGCTAGAATAATAAGAAAAGTATTAGAATGTAAAATGTGAGGGAAATTATGAGGAACCTTTGGTTATTGGTAATAACCAGCTTTCTTATTAGATGCGGTATAACATTTGCCTCTACTTTTAGCTACTAGTATAATAATAATCCTGGATATTGAGACAAAAGTGGATCCGATTGTCGAGTTTCCACGTTAGCGAATGAAGTTACCCTTAAATAAATAAATCAATAAATTTAAATAATAAATTAAAAATAATTAAATAAATAAATTTGCCACAACTATCTCCAGGTCCCCCTTGGGTAAGGTGCAGCACCTGTTACCCAACCCAACCCCAAAAATATCTTATCTATCACTTTTCTTGGAACTCTGTCAAACGCTTTCTGTACAATTTCTTTTTCTTATATATATAACCTTCTTGCAGCCGTCTAACTATAAAAACTGCATCAATGGTTCCCCTTCCAGGCATGCATCCAAACTGTATATAATCTATGCTTACTATTTCCCTCAATCTCCTTTCTATCGCCCTTTCTGTCACTTTCATACCATGTTCTAACAGTTTAATACCCCTGTATGATCTAAAATCCATCACATCACACTTCTTTTTATACACGGGTACTAGGACACCTGTCTTCCAGTCTACTGTCATTGATCTTCCATCAATAAGGATTTTGTTTGTGACTTCAGTAAGAATTACCTGACCATGTTTAGATGCCATCAAGTGCTCCTTAACAATCCCTGAAGGCCCACCAGCTTTACCATTCTTTATACTCTTCAGTGCATTTATCACTTCGTCTTCTGTTACTAGTTTCACAGGGCCTACAACTTCATCAGCCACTAAATTATGTGATATTTTGTTTTTTATAACACATTTCCAGTGTCAACCATTGTTTTAGAGCGTGTGGCGCTCAGGGTAGGAGACCATTTAGGGAGTTGTTTTTATTTGAAAGAAAGCAGTTTATTAATGGAGGGCTGGAAGAGAAAGAGATAAAGAGTGATTATTATTAACTCTTGCGTGGTTACAGTTTCTTGAAATTAGTTGATGCTTTATTTGTATAGATTATCGCGTTTATTTCTAGAGTAATAAAAAGTTAAAATGTCAAAAAATCAAAGCAAGATATATCTGAAGTTTGTGGAGATAGTAAAGAAAGCGTACACTGGATGTCCGCATGGACAGGGGGAGGAGGGTATTCGGAAAATACCGGACATGTACGGACAAGGGGATGATGGGAAGTCCAAAAATCGCAAAAAAATGTGCGGACATCCTTTAAGATGGCTCCAAAGGTAATGGAATTAGTGAAAAAAAAGGAGAAAAATCATTGGAAGATACACAATTAAGAAAGAGGAAGACAGAGATACTGAGAAAGAAAACTTAAAGCAGAAGATACAACCAAAGGCTCAAAGAATAAGAAGATTTGAGAAAAGGAGTAAACACTTTCGACAAAACAGAATGTTTAAATCTACCCCCAAAGTATTTTACCGAGAACTAGAGAAAAAAAAACAAATGGAAGGAAATAACCCGCTACCTTTAAATGAAACTGAAACGTTTTGCAAAACAATTTTAGAGGGTGATAAACATCAAAATCCCTTAGTGTAGACAAAATACCAAATTTTTGGTTGAAGAATTGTGAATCCCTACACGAAGATCTAGCAACGAGTTATAATGAGATAATGAGAGACCCCGAAAAGAACCCGACATGGTTAACACAAGGAACAGCATACTTATTGCCTAAAACACAAGAAACAAATAATTCAAAAAACTATAGACCAATCACATGCTTACAAAACACATACAAAATATTAACAACGATTCTTGAAGACAGAACTTATTACAACCACTTAGAGGAAAACAATTTACTACCGAGTGAACAGAAAGGACGTGGGAGAGGTTCCTAAAAGTTTCACCAGACCTAAACAAATACAGTCGACGCTCGTTATCTCGAACTCTCAAGGGACCGACGAAAAAGTTCGAGATAGCGAAAGTTCGAGTTAGCGAATGTTCGAGTTAGCGAATGTTCGAGTTAGCGAATGTTCGAGATAACGGATGCAAGTCGTGTGAAAGTTCGAGATAGTGAAAGTTTTGAACTTAAGTAAAAAAAATCAAAATCAATTTAAAAGATCGCGTCATTCATAAAACCGAAAGAGATTCATATTTATTGAAGTCGTAGTAAATTAGATACATGGTATATTTTGACCTTAGGAGCAGAAACTTTCTCAGATACTAATTTGCTCACCTTCCGCGAATTTTGCCGATTTCGCGAAAATTCGTATCCGCCAAATACAAAATTTCTAAGAAGCTTTAAAAATTCCCTATACATTTAAAGAAAATACTACGATTTAGGGTTAAATTGGCGAAAATTAATACCCGCGAAGTACGATTTTTTTTTCCTCAAGGAAATTTGTACCCGCGAAAATTTCTACCCCTAAGGTATAAATCCCTGCTTACATCATTTTTTTTAAAAAAATCTAAAATACTAATTTACTTTTTGGCTTCTAATCCGCCTTTCACAAACAAAGATTCGAAGCGCTGCAGAAGCTGATGCATGTCATCCCCATCAGATATCACTGATGCTATAAAAAATCTAACAACACATCGCTTATTGATAAGTTATTTATTTTTCAATTGAGTGGTCCCTCCCAGCCTGGCCAAAAATATAAATAAATATAAATATAAATATAAATATAAATATAAATATAAAATAATAATTTTATAGTCTTACGTCATAATTACTTCACTTTTGTAACATTTATCCAAGGGTCATTCAAACCAAATTTAAGAGGTTTCTATAAGATAATTTCGTATGCGTGAAAGCAAATCATCATAAAGAGTGCTCCAAGAAAAGCAACTACAATCTTGTTGCAACTTCAGGTTACTTGCATAGCATTCAGCAGTGTTACCTAATCAATGCCATGGAAGAAGCTTGAAAATGGAACACGATTGTACTTGTTTTTCGTCTGCTTGTGTACTTGTACATATATTATATGAAAAAACAGATATTATATCTATATATCTTTGTATATATATATATATATATATATATATATATATATATATATATATATATATAATTTTTTTAAAGGAGCCCCAGAGTTAGACCCCTGTTAAATTTGGATGGAATGACCCTTGGATGAGAGGGACAAAGGTAAAAATTAAGTGAATATGACAAGATTGAAATATCTTAATGACTGGTTCCTCTCTGATTGTGTGGTCAAAGAAGCTTTAAATATCAGTACTACTTAAAGTTCATAGTATTTTATTTCATATAACAAATATAAAAAATATGTCCTATGACTATTGATTTAAAAAATAAAGCACTGTCTTACCTGGTAATTTAAAAGCGGAAAACTGACTGGTTGTTGTAACTTTCGTGTTATTGAAGTCTTTGTAGAAATTGGTAAGATCATGTCTGCGTGTTGTACATAGGTATTCAGTGATAATGCCGAATTGAGTGAAGCAACATCAATATCAAATGTTGGTGGCCAAACGCAATATGTGAAAAGTGTGATCTTCCCTGCAATTTCCTTTATCATTTCCAAAAGTCCTGTTGTTAGACCTCCAAATGCATCATGGACATCAGCAATCACCTATGTCAAAGCAAAACAATTTTCTGTAGATTAAAGAAGTTTCTGAAATAGTTCCTTCTAGTTTCCAACTTATTATCTCCTTGATTGAATACTAAATTGTTCTTTCTCTTGCCAGAAAATTCTTTAATGACTTTCTACGCTCTTTTGGAATTGCCAAACAGTTTACTGATCAAGCAATTCACTGAAAATAATTTCTTTGACACACTAATAAATTAAAATTCAAAGTCGCCTGGGGCTGCACAAGATAATGCAATCTCCAACCGGTCCCAAGCCCTGATAAAGACTGAGGCTTGGGCGTCATGAACAGCATCCGGCCCGTAAAAACCCATGCCACATGGACAATCATGCAGACAACCAACAGAAAATCAGTGAATGATAGGGCGTTACTCCGAAAAAGCGACGCGCAGTGGCAAAAGAGTCATGACGCTGTGGGAAGTAAGAGAGAGGGGGGGGGGGGCAACCACAAAGATAAGGACTACAGGTACTCTCAAAGGAAAGAGCAGAGATAGCGGGTATGATGATTAAACGAAAGATCGACATTCTATGTCTACAGGAGACGAAGTGGACGGGAGGGGAAGTGGAGGAAAAGCGAAAGACATAGGAGATGGTTGCAAGTTATTCTACGCAGGAGGAAAGAAACCCAAAAACGGACTGGAAATATGCCCGAGCAACAAGTGCCTGGAGAGCGTGGTGACAGTTAAGAGAACATCAGATAAAATACTGTCACTCAAGCTTCTGACACCGGGAAGGACCTACAACATTTTTATCAGTATATGCGCACAGGGCTGTGATTCTGATAAGAAAGATCTCTCTTGGAAACAACAAGACGGGGATATCAGGGCGATACCCAGTACTGAAGTAATGGTAATGGCAATGGTAATGGCAGCAAATATGAATGGACACACTGGAAGCAATTGAGGGGTGATTGAGCGATGGCATGGCGGGAAGACAGTTGGAAGCAGAAACGAGGATGGTGAGAGGATACTCAAGATGGCACAAGCACACGAGCTGGCACTGGTAAACACCTTCTTCACACAGAGTAATGAGAACTTAATTATATACAAGAGTAGAGGAAATTCAATGTGAAGGTCACAACTGTGGCGGGTGAGAAACTCCAAAGTCATACCAGGAGAGTCGATAGCTATGCAGTACCGAGTTTGTGGTACTTCGCATCAAGGAGGAAGCAAAGAAGAGGAAGAACTAAGAAACTTGACCAAGGTGGAAGAGATAGTGGAACAGATGGCAATGAAGAACAAGTTGATCTAGGAGAACACCCATCAAAAGGTGAAAGAGATGACATGAGAGGAGCGGAGAATCAAGAGGAGAGAAATATCCAATGCGAGAGTCTTGGTTTTGAACCTGGAGGTTAAGGAGAAGGTAGCAAAGAAGAAAGTGGGCTTTAAGCAGTGGCCGGTAACAAGATCGGATGTGGCCCATGAAGCGTATACAGTCGCAAAGAAAGAAGTAAACCGGACGGTAATGCAGGCAAAGGAAAGGGCTTACAAGGAGCTATACAGGGATCTAGAAATCAACGGGCCGAAGAGAATCACAAACTGGCAAACACAAGAAGCAGGAGAGCTCAAGACAGCACGATCACGCGTCTGTACAAGCAGAAAGGAGACCCTCTCAGTTGAAACAACTACAGGGGTATCAAGCTACTCAGCCATCCACTCAAGCTCTGAAAGAGGGTGGTTGAACCAAGGCTCAGAGAAACTGTCAACATCAGCGAGAGGCAATATAGCTTCCAGAAATGCAAATCCACTATCCAGTCTATGTTCTGCCTGAGAATTTTACAAGAAAAGTTCAGAGTTCAACAAGAGTCTACATCTAGTGCTTGTTGATCTAGAAAACGCGTATGACACGGTACCAAGAGAATTGATATGGCATTGCTTGAGAAAGAGGTTACTCCCTGTGGCGAATGTCTGCATCATTCAAGTATGCAAACTGCAAGACCAGAGTTACGACAATGGTAGGGGAAACAGAGGATATAGATATAGAAGATGGACTACACCAAGGCTCTGCGTTAAGCCCTTTCCTTTTCATCATCATCCTGGACTTCATCATAGAAGAGATCGAGGAAGAATCGCCACAGGGAATGTTTTTCGCGGACAACCTGGTGTTGTGTGACAGACATGCTAAGGGCACGAAAGCCACATTTGAGAGATGGAAGAGGTTGCTTAGAAGATGGAGGACTGAAACTGAGCAAAGGCAAAAGCGGAGCATCTGGTACCGATTGACGATATCGAATGAGTATAAGACAAAAGGCGTATGATAAGGATATCCACACTGATCTTACGCACACCACATCATGTAAGTATCTTGGGACGACCAAACACCAAGATGGAGGATGTGGAACAGAAATGGAAAAGTGGCTAGGAAAGACATGGGAGGAGTGGCAAAGTTTGAAAGGTGTTTTTTGTGACAAAAAAGATACCAACGAGACTAAAGATGTTGCTTTACAAAGAACGCATACAACCAGCAATGCTGTACGCCAATGAAATATCGCCGCTCAGACAAGGCCTAGATGACTGCCTGAGCACCACAGAAATGAGAATGCTAAGATATATCTATAACATTGGCCTGGAAGAGCACCGAAGAAAAGAAGTGAACCGATAGCTGGCAGGGATGGAAGCAATTACTACAATGATGGTACGAGAGCGGCTCGAATGGTATGGCCAAGTGTGTCGGAGAGCGAAAGAAGAGGATATTAAGTGAGCTACCAATATCAGCGAAGAGAGAAAGAGAAAGCGAGGTAGGCCAAAGCAACGATGGAAAGACACAATACATGCTTACTTGAAGCTGTGGAACATGGAGACAAGCGATACAGGGGGCAGGGTATGATGGCGCTCATTAATTCAGTTGGATGCCAACCACACAGCCTTTGATCACAAGGACTGAAACGGCTAAGCTGAGAAAGGGTGAGAATCTAATGAATAGAAATTCATTGAAAATATTGACAGTAAATAAGGCCAGGAAAATTTTGGGAAACGATACTGTAACGACGGTAAGTAGGGAAATCGTTTATAAGTACGCATTCCACATAATTTTAGAAGAAATGTGTGTCAACATGGTCATAATAATGCATAAACACATTCATTTGTGCCTTAAGTTACCTGATAATTTAACAATGCAAGCACTACTTATTGTATGTTTTACGAGGTAATAAGAAACTAAAAACACTTCACTCGTAATCATCTGTCATACAATTGTTTAATCATTTTATATTTTCAGATTGGTTTCGTTTTTGCTATGTGAAAATGTGCCACATTATCTATTTAGATAGCAACTAGATTGTTTATTATATGAAAAATCAAATAAAAGAACACTATACCAAACCTGACACATAAAAGAGACATAATTTTCATAGTTTATGAAAGAATGATATAAAAGCAAAACGTAGTGTTGCTGTATGGGGTTTTTCCCTGGTATATCGTCTCCCTCGCGCACTGGGATTTCCCTACTAAGGGACGGGGGGGGGGGGGTTTACTCAAAAGAACGAATAAAAAGTACAATGTTTTGGAAATGGTGGCAAAAA
>RDPX01000316.1:104595-146575 GCA_003991215.1 Morbakka virulenta
CAACAAAAACACTAAAATAAAAAAAAAAAAATAAATTATTTTATTATTTAATAAAATAATTTAAAAAAAATGTTTGGTTGTTGTGGTTTGTGTTTTTTCCCCCTTTGCTCTTCCCGCCCTCGGGCCTCGGGGTTCCCTGAAGGGGGGGGGGGGGGGGGGGGGTTTAATCAAAAGAACGAATAAAAAGTACAATGTCTTTTGCAAATGGTGGCAAAAAACATGCCCTAACTTGTACCCTCGTGCAAAAAACCTCCAAATAACACGACTGATAATTCTTTAGGCTAGGTAACGCTTTTTCTCCTTTTCTTATTTACAGTAATAGTTGCCGTAAATAGAAGAAGAAATTCCTACGTAATAATGAAATAAGCAGAATATGGCGTCTGAAACTACCAAAAATATAATTTATAAAACAAACAAATACAAACTGCTTTTTCGTTTTTGACTTTTTACTACTTGGTTAGTTCATTACTGTTATCTCGAATTCCATATCAATGTCACTTGCGGTTTCCCCTTTATCGTTTTCACCAGCGCTATTACTACTTGCTTCCTCATTTTCCGAGTCACTAATAAATAAGAAGTTTTCATCTTTGAGTGGGTTACTTTTCATTCGCTGTTGTTTTTTTCAGTAAAAACAAATCTTCGGAAGAAAGTACATTCGTCATATCGGGTTTCGTATAGTTCCTTTTCTTTTCAAGGTAAATGTTGGCAGCTTTTTGCATGAATTGTCCTTGTACTTAGGATCTACATTGGCTAATATCGGTACGTTAATTCGTAGCTTCCTCAAGTCGTCTATGTGCTCTTTACCCTAGACTGACACGTGATGTAGTAAGAATTCGATCTATGGTACCAAACCTGCGCTCAACATTGCTGGAAGAAAAATTTATGGCAAAAACTATTTCTATGGTAATGAGTATGTTCGGATAACACTCGTTGTGTTGTTGAAAAATTACCTCCCAAAGTGAAGACGAATGCACGAAGTGCTGGTATCTTGCCTTTAGGATCTTCTTTGGTTTTCGAAACTCGAACACCGCTGCTTGAAGATTGTATTTGCTAAAAGCTAAGCGGGACGTAAGTTGAATCATTAAAAATCCAGCGATGGTGATCCACAATTAAAAGTTTAGCTGGGCGGGAGGTTTGTCGAACTTGCTTCCATTTTCAAATTGGGGTCATCGTCCGTAGTGCTCCAAAACGGTAGATTACATTCAGTGGTATGCAAATCGGTTCTCTTTTCTTTTCCTGTTATAACATCTACTATATCTGTAACCAAGCACTTTTGTTTTCGCATGGTACACGATAAGTGAGCTGTTTTACAAACAGCTTGACAGTAGAATTGAATGGAAGCTAGATATCTGTAATTTTGAGGCTTCTCAAAAGCGCCTTTTAACTTGGACAACATCGTTGCTGCAATGAATGTTTTACTAACAACAGCGATCATATTTTCGCACAATAAATATAAAACTACCAGGTTGATTAGTAACGCTTTTGCTGCCCTGTACTTATGATTTTGAAATCTGGTGCCATGACTTCGTACAAAAAAACACAAGTTACACCAAAGTTAAAGGCAATCTATGTTAAAAGCCGTATTAATTTTCCACTGTTTCTAAACAACTGTTAAGTAAAGTGTCAACGACTTTGAACTTAAATTGGCCTGTATACGTACTTCCGATTGCTAACTCCAGAAGATTATTAGCACAGTGAAATCCAGTCTCGGCCATCAGTCTTTATCTGACTTCATGCACCGATATTTACACTTGCACCATCGACACAAACGGAAATCATCCATTCTACAAAACGATCTTAAGGGATTTCGTAATCGTTTTTCATTACGTCATCAAAAGCCAGATTTTAATCATGGGCATCATTCATATGGATACACTTGCATAAAAACTCAACTGCTTGACCAATTACAACCACTTTTGCACACAAAAGTTTCTTTTCTGAAAAGGTTTTCTTTGGTTGAGAGCCATCGAAAAGTGACGAGAAAAAGTCTTACTTGTGGAGAATATTCCTAATGTCAGTTCTAATATCTTCAGTTAGAATTTCAATAAATACTGGACATGCTTTTCTGAGTGTTTTGCCACTAATGAACTTTCACCAATTGCTCTTTCGCTGGTGTATATCAAGTTTTCAATATTGATTGTTGGTTATTTTTCTATCGGAGTTGCTTGTTGAATTGTTTGTGCTTGTGGTTCATTTTGTTCAAAAGTTTTCTTCGCCCAGTCGCGAAGATATCTTGCTTTGCAATGTTTGTACAAGTTGGCTTTGTCAATGTAATTCAAAATACCTTTCCAAACAGATCCACGAAAATTCCGTTTTCTTCATTCCCTCAAGATTTCGGCAAGATGAATAATAGTACATACTTTACATTTCAGTAATGTGGGGTATCCATTTTCACCTACTTCAGTTTTGAAATCATTGCTATTTGCCCAATTTTCGATGTTTTTTTGGTAACATTGTTTCGTTTTGAAGTCATAAATCGATAAATTAATTTTGCTACAGGAGCTAAGTGATAAAGTATAATAATACACACGAACACCTAGAACAACTTTAATAACTGTGTGTTCGATTCTCATTCAAACTATATAGCACGCCAAACTCTTTTACACAGGTGCTTTCCAGCTTTTATTCTGTCCCATTGATTTTTGCTCTCAAAAAGGAAATACACTTTGTACGATTGCCCTGTGGGAAAGTAAAATCTATTTAAACGTTTTTTAGACTTTTAGTCTAAAAATGTTTAGAATTTTAGTTTAGACAACAATCTTTTCTACTTCATATGATCCTGGTTTTTTCGTATTTATCAAACTTTACTTTTTAACGAATAAAAACTCTTTTTTCCGACAACCACAAGAAACAAAAGTTGTTGATATAGACCAAGAAATCGGGCAAGGGAAATAAATATCGTTTCGACTCTTTTCCAAATGGGGGAAACCATGCGATAACGAAACGATCATTTCTGCCAAACTTCCAGACCTGAAATTTAATGTACACAACCTTGGCTAAGGCAAAAACAAATAGCTCTGTATTCCTTTCAAATTGAACATTAAGAGAGAAACCAAAATATCTTGAAATTTGGCAAATGACTTACTCAAGAGCTATTTAAAGACCTTGCTAACAACGGAGAACATAAACAAGATGATATTTGTTTTAATCATATTACTGAATTAAATTTGTGGACAACATTTGATTGGATTGGTCTTGGTAATTAAATAATGGTGAGGTTTGAAAGATGATATTTGCTTCAATCATATTGTGGTTGGAGCAGCCATCTCCTATCCACTACGTTCTAAGGAGGCAGATAGGAGAATGACCCTTAAGTATGGGGGTCTGCTGCAAATAATCAATAAGCAGTCCTGGACTATCTGACAGTACATTCTAGAGGGTGGTATGGGACTCATCCTAGTCAGGTGTGTCTCCTTGAAATGCACCAGCTACCTGTCATGAAAAAATGTGTCCTAGTCAAATGTCAACTCCCTCAAATCCTGACTGACTCACTCAGTCAAATGAGGACTATTGACCTTGGCTGGTGATTCACTTAGTGTTGATAATGAAAAAAATGTGGGATTTAAGGAAGTTTATCCAACTGTACAAATCACACTCCAATGTAATTTCCAAATTCTCTTTGTCACCTATTTTGTAACCTAAGGTGTTATCCATGCTGACAGGTGGATGGGTATACAAAGCTAGTTGTGAATCGTATTCTGTGATAAGAAGCCTTATCTAGTGTGCCAAAAAACTAAAAATGTAGTTTTTTCCCCTATTGTTTATCTCTGACCCTGGTAGCCAATTGTGAAATCTAATATCACTTCTGATAAGAGAAGGGCTAGAGGTGGGCCCAGTCAGGTCATTAGTGAATTAGAACATGGAATCATGGATCAGTGAGAGACAGGTCTGGTGAGATAGTGGAAGTGTCATTTAGGCATTGTGTTGATGTCTGTGGTGTTCAGGAAGTTGAATGGTAACTGGGTAAGACTCTTCAAAAAAATTTACTTGGGGAGAAACATTAAAGGTAATGGTAGAGTAGGTGTTCTGCTAGCAGAAGCAGTGAAGCATGGGGAAGAGTAAGAGTGAATAACTCTTTCCATGAGGAGTTTGAGGTAAAGTTTGGTATGCATCAGGGGTCAGTCATAACCCCAGTACATATCATCATTGTTCTGGAAGCATTATTGAGAGAATTCCATGTTGGGTCCCCATGGGAGTTGCTTTAGGCTGATAACCTGATCATAATTTCAGATCCCTTAGAGGAATTACTAGTGAACTTAAACTGCTTGAAGAAGAAACTTAAGGAGATAAGATGTTAAGGTCAACAATCTTAAAATGAAGTTGATGATCTCTGGCAAGGACTTGAACATCCGATGACTTTGAAAGAAGCCCATGTAATGTTTGCCATAGAATTAAGGGGCGTGATTCTTTTCTGTGTCACGGTGAAACTTTGGGATTCACAAAAGGTGCTCTGATATTTGGGGTAGACTGGTGGAGAACTCATCCTTCCAAATGTAGAAAATATCTAGGAGAGGCTGGTCCAGTTGATTTAAGACTGTATACAGAGGTTGTAGTGGCAGGTGACACACTGGATATTTTGGACAGTTTTCTCTATCTGGGTGATCCCCTTTGTTCTGGATAAATATGTGAGCTTTTCACAATCATTGGAACAAGTTCAGCCTGAGGCAAGATAAGAAAACTCCTACCATTATTAATGAGCAAAGTAATCTCATTACACACACCTAGTAAGCTCGACAAGTGCTGTGTGTGGAACTCTATGATAAGTGGTTCAGACTGGGCACTCTACCATGAAGACCTTCATCAACTGCTGCATAATAAAATGGTCATGCTTTTTTGGATGTGTTATGTCAAGAAGGGAACCAGAGTAACCATCACTGAAATTCTGAGATTGATGAACCTCCAGCCCTTGGAAAATGTTCTTGGATGCAACAAAGTGCAGAGGTTTGGTCACATGAAATTATCTGCTCCTGGATTAACAAATTCACTCTCTGGAAGTACCTGGGCTGAATAACCATGGATGACCACATCTTAAAAGGAAACAATTGATGTAAATCTGAAGAAACAGGATATGGATGAAGAGATGGTTTAAGATTGTGTGAAGTGGCAATCTTTGTTGAAAGCCACAAGTCATACACATGTTTCACATGTTCAATGGGTTTAAATCAATAAGAAATAATTAAGTAGTATATTGCTGAATTACATATGTGGATGATATTTGTTCAGACTGGTCTTGTATTTTCTATAATATGTGATAGTGGTGAAGTTTAGACATGCAAGGGAAAAAAGCAAAAAAATTAATTGGTTTAAAAGAAAATGTAATAAACACTAAGTTGTCTCAAAGTACAAATAATTACAAGTGCAAACAAATAACTACTGCTCTCATACACTAACAGAATCATCTTAATGTCAGCTTCACTTAGCCTTAAGTATGGACTTTTATCATGTGTAATAAAAAGAAAGCTTTTGTGTAGGATGAAAGAATATTGATCACAATGGTCAGTTGGAGCTCTGAATTTTGTCATTTGTCTTAAAAACTTTATATACATATGTAAAAACCTGTAAAAACAATACATGCTACAATGTCAAAAGAATGAACAACCAACTAGAAAATGGCTAACTAAATAGCATTCCCCAATTTGTGGCCAACTAATTAAAATTTGAATGTTACATGACACTTAAAAATATTTAGAAATGATTGAGAAATAAAAAAAACTTAATTGACTTTCCTTTTTCTGGTTGGTAGGTCATTACTTTAGGATTGTAACTTGTAATGTTTTTGAATGGCACAAGGGCAACACAAAGTCACACAACATAATAGCATAATAGGAGAGCAGAAATATAAGTAATACATAAAATGATGGTCAAAAGAATGACAAAAAACATAGGCCAGATGTTAAATTGAAATTGTACTTGAACAGTTGATGACTATATCAGTTATTTTGGCAAATTCAAAATTGAGATAACTTCTAAGATATGGATTCCCAGTAGCACTGGCCAGTGCTGCTGGGGAAGCCATGCTACCAAACAAACCAAGTGGGCTGCTATTCCACTTAACTTTCAATATAAAACCATTTCAAAAACCAAAAGCCATGAGACAAGATAATTTTAGTTGATGCAACTCAAGTCATTTTTCAAAACATCAAGTCTTTTCTTAAAAGAAGAAAAGGCACTACTGTGTCTATCAAAAAGTTTATCAAGATTTTTCAATAGTTTTCCCACTGAGGCACCTTGGTTGAGCATTCAAACAAATAAGCTTTGAATCTTTGTGAAGAAAATCATAGAGAAGTGTAGCATGGCTGACACAAAGGAATTGTGAGGAAATCAAACCATACAACACATGCTCTGGTAGATTTCCGGTGTATATAAGTCCAGCATTCTTATGATGAATAAAGGAAAGTAGCCAAGTTCAATGAATTTAGAACAGTGTTACAGTGCTGACTGACAATAATATGACAAGATAACAATAAAATGCTTGATATGTAGGATGCAATCTTGACTTTTAAATGGAATAGAGCATTGAAATATAAAAATGTATTGTTTCTCTGGTGGCTCATATGTACAAACATAAATAAGAATAAAAAAACCAAACTAGCCCCACATGAAGAATTTTGTGTACACAACCATCAATTTATGTTTCCACTTCTGATTCTAAGTGGCATTGTGGATCTTGAGGAAGTTTTGTCATTCATTCATGTCATGGGGCTTGCCTTCCAACTGTTTCAACTCATTTGCAGTTTCATCAATCACTGCTCTTATTCAGGAAGATCTGAGCTTGTTTCTATGCTTCTTCATATTGGCGTAAACCAAATCCATCTCTCTGTAATCTGTGTTTGGTCACATTCTTTAATATTTCATTCATTACTCTGCCATGTTATTTTACTTCTTTCTGTTATTTTTCCTGTTTATTATTAAATCAGAAAATTCTCAATAACATACTACCTCTATCATACGATGATTAATAACTAAACAACAGCAATGAACACACTAGACTCTCATATCTGTATCATTGTATATAGCTGTTAATGTATCTCCGGTATTTTTCTTATACCTGTCATTAAAAATACAAAGTTTAAAAAAAGATGCTTCATCCAACAGTAACAAATCATAAATTAAATGTCTGAAAAATAGGTCAGAAAAATAGGTCAGAAAAATAGGTCAGAAAAATAGGTCAGAAAAATAGGGCCTGTCAAGCTGCTATGCAAAAAAAACCCGCCATAAAAAAATCGGTCTGGTTTCTTGAGGATCCTTAAGGTACAGCATTTGGTAAAACCAAGGGTCAAATCCCCCATTTATATTTTTAAAAAACCAATCAGACTTGAGAAAATCACGTACGTTTCGAATTCCCAATCATTAGACCAGAGTATATGACTTGTTTGGGTGTGGTCCTTTTACATACGTTCTTGTTTTAAAAAAATGGGACCCTTGTCCCTTGATTCCATCCAGCATTTAAATACATTTTTGATAGCAGTCTTCACAATTTAGTTGGTATGTTTCACTAACCTGTATTCCCTGTGGATTGTCACATTCCTCCAAAAAGTAATGTAAGTTTTCTTCAATCAGATCTTGTTGTTTATGATCATGCATGTACTGCAACCCTGTGCAATAATTTGTGAACTTGTCAATTTTCGAATCGTGTCGGAAGTCATCAAGAAGCACAATCGACTTTGGATGATACTGTGAAACTAGAAAATCTGACCAAACACCTCCCTGCTTCCTTTTCCCCTTAGACTCATCCTCCAATGTCTCAGAAATTTCGTCTGGTATACCAGATTGGCTTAATTTTTTCGAACTGAAGTTTATGATTTCATAATGTTCATTAAAACCCGACTGTAAATCTACAGAAGACTCGCCATCCTTTCCAACTGTTCCATCCTCTCTTAAAAGATTGAGACTACCTTTCAGGTCAATTGAAATAAGACGTGGTACAAGAACGTTTCGATTATACCTGTCGACTGTTTCACGACAGAGAATGTTTGGATCCGTGGAATCCGAACTTATTAACGAATCTGAAGTAGCAAACACATTATTCTTTGCAATATATTCATGAAAGAGCTGGTTACTTTGTAGATTCCAGAAATGGCTGCCGACAAAATTGGCGTAATGGCCAACTTGAAGTGTAAGTACTTCCATTTTTCTAGTTCTAATGTAAGATAGTAAAAACGTGCTACACTTAACTGACCGGTATAACCCCAACTCAGGGCAACAAACAGCTCCAGATTAATCTCTTATTCTTGAACTTTTCGTTCCTTCCTTTGCAAAATGTTCAGCCTTCAGCCTCCTGGTTAAACATGGTTAACCACGTCCTCGTTCACAGGATGATCAGATTCAGAAACAACCTCGTTTCTGTTGTTCCACTGATAAAATGTCCTTCTGAAAGCAGTGGGCCAACCACGACATGAGTAATCGAATGTTTTTCAATGCATCAGCATTATAATCAGCAATTTATAATTTTTTGTAAATATTGTTTATTCATATGAATAAAAGAAAAGACAATGTAGTTAATAAATCAATGATCAGAAAATAGTGATCTACAACAGTGTGTGACCAATTAGGTTAGTTACAATATGATGGTAAGCTTTTGGATTATAAATTCTTCCTTCACGTTAATTTCTGACCGAATAAGTTCTTGCCAGATAGCTTCTAGGGTTAATGCACATTGTTCATTTCGGGTAGTTGCAGCTAGAATTACGATGTCATTCACCGTAGCCTCTCCCAGACTCTGACACGATCTCAGATGTTTGCCAACAGGTTGAGATGGTTTCTTTTGATGTTTGAAGCGAGTACATATGTGGTCAGAACTCCAACCTAAACAACACGATTCACTTCGTGGACACTTCATGCGATAAATTATTCCACTTCTTACTTTATGGTCAACTTGGGGTATCAAAAAAGGAAATTACAGTTTTTAATTTACGTAGTGTAAGAACTGTGGTGTATGACGTAAACATTAGCTTTACGAATATGCCTGTGAGACTTGGACGATAAGTAAACAAATGATGAAACGTCTAGAGGCAACCCAAATGTGGTTATACCGACGCATCCTCCAAATATTATCGGTAGAGACAGTTTAGTTTTTTGGGACATGTTATTAGAAAAGGAGAACTCGAAAACCTCATACTAACAGGGAAAATAGAAGGGTCGAGAAGCAGGGGAAGAAAGAGGTTAATGTTTGTGGACGAATTGAAAAAAATTTTAAACTGTTCGATAATAGATCTATTTCGCGTTGTGAAGGATAGGAGATTGTATAAAACCATGGTCGCCAAGGCCTTAGTAAGGTACGGTACATAGAAGAAGAAGAAGCGTAAGAACTGGATTCACCGGTGCTCCACATTTTACAAGAGATCTACAATATTCCTCTGTTATTCTCCTCGGTAGAACAAACGTTCGATTATTGTAGAGTATAGGAGAGTATTCGTTCATTCCGGGAATCCCCTCTGCTCTAGAAAGGGTTTGTTGGAATGATTACAAGTAGCTGCAAGGGCGATAGATCCTTTGTACAAACCCCGCTACTACGGATTTGTTCTACTGTTGCGGTCCTACCGCATGGTAGTTCATCATTAAGCTTGTATCAGTAGGTTTATTTTATCAAGACCAAGATAGTTTCTTTTTCTCTCTCGTCACAAGCATATCCAGAAAAGGAATGGAATAGTCTTTCTCTTGTTCGATCATACATAATTTTATCACCCTTGAAATGCAGATGTATTTACTTAGCCAGCTATTTGCCATTAAGGAATTGGAAGGATGCCAATGGACAGGCTATCTGCCTGGGGACAGAAACCATCATGGGCCAGCATCAAAACATTAATGTAGACAGTTTTAATAAATCAACGAATGTTTGTTTCTCTACCGGTAGAATTGTACACCTCCCTGAATACAGTAGCGCTGCACATTCCTGTATGGCTTTAATTACTGGCACATTAGCAAATAATGATGTAACATCAATACTCGCCATCTCGTCAGTTCTATCGAGTGTAAAGAACCATATATCAACTTTGTATTTGATTGAATCTAGGATTCTTCTATCCCCGAGAGCCACTCAGTACACTTTTCTGCGATCTTGTGGTACGGTAATTCGGGCATTGACAGTACTGGTCGGACTGGTATGTTTTGCTGGTGTACCTAGCTGGTTGGCTTCCTCTGGTATGAAGCTTCTTGTTCAGACCAATATCAATTTTCTCTTTCTGCAATAGTTGGTTTAATCTATTATCAACCCTTTAAGTTTTTCAACATCTGCTGTCTAGCGGGGGGGAAGGGGGGTTAATAGGTAGCTCTTTTTCAAATTGCGGTAGGTTAGGGATGCCCAATGGTTTAGCCCTGTTAGCGCTCAGAATATAATAAGAAGCCTGGTGCATCCAGAGAAACCTTGAACAAATTCAGGAACCAAATACAAAAATTTGTGGTCAACTCCGTCTGTACGTTTTTAGAAATCTCTGTGACAGTGTATTTATTTAAGAGATAATAACTTTTTTATATTTAAAAAAAATGTCTAGTTTGTTTGGAGAAAGTGTTAATAGAAATACAAAACGAGGATTCCAATGACTTCAAGAACCCCAAGGATCTCAATGACCACCGGGTAACTTATTCAAACGGGAACAGTTACTCCACTGACCACTTCTCCAGGACAACCATATACCTTAAAAACAGACGAAGATTTACTAAATCCAAAAAAACTTTGAACCTAAGTACCACATCTGAGAAAAGACGAGAAACACATTTCATCCTACATAAACCGAGTGTTCTACCATTGCACGAATAAGAAAACCATTCAACATATTACTTGACAAAAGTAATACATTATGAAAAATTTAGACAACATTACCAAAATCAATCCATGAGGTAAAGTCTGGACCATATTCTTCCTACTTTACGTATATCTGTTTTTTACTATTTATTGTTCTGTGGGCGTTTGATAATCTTTTCAATTCTTAACACTTCCTGCTTTGATAACGGAAGCTCCTGTTTGTAGAATGAACCTTGACTTTACTCACCTTTCAGACATGCTATCTTGTTTATACACAGTCTAGTATTCTGTATTTCCCTGATTACAAACAGCCTTTTGTCCAGTTCGTTGTGTACCCTTTTTCAAATGCCTTTTTCTTCTTTGTAATTCTAACACGATCGCCAAACCAGAAATTAGGCTCAATTTTTTCTGGTGGGTTTTTGTTTAAAGCAAAATAAACTTGTCGAATTTTGATGGTCATTTGTATCGTTAGGTGTCCTTCCAGTGCTTTTGGGTTTAGTGTTGTTGTACTTTTCAACCATTTCTGGTAAAACACCAATGCACTTACTCGTTTGATTCGCAGTAAAATTGTTATACATTTTGTTGTTCATAGTTCGATTCCTTCTCTCGACAACAGGTGATTTCTTCTTTTCATTATTTTTTTTAGTTTTAACGTTATTTTTCCCCAGCAATTGGGGCTCAGACGGTCTTTGATTTCAGAGGGACTTTGATTTGGCAGTGAGGAATTTCTTGGCCGGATGCTTTTCCTGACGCCAACCAATGGCTTTTTTTCTTCGTGAAGTTCCAAATTCTCCTCGAGAGCTCGGGGAATCGAACCCGGAAGTCTTGGTTACTGTGCAGTTGAACTAACCACTAAGCCACGGCTCCTCAAATTTCTTTTCATTATTGCTGCTGTACAATTCAAAGTCATGTTTCTTTAGAAAGTCATTAAAATGTTTGTGCTAAAATTCTTTATCTTTATCAGTCGAAATTTTATCTGGAACCCATTGTAAGAATATTTTTGCAAAAACTTTTTCTATTTCAACATCTGTCTTATTTTTCAAAGGAATCAAGCAACTGTATTTGCTAAATATATCAACCACTGGTAGTGAATTCCTGAGCCCATTGTTGTACTTGGATAACTTTTGCAAGATCTGCAGATTAAGTGTCATCAAATTTAGATACAAGGACTCTAAATTTCGGCAATTGCTTACGTATAGGTTTGTAGGCAACTCATCGATTAATTCATCATGCCATTTCACACCTATCGCAAGTTTTTTTTCGTCAATGAGAGCTCTAGCAAACATGCCCCACTTGGGCATATCTATATAAGGAATTTCATCCAAGCTTCTTGCCATTTTACGATCAGCCTTATTTTTGCATGCAGTTCATTTGTCCTTACACATGGCATAATCAACGTGGTGTTGAGCAGCTGCAGCGTCTACTTGTTATAGGGTAGACCATGAAACTGTGATTTCTCCAGCGTGGTTTATCAAAATGTAGTTTACTATCCAAAGGGTTATATGGACCTAAGTATTTGTATTTTCCAGCTGTGAACCCATCCTTTGAAAACTTACCAACTAAGGTATAAATATCAAGTTGACCATCAAACGTGACCTTTTTGAACTCGCATATAGAGCAGTTAACATAAACCTTTGATCTACCATTTTTATTAAAAACATGATGTTAATTTTCAGTTTCAGACAACATATTTTTTAAGGTGTAATAAAGATGATAAACTCGTGTTATGCGTGGACTTCAGATCCACTCAAAAGAATTAACGATATTCTGCTTCCGAGGAGTATTTGAGGTTTGACTATTGGTAAATCAGGATCGGGCAAAACGATTCTGTTGCTCAATCTACTTCTTGGTCAGATTACAACTGGTTGTTTGTTTTTGGAAAAAGTTTGTTTCAACCAGAATATCACTTACTTAGAGCTGGATTTGAAAATGATTTGTCAAAGGAACAGATCACCAACATCTTTGATAATAAATACCTCTTTCATAACAGCAATCTTGATGTACTTGAAGCTATAAGACAAGTAAGTAAGTCTAATGAAACCCTAAAATCAAAGCTGAATTCTTTGCAGAATGTAACGGTATTCCAGACCCTAGTTTGTTATAAAAAACACATAAAAACTTGATGATATTTGATGAATGCATTTTCGGAAAACAGAGTAAAGCGGAGGTATAATATAGTAGATGCAGACACAGTTCATGCAATAGTCTCTACATCAGTCAAAATTACTTTCTATCAACAAGGAGGACAATTAGAGAGAACCCCAACTTCACTGTACTGTTTCCACAAGATGATAAATGCCTCAATCATATCCACAAGGATCGTGCATCAGGAGAAATATCTTTGAATAAGTTCAAAGGCTCTTGTAAAACATGTTGGAAAGAGAAACACGATTTGCTACTACAGATCTATCAAGTGGGATATACGAAGGTAGATGTAGAAGTAACTTCAATATGTTTTCCGTACCTACTGGATGAACGCGCTTTTGGGAAGGCCTAAATTTAACGCATCAAATAGATGTTACTATATGTTTTTTAGGCGTTCTGCTTTGGGCGTTGGGCGTTGCACCTTTGGATGTTGAACATAAAATCTTACGCCTAGAAAAACATGTCCTTTATTAACATTAAAGACTCATCCAAAATAGATAAGATTATGAAAGAATACCTTAAGAAAAGGAAGAATCCCCATTAATGAAATCTGAATGAAAGAATGGGTGATTTGGCTAAAAAGAACTGAAAAGAATTTGGCTGAAGAACATCAGAGATTATTTAAAACTATTCTTCAATTGAACATAAGAGTTGCAGAAGAGATTGGGAAGGATTTAGCACCCATTAGACGTGAGCTGAAAAATTTGAATGAAGAGATTGTGGTGAAGAGGACATTACAACCAGCGCTGGCTCCTCCTGAAGACTTTAGTATGATCGCCACTCCTCAATGTAAAGTTATCGGGACCTGTGGGAGCTAATAATTTGCGAAAATCGTGAAGTAAAGTAGAAGAGTCTAATACAATGTTCGGCATATATGAAAAGATGATAATTTTTTGGATTGGTGATGACAAAATAAACTCTAACCATTGATATCATGGAACAAAGAGATTATGGTCTCCTTTGACTAAAGAGGGGCTTGTTGGTTGCGATGATGATGATATGTTTAATTGCAAACAAATTCTTCATGACACAGAGGCACTCTTTCAGAATTATGATTCAGGAGGCAAAACTCAAAATTCTAACAAATACAAAAAGTGATGGTAGTGAAACCATTTTGGGATAAAATGAAGAAATCAAAGAAAGTTCGCGGTGTTGTTTATCTGACCTCTGACCCTAATAAACTTGTTACCCGCTTGACATTATTGGCTGCTGAGTATCAAACTGGAAATAGAACTACTCAAATTGAGATAGTAGCTATCGCCGAGGAACCCTTAAGAAAGGGTATTTTTGACATGCAGCAGTATAAACAATTGAAAACCAGTCTGTTTCGATAAACAAATATTTGCGTCTTGAAAAAATGATTGTGTAACATAAAGTTAACCTTCGATATGTATATATGGAGGAAACGGTATTTTTGACATTTTTGGTAAAATAGCAAGTAAGTTTGCAAGTAAAACAGCCGAAGTTATCGCCAAGGCTCAAGCTAACATGTTGATCAACAAAGTCATAGAATCAGTTATAAAATCAAGCAAAAATGCAATCGTCGATCAGAGTGGAAAGGTAAAAAAATGTGTTGCTAACAAAAATGCTAGTAAAATCAAAAAGAAGATTACAGAACCTATGCAAAATAAAATACAGCTAACATGATAAAGGGTTTAGTGACCCCTTCACTCCCTAATTTGACTCCGGGATTAGGTTTGAAAAGGGTGAGTGGCTCTGGCATTGTACTAGATTGAAAATGATTTAAGAAAATAATATATGCATATGAAAAAAGACATGTTTGTTAAATACGTAAAAAGTAACACGTTAAGATATGATCCCTATATCCCCAAGACCGGGTATTAGGTATTGTCACAAATTGAATAGGAGACAATTGATTGATTGCTACAAAAGAACGATGTCCACCCGAATTATGTTCTTGATAAGAAAATTCAAAGAACCTATGTATTGCTACCAAGTGAAATGGGTAGCAAAAATAGACTATTGCAGGAAGTGGCAGCATGACTACCAATATAATAAAAAAGAAAAATAATTTCGAGTGATTTTTTTCAACCTTTCTCTGGTTATAAAAACAAAGAAATTGAAATGACTTGATTTTTTTTTTCACTTATGAAAAAGATATGCCATTGCATAAAAAAATTGTGAGAGAATTGAAAGGGCTCATAAAATCTGACTTGATAGATTTATTAGATGCACTGTGTGTATCAAGACCACAACCTATACCAACACTGGTGGGGTACAGAGTTTTTTCAGTGTGGGGTCATGATAGTCCCAAGTTGAGTCATAAGCGAGTGGAAAAGAAATATACCACTTACCCTTCTTTTATGGTGTATGAATTTGAAGCTTTTCTAAACAAACAAAACGAACCACAGACTGTTGACCTGACTTTTAACTCTACCCACATTCCAGTTAGTATTGCTAGCAATGATAACCTCACAAATAAACAAACTTATACTGAAATTTCAAAGCCACAAGAACTTTTTAAAAGATTTTTAAAACAATTGCAGAGAAAGTATGGTATGTAGCCCATTGATAAAAGAAGAATTTATATCTATAGGTGTTAAAGAGAAATAGGGAAAATGGGTTGATGAAGTACCTGCATTAGGTTTTAACAGCGGGAAATATGATATCAATATGGTTAAAGAGTACTTTATTAAACATATGACTGAGCAAGACGGTGAAATTTCAGTCGCAAAAAAGGAGAATAGTTACATGTTTCTTACTAGCCTCAGACTTAAAATTTTTAGATGCCATGTTTTATTTGGCTCCGGGACTATTTTTCGATGGATAGTGTAAGGATAATAAATGCGCTGTTTAAAAACATGTCTTTCCTCACGAATGGCAAGATAGTTATGAAAAACTTTTTCATGTAGGTCCTGTAAAACATGAAGATTTTTATTAAAGTCTCAAAAACAAAAGTACTGTAACACCTGAGGAATATGAAGATTTAGCAGATGTTATACCCTTTGTAGAAACCCCTAAAAAATCGGGGAACAATATTATCCTGATGAGATTGATATGTTGAATGATGCTGTTTCCATTTCAGGTATTTCGATGACGTATATGTTGAATAAAGCCTTTAAAATGAAAAAGGTGGACATGCTTCAGGTCAGCCTTGTATTCATAAAAATGTGGCAAATTGTGTGAAAAAGGTTTGTGAGGGGGTGTAAAAAGACCAGATATGAATGTGCTGTATGGCCCAAAATAAATCCTATAAACTATTAAAAACTTGAATGGTTGGTGGTCCTAGCACTGTGTTTTTTATCGATATGCTGAAGCAGGTAAGAAAACAAAAAGATCTCACAAATAAAAATATGAAGAAACATGTCAATCTGTTGTTGGTTTTGCTGCTAATAGTTTATTCCTTTATTATTCAGGGCAAGAATTGCCTTGTGGTAAAGAGCAGTAAGTGTAAGTGCAAGAACGGACTAAAGAAGCCAAAAAGATTTGTAAAGATGTACTTGAAGATAGGCTATTCGGATATTTACAAGTTGATATTCATGTACCCGATAAAGTTAGAGAAAAGTTCATGTGAATACTCACCTCTGTTTGTTTCTGATAGCGTCCCTGAAGAATTGTTACCGGAATACAATTTGCTACACCATAAGGCACCTAGATACTGCTTGGAGTGACCAAGGCTAATAAGATACTCCCTTATACACCTATGTTAAAGTGGTATCTCAATCATGGTTTAAAGGAGACCGCAGTACCCAAGTATCTAAAATACACATCAGCTTAAGCCTTTTAAAGGTTCTCTGAAGAGGTAAATCACGCAAGAAGGGGAGGGCGACAGCACTCTTGCGTTGAGACAATTAGGTGACACTTTCCCATTAAAAGATAATAGCTTTTTCGGTAAAATGATTGAAGATTTAGAAAAGCATACCGAAACCACTTTTTTTGATAAGTAAGAGGATGTTGACAAAGTCTCTAGGTGCTCGTTTTTTACAGGCTTGGATGTAATCAATGAGACCTATTAAGTCAAGGAACGAAAAAGGCAAGTTAATATTGGGCGACTTTATCAATGCGGAATTACAATCGGTCAACTAGCAAAACTTAGAATGTTGGAGTTTTCCTACGACTTTCTTGATAAATATGTAGACCGAATAGATTTTGAACTTATTCAAATAGATTCAGATTAATGTACATGGCTCTATCCAATAAAAATTTTGATGATATCATCAAACCAAAATTAAGGGATGCATATTACACCAATGTTAGTTTTTATCGGCATCAAAATATCATGACAGAATACCAGGGATTTTTGAAGCAGACTTTCGTGGTACGAAGATGATTGCTGTGACTAGTAAATGCAACTACACTGAAGATAAAAACATAACGGCTAAATTAAGTTCCAAAGGTGTTAGAAAAAAAGCAGAATGACATGACATGGGGGCAATATTTGGATGGGCTACAATTGATAGAGCACAAAACATAGGTTTTAGAATTGCTGACAACCACATTGCAACATATGTGCAAAACAAGTTAGGTTTGAGTGCTCACTACGATAAGACAACTGTTACTTCAAATGGAATACACATATAACCTTTATATTAGAAGCAAAGCAATAGGACAAGATAGGATACCATAGGATACAAAAGGAGACAAAAGGACAAGGCAGGTCACAACAGGACATTAGACATTCATTATGAGTTACGCAAAACTAAAGTTTGCTGAAACTGCCACCCTTCCTAGAATTCATATGCTGGCACAAGGACACTACAAGACACGCTAGGTCTGTAAACGACCTTCGAAGCTTTGTCTTGGACCCCTTCTATAACCTTGTTTTAACCCTGTTGTGCATTGTGTGTAGTTTTATGTTTGGTGTGACCCTGTTGTGATGTCATGAAAATCGGGGCATAGCACCTGTCACTACTACTTACTGCTCTTATTGTTGATCAATTTTAGGACATGGTTCTCCTCATTTTACTTTCTTCTGTTGTTGCTTAACTCAGTGCCACAGTTGTGCATAGATCTGGAAGCTGATATAATTGTGGCAGAGTGTCTTTTAAAGTAGGCATCTAGTGAAGAATATAACTAGTTATTGAAACCGTAGTAATTCCTTGCTATGCTTTATGGGCCTTTTTGTTAAAAGCAAAACATAAAGCAAAGTTCCTAGAATTACTTCTAGATCGATAAATTCTAGCAGCTTATCAAACCTTTGTACAGAATATTTGAGATTAAAAATCTGCTGATTTTTAGCAAATAAAAGGCTTTTTTAATAGGCTCGAAAAGACCAAGATCTTGCTGTTCAAATCGTCAGCTAAGGACCTTTTTTAAGGCATCTCTGATATTATGAAACGATCCAGGTATTTAAGCTTCCTCGCTTAAGCTGATGTTTTGGACAGCTGGTGTTGTGATGTCATTGTTCACGTTCCTTTTTCTCTCGTGCCTTTGAGATCGTTCAACACGTACGTAGTGGTCGTGGGATAGTGTGTCCGTCTTTTTCGTGACAAGCAGTTACGAAATGTCAAGGGGAGTGGAGTGTCAAACTGACCCCATACCATAATGATGAAAAAAAAATAATCTACATGATGAAAAGTTTAAAGTTCCTATTGGACTAACCGCTGCAAACAAGCAAGCGCCCATGGTCATTCACATGGAATATCGGGTTACATTGCTGGTCCATAATTTTGTGACTTCTCAGTGTAAGTTGCTACCTACGGTCAGCGGCTATACAATGTCAAAAGCAGCGACTTAAAAATGAGGTAGTCACCTATTCGGGCACTATAGAAATAGATATCAGAAGTACTAAGCATTCTGAATAATCTCCATCATTAGGATTATTTGAAAATCTAAATGCCATATATTATTATGTTAGATAAAAATCACATATTAAAAATACATACAAAAAGCCATCTCCTTGATGACTGGGTCTACCACAGATTGAAAAACAAAGACTTCCCTTTACCACGCTTCTATGGATTACCAACAAAACACTAACCTAATGTTCCAACACGTCCAATTGTTGCTTATTCTGGAAGTCCACTTCATTCACTTTCACGTTACATAGATGACCTCCTGTGTTGTTACACAAGGATGAATTCACACTACTGCAATAACAGCACCGCTTTTGCCGCCTTCATTACACAACAAAGAATCCAGACAAAGAGTTCATCATGAAAGAAGTGCGCGATGGAAAAGAAGAAAAGAAAGTATTCCATTGATGAAAAAGAAAAATTAACAAAGCTTTGTATTAAAAACAAAGATGAGTAAGATAACCATGAAAATGTTCAGGCGTAAAAGTCAAAGAAGAAAAAGTTTACTGTTCAGGTAGAAAGACGAAGTTATCTGATCAAGTGAATATCGAGAGTAGCATTATTCACCCAGCTGACAAGAAAAAGAAGTTTCGTCAAGCCGGTGGTGGGCGAAAACCGAGAAGTTGCTGTGGAGGTATGTGAAACCATGATTTATTTACTTACCTTTTCTTTTCCTAGTAATAGCCTTATGTATCAATTTCATTCACGATTTTGATATTGTTTTAAAGCTTCTTAAACAGTGTAAATTATGTTTGGGCATCGTGACAATGGTAGGGTAGAGGTTATGGGCGTTCTTGTTGTCTCTATAGATCAAAACACTGTATAAAAGTTACTTTTTCTTTCGTTCTTCTGGCATTGACTCATTAATTATGAGCTTTAAACATGGGTTTACTGAAGATGACTGTAGCTTTAAATGGTTTTTACTAAATGACAGTTACCGTTTCATTTTTGTTCAGGCCCGACAAGCTTTATTCGAATGGTTCCTGGATGTTAGAGGCTGTTTCAAAGCACGACTCACGCTATTGTTATTTGCTTTCAAAGAAAAAGAATCTTATCTACAGTCCGCTTAAACATCCTTCGTAAACTTGGCACTATTAAGTGCCCAAAATGAGGGATCGTCCTCATTATTATTCACAACCGAATCACATGATTCCTTCCGGGCAGATCCATGTGATCGGACGCATATAGCCTCGACCATTTGTCTGTACTCAAAAGAGATGCACACACCCATATGCACCTGGAAATGTTTCAATACCTCAAACGATAGGCCAGTGTTCTCGTGGAGCGTCTGGAGAAGCTTGCAATACAATCGAGCCAATGTCCACCTCATTTTTCTCCTGATGCCACTCGAAGAGCTTTCGTAGTGAAGGGATCCATTCCTTTATCCATCGTTTCCAAAAACGTCGAACCAATTCTTCATTACATCTCCACCTGTCTTGCGTTAAGGGTGGTGCCATCGATAGAATCTGGTGCTATTTGTCCCCCGACTTGTCCAAAGGGAACGTGGTTTGGTGTAAGTGGTAGAACATCTTCAGGACTTACAGACTGGAAGGTGAGTGGTCTTGAATTTATAAGAGCACATATAAACAGAGTGGTGAGTTCTTCATCGTTAACATCAGTATTGCCAAAGATTCTACAGATCACCTTCTTTGCAGACTTGACCATGCTTTCATGAACTCCTCACAAGTGTCGTGCCAAGGGAAGGGTGAAGTACCATTTGATTGCATGCTCTGACAAATACCTTGCCAATTTATTATTAACTCCTTCAGTTTGTACCATTGTCTGATAGCACCTCTATCTGCATTCCTCTTCGGCAGATAATTCGATAAAACGATTTCAGGAAAGAGTCAGTATCTAAACCGTATGCGAGATCCACATGCCCCGCAATGGAAAACATGCAGGTACCTTTGTTGACTCTTTTAATCTCTCCCTTGGATGGTAATGAAGGGTAATGTTCTTGCAAATGCTCCCAACGGAGTCTCAATTCGAAGCTTAAGGTGGAGGTGCCATAACCTGAGAAGCAGTCTTGGCTCTTCGTCTTCTGCACAAGAAATATTCCAATTCCACAAGCCGGAATTCCCCTCTTGATGATTTTATCCAAACGCGTCTTGAAATGTTGGCCAATACCTGATTTGTTCCAGCAACATGGCCATCTTTTGAAAGATATTCTCTGACAATCAACTATGTGACTTAGTGCTTTGCATTTAAAATGATGGGAAACTTTGCATCATACGGAAGGTATTTAGCAAGCACCAGTCGTCTGTTGGCTCTTGCGAGTTGATTTTCGTCAATGAATGGATTTATAGAAAGCAGTTTACTGTCGCTTGCAACTTACTTGTTTTTCTGAAAGGCTTGAAATTCCTTGGCAAGTCCTTCCATTTGGGCTGGTTTCGTGATCATTATTTCAGCACCAGCTATTTCTGTTGCAGGCAACTAACCAGCTTGTCTTTTCCATGATGAGAACCTCAGTGGCTTCAGCCTTGAATCCTCTAGCAGTTCGTTAATGTGAATAATGATATAATAAATCTCATGCTTGGAACTCACAATATTGACTTTCTTAATATCTTTGTAGCTCTCTTGGGTTTCTTTTGGCTGTGTTGTTGGTCATTCAGCTTCTGCTTGATAGAGGAAATAAGATCCATTCTATCACAGCTTACTCTTTTTTTTCAAATCGTCGAAACCTTACGAAACCATTCAAAGTCTTGTTAAACCTTTGGACCAGGATACATGAAACTGTTTTGTGATAATCCACCACATCTCTCTGAAGCGTCAAACATTATCCTCGTCTTTATCGTCTCCTTCGCAGGTTTGGATACTTCCAAATGTTGAAGATACCCACTTTCCCCTGAACCCTTGCCGTAAGTCTTGACCTTTGATACATATATCCTTTCATAGTCCTTGATAAAATCTGTATATGCTTTGGACAAGACTTCCCAGCATGTTACCATAGGAATGGACGTTATGAATTAGATGTTAGGAATCGATGCGTGGCATCGTTTTGAAATAAATTCACCATATGGTAACTAAATCTTTATATCATTTGTATTTTCTTGTGTATTTATAAGATTATGCTTTTTTGATGGTGGCAAGTACAATTTATCAGCTGAATTTCATGAATGGCTTTTTCATAAATTAACATTAATTTTTTCCATCGGGCGAAAGCAGTAATGTTCTATTACCTCTATAAGTCAAAACTTTTGTCTTATAGCATAGTACATTTCTTCTGTCCCATTCCCTGTTTTCGTGCATATACGGTCATTGCATGTACCTTTCGCTTCTATACCCGCACCATTACTTTGATTAGACTGCAAATTATAATGAAAGCACGTTTTCAGATAAAGTTGGCAGGATCTTCAAAAATTTGATTGTTACTTTAAAAGCTATTCATAATAAGCAAGTAGATATCTGACACAACCAATACTACATGAACTCGGTGGACAAGAGACGTAGCATAGGTACATAAACAAGTCACTCACAATTCGTATTTATTATTTAGGGAATTACAGCAAAAGTAATTCCCTAAACCTTATCATTTTCAAGTAACATTACATCAACCTTTCCTTCTATTTTGTATACCAATCACTCTTGTCCCTGGAATGATGAATATGATAAAATCCTGGCAATCTTTGACGAACGACTTCGTATTTGTTGTCATATATTCGATCAAGTATTTCCCAATCTTCTCCTCCCCATTTTCCACCAAAAAGTTCCTCGTTCATTCCTTGTGGAACAAAGGACAAATAAAACAACCACATTAATCCACTGAAGCTGCAATAGGACTAAAAATACACGCACATACACACACACACACACACACACACACACACACACACAAATAAACACACCTTCACACTCATACACACGCATACACATAAACGAATATTTTACAAATAATTTTGAAACTAAATTACCAGGGTACTTAGTTTATTCCACTTATCTATAAACTAAATTATGGATAAAGATGCAGATACATAAACATACACACACACTTACACATGAACACAGTACACTTGAGATTGATGACAGTTTCAATATGCGACTATGGGAAGCTCACTGCTCTTGGGTGGTTCGAGGACTCTGGTCCATCACAATCTCTAAATTATGAATCCGCATATGCACAGCACTGTTCCACATGATTGCCTTAGTGGCAATTTTTTTATCTTTGTATAGAATGAGCAAATTCAGATGTTAAAAGCTCCATTAACGAGTTGTTGGTCTGCGTAACAGGTGTACGTAGATTGAACTTCTTCTACTAAGGTTCCATGCCTTTCATAGGTGTAGGCTATCATCTCTTTCCACTTCTCTTAGATCATAACTCTGTGTACAAGATTGCTCGCAAGTTCTTCTCGAAACCATCTATACAGACCATCCATATGTTCTTTCTCTGTTTTTCTCGACTTCCTTTCCCTTTGTGTTTACCGGTAGTAGCTATGCATTCTAGCCAAGGTTTTCTCAATATATCCCATATGAATCTTGCCTTTCTTCTTCTTCTTAAAGTATTTCTGAAGAGGTCGAACCATATATATACAGGGGCAGCACCAACACCCGTCTAATTGGTAATTAAATTTCCGCGAGCAAAGGGAGGAATAACCAGTGGTCAGGGGATCCGAAATTCCTACACTGCAACTATAATTATCTTTCCACTATTTGATTTGCCTTTTAAGTACAATAACAGTATTTAAACTTTTAAATTCATAGGTAGGTTATTCCAAACGTTTGTGATAGAGTGAAAAACCGTAAACAACGTCATTTTCAGCCGTAGAGTGAGTTGCGGTTTTTTCTTACGCCATTTTAAAGGAACTATTGTAATATTCAAATGCGCGGCCTTCACTCACAGATCTTAGCCTCAAAAAGAGCAATGTAATAGAAAACTGAATTGATTATCTTGACACACGAAATAAAATTTGCGTACAATGACGCCAACAAAAAGCCGTATTTTTGTTTTCACTTTTTTAAAATGACTCAAAAACAATTAAAAAAACTTCTATGATCGATTGATAAATGAGGTTGATAAATAAACCAATCAATCAAGCTAGCTATCGATCGATCGATCGATTCATCTATGGATCCACCTATTGATCCATCTATTAGAACATGAATACCACATCACATTGGGATAAATGTCAAAACATTGAAATGAACAATCATAAAAGGAATCTTGTGAGGTAGAAAATGTGCATATAATACAATGCGTCTCAGTGGAGCAGCAGGCTACGTAAAGTGAAACTCAAAGAAAACAATACACATTAACATGACTTAGTAATAGTTGCACGAAAAGAAACCAAATTTGTTTAACTTTCTCGTCTTCAGAAAGACCATCTCAGTCAAAACCTCATGTTTGGTGAAATCCTACATCGGCAATTCAAAGCCACGATATGAGAAGGTCTTACCTTACCCTTATTTTACTACACCATCAAATAAATCTCATCAGAAAATTTCTTTCAACAATTATTCATACAGTGGTACTCGAAAGTTGGGAAATTAAAATTTTTGGTTATATACCAAACTAGAAAGCGTACTGGTATAACCAATCTTTCATAAGGTATTGCCAAGAATGTTATAACATAGTCAAAGGTATTAGTACTTACCTCCAATTATATCCCAATCTCTTTTGTACATTGATAGTATACCAAAACCATTGAAAACCCAGTGAGGGGGTGAATGTTCGGTATACTCAGGATGCTCACCACATTTTAACCTCCACAATATTGGACCATAGATAATTTTCCCATAAACAGTATTCTAAAGAAAAAATGTTTGGCAAAATTAAAGCAGCATTGGGTAAGTTTCTGGTTAAAATGAAACCTTTTTGCAAAAAAATATATTATTTTAATACCAGAAAGTCATGCCGAATACCGAATGGCAAGCTGAAAAACTGCTGGTTTTCGCAAGTCACTAGAAAAGCTTTAAAATAAAAAGACAATCGCAAGTACTACGAATATCCGACGAAAATATTGCGCTAACGTATAATCATACCAGAAAGCTGCGTCGGTTTCGCGTTTTATGAATGTTTCCAAAGTCGTTGCGCTCAGTCACTAACTCTGAAAACCAAAAAGCACGGACACAAAAAAGTACATACTGTAAAAATGCTCATTACTAGTGTTTAATTGTTTGATTTTAAGTGACTAAATGCGCCATTCTCTTTATGACAATAGTGCTATTTAAAAGTGGATATTTACTCTTCACTGGGATATTCTTTGGCCTGTTCAATAGATACGAGAGGTAGCTCAGACACTTTAAAAATGTATCTCTGTAATACCTTTTCCATCATGTCAGCTTTTGCAATTCGGCACACCTGGGGAACATACCTCATGTACTGTGCACCGAAGAAGTTATGCAAGTCTCATTCTTGGTATTTTATCCATTTCTGCATTGGAGTACTGAAATACAGAGTCTTCCCATTCTGCTTATTTACTTTCATCTTCCCTTTCTACATAGTCCTCTTTCGGCCTGTAAAACAGTTGAAAATTCTTCTGTAGGTCAGTTTGTTACAGAAATATCTCTGGTTGATTTCAAACCCAATTAGTCTCAGATCTGTCGCGTTGAAACAATGTAATAATCATACAGGCCTAACAGAAGCACTTCAAAATAATGTAGACCCAAAATGCGTATAAATTCTTTCGAACCGTGTTGTGAGGGGAGGAGAGCAAATCATAAGCCATACGATGTGATGTGAAAGTATGCTCCCCCACCCCACCTCCTGGAAAATATTGAAAAGTAGTCATTCGTATTTCATAGAAAAGCTACATCTAGTATTTAAAAGTTCGATATATTATTTATTTTATTAGCTATATAGTAAATCGCAGACTGTACGTGAGCGCAAAACTACACTTTGCGCCTTTCTCAGACTGTGTACTGATTATTTGATTCAATAAACTAAAGGTATATATATATACCTATATATAGTATATATATATATATATACTATACAGATATCCAACTACATGTGTATCCATTCAGTGGTTTTAGTCATTTTTATTTCGAAAAAACATAATCGAACAGGAAAAGAAATAAAAATAAAATTTAAAAATCAAATTTGAATTTTCTCTACGACGTAAACTGACAAAAGATCTAAATGAGCTCTCCACCTCTTTCGATTGGCTCTGTAAAAAACAAACACACCATATACCAAAAAAATTGTTCACAGAGAAATACCAATGATAATTTAAAATGATATGAGTAATATACAAACTGGTCTAAAACGGAAAGTAGGAAGGGCTCTATCAATTTCTCGAAACTGTTTATTCTAAACATTTCCACTGCATTTGTACTTAGGAATAAATGTTGTGATACAAACAAAATCACGGTTAACAAAAAAGATGATTTTTTACTTCAAATACTAAGCATTTCAAATTATATTCTATAAATCAATCTTATTACCATACGGCCTAAGTAACTAGCATCTTATTGCCTAAAGGTATCTTCAGGAGGCTGCGTTCCACCCATACCCTCGAAAGACTTTCTTAATTTTCTGTACCTTACCTTTCGGGCTTGATCGAATATAAACCTGGGGATTATGAGATGTAGATCAAATGTAAATATTATACTGTCATCAGAAGGAATTTCTTTAGCTGCTCTATTCAATCCCTTGACCTTGTTGAATTTTCCAGGCATTTTGATGACCTTGTGACTAACATTTCTTCTTTCCAGTTCATAATTAATGTCAATACCTCTTGTATTAAAATCAGCTATTATTAAATGTACTCTTTTGTCTTGCGTACTCTCAAGAATGTCTTTTATGCTATCAATCATGAGAAGCAGCCATTTTTTATGGTATCCCGATGACGTAAAGACAACATAAATATCTACGTTTTTCTTCCATTGATGATATTTTGGAAAGCAAACAGGTAGTGAGGCATTTCTGTGATAAAAATAGTCACTTAATCTTAGCTTTGTTCCGTTTTGTCTATGAACAAGATCAACCTCTACAAAGTAACGTGTTCCTCTATTTGCCTCTGCATTTGCTCCAACAAATACAATTTGGTCCAATGTAAATTCACTAGAAAACAACAAGAATAAATGATGATTTGAAGGGTAGGGTGAGAATGCCTTTCTAGACTCTAGGTATGCTATAAAACATTATTTTTTATTAAACGAAAAAAGTGATGCAAATATTAATTAATATTAAATATTAAATAAATATCAAATAAAATAAAGCTACAGTGAAATTGTATGATTGTGAAACTATTTTTCACCAAGAATCCAATGTAGTCAATCTTTAAATATCCAAGGAAGGAGTTACAGGTAAATATAAATAAGTAATGGTTTCAATCTAAACAAATGTACTTGAATAAGCCTTGAATGCATTGAAGCTTTGGATACATTCCATGTTTGGGAATAAACAATCAATGAAGATTTGAGGTACATGGTCTTTTCTGGTGTGCGCAATTTTCAGTCACCGAAAAATGTCATAATTATATACAATCCTGTTGTTAGATTTTGCTTAAAAAGTTGCGAATCAGCTATGCATTACTAATATATTAATCAGTCACTTTTTTGTAGTCTTGTAATATCAAAATGTGGTTAAGTGGACTGATCTACTCTCAGGAAGCAGAACGCTTCTGCAATACACAACTCCAAGGCGCCCTCAGGCAAAGTGTAGTACCTGTCGACTTCTTTTACCGGGGTACAGTATGAAACTACTGCCTTGCACTTTGACATTGTGCTGTTAAAGGCTAAGAAAAGGCTAACCCTAACAGGAACCTCGCTATTTAGAAGCACGGGAGTATAAAAGTTTTAAAAACCAATCTTTTTGTGGCCATGTACTACTGCCTTTAGGATCAGGGCAGGCATTGAGTGTCCATTATCGCATATCCATTAAAAACGGCAACCCCTGTGACATGGAACCAATCGTCGGCGACACAACCGGTGCCTCCACTTCCTGGGCATCCTAATGGTATAAAAACAAAATCTGCCTCACACTCTGTGGTGGACCAATGGCAGTTAGTGTCATGTGACAACACTTAAGGACAGTGTGAGCTATACGTGTCCGGCTAGTCGCTGCAACAAATAAAATACGCATGTATAATATCTTGACCTGGTATTTTCCACTAGATAGTATCTCTAGCTGTCGAGAGAGAAGACCTGTAATTGCAAAAACCAGCTATTCTGAATATCTTTGCTAGTAGTTTTATAGAAATGGTTAAGAAACAGATTCACCATACCATTGCGAACGTCACTTAGGCTATCAAGGTTTGCGCTGCTGCGCTACCACTCTAGCGCTTAGTGGAACGAAAACTAGGATGAAAGGAAAAACAGAAATGACATCCTGAGATGAGCTGAATGGAATCTTGGTAAAGTAAGCTCGCTGAGGCAAGAACAGCTAACTGCTGTAGTACCCAAGAAACTTACAAGATACACCATACACAATGTGGCCCTGTGCGAGCCTTGTTTACCAATGTCAGATAGTGTGGTCGACAATGGATAAACAATTTACTGGAGTGGTAGAAGAGGGAAAAAGAAAAAAAAGAGACTGGAATCAGGTTTGGTATTATGAAAATCATAGCACGAAAGATGGAACAATGCACAATACCTGTGAATGATCGAATCATGACACCTCGTCTACATCTGGCGAGGGATATCAGCCTAATAACTGTCAGTGCATATATGTAAAAAGAGTAGTGCGTAAAGAGGGCTTTCACAATCAGATGAGAAATCTCTTGACAAAGGTACCAAAAGTTTGTAATAGACGAGGACTTCAATACCTGAGTTGGTTGTGACAAGAAAAACTGGCGCTTGGTCGCTAAATCTCTTAAGGGTGGGGAAGTGTACTTCAAATGGTAAGATACTGCTAGCTTTCCGCTCGCAGCCAAACCTGCTCATCACCAACAATATCTTCAGACATAAGACCCATTATAAGACCACATGAATACACCCGAGATCTAAGTCCTAGCACCTTTTAGATTGTGTAATTACTAGGCAAAGGACATGCGAGATGTGCTGGTTACCCAAGTATTGAGAGGAGCTGACCGTGGTACCGATCATAATATGGTGAACTCCAATATAGCGCTATTATTAACCAAGAACACGATGAAAACTGGAACAAGACTACCGAAGAACCTCAATGTAGATAGTTACGTTGTAGATAGGTGAGGGAAAGACTTGTTGAGAATATGGGTAAGACATTCGATGAGATAGGAGAATAGGAAGGTGTTTGGGAACAAAGGGAGAGTCTAAAGGGAGGTCAACTTCACACTGCAGAAGTATTAAGTAGGCTTGACAGAAAACATCAAGAATGATTCAGGAAGGACGACGAACAGCTAAACAAACTGCATGAAGAGTGCAATGTTTCTGATAAGGATGTAGAAAATTTGATCTAGAGCTAGATGGATACATGTTTCTCTATAGCTTAGTTGGCTTTTTCAGGAAACTGGTGATTGATAGATGAACTTCTTCCATGAACGGTACAAGTTTTTCTCTATTACCCTTTGTCACTTTGTCATATGAAAAAGAGTCTTCTTGTCGGACGTGGCTATTGAAATCACCCACCCGTAAGATCTAGAAAGTTATAGGCAGGCACATTTTTGACAATTTCTTTATGTTCTTCGCAGAAACTGTCGACTTTAACTTCATCACTGACATTTGTACGTGAATAGCAAGCAATGGATGTTGTCAAAAGATTCTAAAGTATAGATCTCTCGGCACGGGTAAGTATTTGAATGGCAAATTAGTTATTTGCGTAGCAAATAAAGAAGTAATTTGGCATTTAAAAACTGTCCCCGGGGATGGAGAGCTCGTAAAATGCTTAGACAAGCCCTTCTATTATTACATAGTATTATTAGTATATTAGCATATAGTATTATATAACATATGCTGAATCTCTCTATAGATTAGATAGAGGTAGTTCTTCAGAACTTATTTTTTTCATTATCAATTAGAAGACTATCAAAAATATTCGATGAAACTCTCTCTCAGAATTATTTTATATGAACTACTGAAATATACCAGCCAACATTATGTGCTAAATCAGACAGTTTATAATATGTATTATTTTTAATTTATGTAATAAAATATAACAATCGATCTAAATTCATCAACTGTAATAAAATATAACAACCGATCTAAATTCGTCGGCTAAAAATTAGAACAGGTCTCGCTGTCCTTCAACTCTGCCTGCCACGTGCACATCGACAAGAAGTTCATCCAACTCCCTAAAACATGATACGCATACAATACAATACAAAGGTAAACATAACAGTGATATGAAACGTGGGACTAATTACCATCAACTTCCGTGCAAACAACAATTTAACGGTTCACAAAGAATGATACCTGATATTGATCTTTTTGTTGGTTCTAATTGCCAAGGCTGACCAAAACAAATTGTTAATGTTTTCATTGTCTATTATTGAACTCATATGGTGGTTCATACATTACAAGAAATGCTCTATTTGGTCATGAGGATTGAGGCTGTGATAAATAAGTAGTATTTTTCACCAACTGGTGAATTGCTTATAGGTGGTGCAACAACTTATTATATAGTCATTGCTTAGAATAGTTTGAACAATAGATCGCTTATTAGCAATTATAAGAATAAAGCAAATTCTGAAGAACTTAATAAATGATATTGTTTATCAATTGATTGGAATGTTCCTGTTGAAACAAACAAATCAAGTGTTTGGTGTAATGGTAAGAAATTATGTGATTCTACTGCTAGAACATCAGAACGATCTACTCAAATAACATTTGGAGATTAAAATAAAAAATGGTAGTGCTGGACTGAGACGGTCAATTGCTTTTTTTGCTTTGTGTGGAGGGGAAGTTGTTTCGGATCAGAACATTAAATTACATCATCATATGCTTTGTAATAATTGATATAAAGTGGACCACAAATATCTTCTACTTCAAATTATACACACTATATAGAAAAATGGATCCTAAGATTTGTTTTAAATATTTGAAAGATTCACTTCATATCATTAAGGTGTTATATCCTACGGTTAATTATCACATTCAAAAAAGTGCAATGATATATCAATTGTAAAATGAATTAACAATAATTGAAGATATTCTGAATGAGTATGAAGGTGAAATAGGTCTTATTGGTCCTGGAACTAGTTTCTTTATCATACAAAGTATGAATTAGTTTAGAAACAAAACCTGTTGATATAATATATTTATCAGGTATTCTTTTACAATAAGAAGATAACAAATCTTCAGTCACTTTAACCTTTTCAGTTCCTAAAGGATAGGAAATATGCTATATAATATGCTAATATTCTAAATTAATTTCTAAAATCAATCTAGAATCAATCTAGAATCAAAACTTGGCCTATTACGGGTACTCAGGCGGACAAGATCAGCTCCTGTGAAATGCGCATGCTCAGATACTGCCTTGGAATAAGTTAAGAGGAGCACAGGAGGAATGAGACGATAACAACAGAAGCAGGGGTGATGCCAGTAAAAGATCTGATGAAAAAAAGGAGGATGGAATGGTTTGGCCATGTTTGTCGCTGAAAAGCAAAGGAAGACATCAGGATGGTATGCGAAATGAGAGTTGAAGGAAATAGAGGCAGAAGCAGACCAAAGCAAAGATGGAGGGATACGGTGAAAACAGACCTTCGCTGGCTTGATCTGGAGAGAGAGAGGACACTAGCGACAGGAGCAGGTGGCGGAGTCTTGTCGAGCGGAAGATACGGCAGAAACCCGCTACCCGGTCAGGATACAGCGGAGCAAGGTGAGCAAGCAAGGTGAGCAATCTAGAATCAATCCTTTTATTACTATCTTTATCATGCTTTGTTAGGTCTATCTTACTAATCTGTTTTTCAGCTAAGCATTTAAAACCTCTTATAGGTAATTTTGAGACATAGCCCAGCCATAGTGATTATTTGCATCCAAATGCATAATATATTTTGTAATATATAATAAAAAATATTTTTATAAGTAATATAAATCTTACTCAATAATATGGATGCTTTCCACATATTAATACGTAAGTTGCTAGTTTACAACATGTTTTGCATCTTTTTATCAAGAGTATTATTTCCATTAACAAGAAAATTATCTTCTTGATTAACATTATTCATTATCAAACCATATTCACTGTTTTTATCATCTAAAATATATCTTGGAAGGTTTTCAACCTGTTTTCTGTTAGCCGTAGCTTCTAAAGAAATGCCACCTGAAAGATCTCTTAAAATATATTTACTTTCAATATTCTGGATCATAAGTCACGAGTTTTGTGTTTCAAAAAGATCATTTTTATTTTCATCAATTGATTCATTATTATTTTACATATTTTCCCTTCTATAATATCATAATATGTTACCTCTTTAAGTACTAATATACTTGGTTTAAATAGTCCAATGAATTCCAACCTGTTAATTTTTTTTTAGGATAACCCTTCCATGATACACAAGTTTTATTTTTGTTTTCCTTATCAGTTTATCAACGTGAAAAACAGCTGGTTTGGTTCTTTGTTATTCATGTTCATAGAAACTACCTTGTATCTCATCAATATTAAGATCTTTTATTTTATAAGTGACTGGGTTAACATATTGGATCTTATCTATTATATATAATTCTTTACCCCAATTTGTTGTATAACACTTATCAAACATCTTCCATCTATACTTTGACATTCTAACCTTATCACCTATTTTAATTAATATATTGGATCTTATCTATTATACATAATTCTTCGACCCACTTTGTTGTATAACACTTATCAAACATCTTCCATCTATACTATGATATTCTAACCTTATCACCTATTTTGATTAATATATTGGATCTTATCTATTATACATAATTCTTCGACCCACTTTGTTGTATAACACTTATCAAACATCTTCCATCTATACTTTGATATTCTAACCTTATCACCTATTTTGATTAATATATTGGATCTTATCTATTATACATAATTCTTCGACCCACTTTGTTGTATAACACTTATCAAACATCTTCCATCTATACTTTGATATTCTAACCTTATCACCTATTTTGATTAATATATTGGATCTTATCTATTATACATAATTCTTCGACCCACTTTGTTGTATAACACTTATCAAACATCTTCCATCTATACTTTGATATTCTAACCTTATCACCTATTTTGATTAATATATTGGATCTTATCTATTATACATAATTCTTCGACCCACTTTGTTGTATAACACTTATCAAACATCTTCCATCTATACTTTGATATTCTAACCTTATCACCTATTTTGATTAATATATTGGATCTTATCTATTATACATAATTCTTCGACCCACTTTGTTGTATAACACTTATCAAACATCTTCCATCTATACTTTGATATTCTAACCTTATCACCTATTTTGATTAATATATTGGATCTTATCTATTATACATAATTCTTCGACCCACTTTGTTGTATAACACTTATCAAACATCTTCCATCTATACTTTGATATTCTAACCTTATCACCTATTTTGATTAATATATTGGATCTTATCTATTATACATAATTCTTCGACCCACTTTGTTGTATAACACTTATCAAACATCTTCCATCTATACTTTGATATTCTAACCTTATCACCTATTTTGATTAATATATTGGATCTTATCTATTATACATAATTCTTCGACCCACTTTGTTGTATAACACTTATCAAACATCTTCCATCTATACTTTGATATTCTAACCTTATCACCTATTTTGATTAATATATTGGATCTTATCTATTATACATAATTCTTCGACCCACTTTGTTGTATAACACTTATCAAACATCTTCCATCGATACTATGATATTCTAACCTTATCACCTATCTTGATTAATATATTGGATCTTATCTATTATACATAATTCTTCGACCCACTTTGTTGTAAAACACTTATCAATCATCTTCCATCTATACTATGATATTCTAACCTTATCACCTATTTTGATTAATATATTGGATCTTATCTATTATATATAATTCTTTACCCCAATTTGTTGTATAACTCTTATCAAATATCTTCCGTTTATACTTTGATATTCTAACCTTATCACCTATTTTGATTAATATATTGGATCTTATCTATTACACATAATTCTTCGACCCACTTTGTTGTATAACACTTATCAAACATCTTCCATCTATACTTTGATATTCTAACCTTATCACCTATTTGATTAATATATTGGATCTTATCTATTATACATAATTCTTCGACCCACTTTGTTGTATAACACTTATCAAACATCTTCCATCTATACTTTGATATTCTAACCTTATCACCTATTATAAATTTTGTTTGTTTTAATATTTCCATATTACTACAGAGATGAAAATAAACAGTTCCTTGGTTATTCTTATCAAAGTTTCTGTTGGTGTCATTTTAATACTTAAATGTTTAGTATTTGTGTACTTTTTCAATATTTTAGGTAAGATGTCTAAATACTGTTTTATTTTGAATAGTAAGCTGTTTCCACATTTTATTTTTAATTGTAGAATTAAATCTTTCAACAACTGCTTTACCCTCATATTATCATTCAAACAATTTGGAATATTTTTTATAACATTTTAATCCATTATAAACCCATAATTTGGCGCGTTCTACCTTCTTTAATTATTCGAGTAAATGTTTCAATTATACTTCTACCAGTCTTATTTTTGATAGACATAATATTGACTAAAAATATAAATAACCATTAAAAGCTATTTATAACCTTTATTGCCTTTTACTCGAAGGCATTAATCCGTTTTTTTGACTTAATGCATAAGTCAAGCAATCGTTTGGCTTTTGTTAACCCATGTACAGCTGTTGTTTCCCGAGGGAATTTCAGATATACTTTTAAACATTCTGTCGTTTGCCTTATCTTTATCTCGCAAGTTCTTTGATAAACTTTAATCAATATCATCTTTTTAAAAAATCGCATCTAATTTGTTTATAGGATTGCAACAAGATGCATTATTTGATGGTAGTATTTTTTTTAGTTTAGTAATAGGTCTCCAATTATTGCATTTTTTTAGAGGTGTATACATGTTATTTGTAATAAAGACCACTTATCATGATTGAGCAGATACAGGCAGATTAAAACCTTGAGTGTAGAGCTTCTTAAATGAGTACTTCTATTCAGCCACATCAGATAACATAGAGTGTCAGTCCGTCTATAGAGTGTCATAGAGAGTCATTCCATAACCATAATGGTAGACAGAGAAGCGGCAATGTCGGGTGCAAGAAAAGCATTAAACAGACATGGCAAACAACACAATTCATCTAATTTTGATCAATGCTCTTGAATATCAATTGCAGCCCCCTTTTTTATCCTGTTTTATAAATATACTTTTCACAGATCCACAAACTGAGCAGTAGATTTCTGTATTTTATTTCCATTTTTTGCAGTAGTGTAATATATATATTCAAATTCCCTGTTCTCTTTTAACATGTATAATAAATTATTCCATCAAGAATATTTCAAAATAGATTATTCTCCTTATGGAGAAACAGAAATTCATATGCTCCTAATTTATCAAAGAATTTTGAATCAATCATATTATCCTTAGCAATTAAATTACAATGATTTTTAGTCACTGGAGAGTACAGAAAGATGTGAGCAATTCAATCTTTTATGGTGGTACATCATAATAGCTTTCTGATGAATTGATTGTACTGATAAAATGGTGTTTACCATCAATAAAATGATTACTAATCCTATTTTGAACTTTTTTGAAGCATTAATCAGATCAACAAGTATTACAACTTTTCTTTTATCAAGGGAATATTAACCAGTATCCATTATTTCATCAGAGCCTTAAAATTCTTAAACAGGATAACCAACTTTCTTTGAGATGTCATTCATTAATGTTATTAAATCTTTTATATTACCTCAATGACCGGTTTGTATATATAAATCTCACCATTGTAGTCTAGTGGTCTTCTTATTATACACATCAGCAGATTAGTTTTTCCACAGTTACCTTTGCCACAGATCAACAATCTAAAACCCTCCTCCAAAAAGTTGCTTAATCTTCATTTTTTGTCTTCTTCTTTATTATCATAATTTGGTATCTTCACATACAATATATCAGTATATAACTAAGTGTTAAATCAACATCAACCTGAATACATGTTTTAAATTATAGTTACTTATCTAACCTATTATTTATAGATTTTGCTAAAAAAACCAACTTCTATCTATTAAAAACAGTAAAGAATTTTAAAATGGTGAGATAGACTTGTATCACAAGCATGAAATTAAATATAAACAAAACACTGATGCTCAACTTGATATTAAAAAACAAGATCAATTTACTAATCAACTACGTGATAATCAAAAATAATTAACTGGGAAACAGATGTCCACACCAACAGGTGTCGAACGTGTCCTCGCGAATGTTGAAACTTGGTGTCAAAATTTAAGACTTGAGAAGTTGATATTCGGGATTTTATATGAAATCAAATGATGCTCAGTTTGAAGAGTCATGATCCGCTCTTTGCTATCTAACCGTAGGTTCTATGTCGTACTGAATGACAAGCGCAACCGATGGTTTGATCAGAGAAACGGACTCCCTCGGGGAAGTGTGCTAGCACCAACTCTGTTCAATATATACACAAATGACCAACCAATCTTTGAGGCCTGCAACAGGTTCATCTACGCAGATGATCTGTGCATTACCACACAGAAAAGTAACTTCTCTGATGTGGAACGAACCACAGAAGATGCAATGGCAGAGATGTCCTTATACTACAATGAAAATCACCTAAAAGCCAACCCCACCGAAACCCAACTCTGTAGTTTCCACCTGAAAAACAGAGAAGCACGCCGACAACTAGATGTGACATGGGAAGGCCAACGAGTCCAAAATGATCACAACCCAGTGTATCTGGGGGTTACTGTTGACCGCACCCTATCATACAAGGAGCAGATCACCAAGCTCCGAGGCAAGGTGTCAACAAGGAATAACATCCTTCGTAAACTTGTAAATAGCAAGTGTGGCACAGCTCCCGCAACACTGAGTACGACTGCCCTTGGTCTATGCTTCTCAGCCGCTGAATATGCCAGCTCAGTGTGGTGCAGACCTAGCCACGCCCACAAAAACGACCCGATTCTAAATGACACCTGTCGTATTGTAACGGGGTGTCTAAAGCCAACACCTGTAGCCTGTGTCTCTGCCCTAGCTGGTCTCGCCCCTCCCAGAATCCTACGAGAGGTTCACAGTCTCGATCAGCGCCGGAAGCAGGAAGATGACAATAGACATCCACTTCATCAGCATTCCACTACCTGGAAGAGACTGTCCTCCTGAAGCAGTTTCATGGACTCCACCCAGCCCCTCGCCACCTCCACCGACTAAGCCATTGAGGAGAAATGGATGACAGCTGGAAGGGACACAGCATGGTAGACTCATGGAAAAGCAGAGGTGTAGTGCCAACTCAACAACTCGCCATCAGAAATGAGCTACCGTGGCCAATATGGAAGACCCTCAACAGACTTCGAGTTGAGCAAGGGCGATGCAAGGCGTCTCTAAATGCGTGGAACATGAGCCCCACCAGTACCTGCGACTGCGACACTGAGCAAACCATGGCACACCTCATGTCCTGTAGCCTCGCTATAAAGTGCACCGACGACGACCCTGCCAATCCCAGCGACGCAGCAGTGGCCTGTGCCACTTTCTGGAGTAAAAAGATCTGAGATGATGAGAGCCGCGAGACTCGACGAAGAAAAAGAAGTTTGAAGAGTCAATTTTTAAAACGTCTTAATCTTGGCCGTCAGAGCAACAGCCGCGATTTTAGGCCTTGGCAAGTTTCCTGCTAAAAGCGCCATTTGAGCTGACTTCGTGTGTGCCAACAACCTGTTCCCTCGTGATAACAGTGCTTAATGATCACAATTTGAAGCAAGAAAATTGGAATTTTGAAGTTGCATTTTTGTTTACTTTTTCAAAAGTGTCAAAAAAGACCTCAGAAAAAGAATCGGCTTACGATGATTCTACTTTTGATGGCGAAGGTGTTAAAAAATAAACACCTCATCGTGCTTATAGGATAAATGGATGTTTTGAAGAACTTATGATCAACCTACCTTAATCAATGAATGAAAACTATGGACAGGTTAACATCACTTGCAGGATCAATCTACCACATTTAATAAAAAAAACCCAAATGCTACCAACCAAAATCATACACAATTTAGTTTCTAAACAAATATTTAATTATCTAAACTCGTATGCAGATATGCCCAAGCATCAATCGTCTGGTAAACAAAATTATTAGGAGGTCAAACCTGCTTCACAGATCCTACACAATTAATGGGAAGGTTAAGACCACTTACAGGATCAAAATCAGCTGGAAACAATTCAGTTTAATTACACAATGAAATTTGAAAAATTTTAGATCATCGCTTAAAACTTGGTGTTATTAACAATACTCAATATATGGTTATACTACTGCTTATACGTGAGTGATGGTTTTTTACAGGTTTAGTGCTGATAATAAACAACTAACTTTTCAATTTTCAACTATACCTCAGAGGGTACTTTATAACAAAATTAACTCTTACTAACAAGTTATCTGCTTGTTTTAATCACTATCATCATTAAAGAAGATCTGTAATTAAATATACATCAGTAGTATATGAGAACAAGGTTAATACAATATCCATATACTTATATGTTAAAACAGATAATGAAAAAAGTCAACCTATCAGTAACAATATACAATCTAATGATTCTATAATTGATACTCTATCTTGTCTTGGTAAAAAGGTTTTATCAAAAGTAACATCAAAAGCTACTATGGATATGGTGAAACAGGTGAAATTATTGCTAATAAAATAGATAGTAAAGTTAATTCAAAAACATTAGAAACTATAGAAAACAATGGGGATAAAATAGATTTACTGAAGTGATATTCAAATAACAAGTGCAATCAACAAGGAGAACATAATCCAAAAACAAATATCAACCACTATCATTAGAATTTGGTAAATTCCTGTTATAAATTTTATCTGATCTGGTATAGAATGGGTTTTAATAATATTGTACAAATTATCAATATATGTCAGTAGATTTGACATCTCTAACATTTCCAGGGAATGGAAAATATCTGGGAAAAACAAATTATGATTTTGTTATTGGTAGTAGTTCTGAAAGCACACCTTTAGATTTTTTGTCTTATTTAGAGATTGATGTAAAAGTAATAAAACAGCAGATGGTGGAGTTTTAGCTGTTACTGATAATGTTGAAATTATCATCAGTGCTTATTCTCAAATTCGAGGAATATGTGTTTAAAATAATGGTGTCACTGTTTATAACTCCAAGATATTAATCTTACATCTCATTATCCCTCGAGTGGCTTTTAGCCTTGATGTGTGGTGACTCGGGTTGTATGGGGTGCATTGATTGAAGTACTACCTGTGTTGACTTCAGCAGCTGCTTTAGCTTCAGCTATTGGCTGATCATATGGGACCTTATTCCAATCGCTCAACTCTCACTACTGGCTCCAAGTAACTGCTGGTGCACGGCAGTGGCCACAACCCGGTAAATGGTTTCAGCTGGCCGGTTAAATGTAGTGAGGGGGGTTAAAGGTGTTCAACTGAGGGATGTCTCCCTCTAGTGCACGAAGACTGTGACAACGGAGGTGACATGTGAACCATTTACAGGTCACTGGCACTGAAGATGGAGCAGCAATGTGTGTGGCACACCAGGGGTACTTCAAAGAAGCATCAGTTCAATGTGGCCGGCCACCGTGGAATGGTGCGTCAACCTACCATGTACTCCTCATAGTCAACTATGGATCTCACAAACTCAAGCTCTAGTCATAGCGTGAATTCTGAAATCCCTGCAGCTGAAACGCTTGTAAATAAACACAGGGAAGAGAGATCGCCTATAGAGAGTCAAGCTGATACCAATGACGGGTCTGACCCAAACTCACCAGAGAGGTCAGGGCCAGATATTGTTACTATAAAATCTAGAAAGTGACCTCTGATAGTTGGCACATGGAATGTGCGTACTCTATATCAACCAGGAAAACTCGACACCTTGATCCAGGAAGCAAAACATCTAAAATGCGACATACTTAGAATTAGTAAAGTTCATTTGAAGGGCAGTGAAAGCATAAAAAAGGATGGTTACTCATTCATGTACTCTGGTGCTGAAGATCATAGCAAAAATCGAGGCTAAACCCTTCAATTACTGTTTCATTCAAGCTTATGTTCCAACAAGTGAATATTCGGAGGATGAAATGGAAGCTTTCTATGATGACTTGAGTGAGGTTATGGGGGAAGTGAAGTCAGATGAAGTTCTCGTATTAATGAGAGGTATGAATGCCAAGATAGGTAAAGGTAAGCACACAGACACAGTTGGAAATTGGGGACTTGGAATGAGAAATGAAAGAGGAGAGAGACTAATAGAATTCTGCGAAGAAAAGGAACTACCAATTGTGAATACTTTCTTCAAGCAGCATCTAAGGAGGTTGTACACATGGAAAAGCCCAGGGGATCTGCATAGAAACCAGATAGACTATATCATGATCAAAACAAGATTAAGAAATGCAGTAAGGTGTTGTACTACTTACTTAGGTGCAGACATTGAATCAGATTGTGTCCCAGTCCTCTGCAAACTACAAGTAAGACTGAAACGAACTACTAAAAGGTCAGACAAACCAAAGCTGTTGGACTACTCAAAGATGCAGGATAAAGATATACAAGAAAAATATAACATCGAAGTAACCAACAGGTTCAACATGCTGGAAAGGGTGATAACAGACGACATGGAAGGTAACGTGGAGGCTCATTAAGACCACTTCAAAAGCGTCATTACCGGGGCAGCAGAGGCGGTTCCTCCAGTTAAAGGGAAAAGAAAACAGAAAGGCTGGATGAATGACTCTATTCTGCGTTAATGGAACAGAGACGATTAAGTAAAGGTACTAGCGAATACAAGGTAGTGAACCAGCAAGTGAGATCTGAGTGTATCAAAGCCAAGAAGAAATGGATCGAGGAAAAATGTGCATACATTAAAGAGGCAAAACAGTGGCATAATGCAAAAGAAATGCATAGAGCTGTCAAAGAATTATCTGATAAATAGACGGTGAAAGCAGGTCTTTGCATAACGAGTAAGGATGTGAAGATGCTCTTTAGCACAGAAGAGGTGTCTGATCGCTGGCAAGAATACATCATGGACCTCCACTCAGATGACGACAGAGAGAAGACAACTCCAAGGTTTCTGACTGTGTCAGTGGACCTGTAATTCTGGAAGCTGAAGTGCAAGTAGCAATCACGAAACTCCGTCCAGGTAAAGCTGCGGGAACTCACACTCCTTTGAATCCAAATATACAACACTGGCTATATCCCGAAGGACCTCAACCAGTCAATATTCATTGCTCTCTCAAAGAAGCCTGGTGCAGTAGACTGTTTAAATTTCAGGAGAATCGGCATTATGAGCCAAGTAACCAAAGTGTTTCTAAAGATTATACAGCAGAGGATCAATTCGGTTTTCGAAAGGGAAAGGGAAAGAGCACAAGGGAGGCTATGTCGTGTGTTAGAAACCTGATTGAGAGAGCTTTAGCAATGTAAAACACTGTCTATCTTTGCTTTGTAGACTACAGAAAGGCATTTGACAAAGTGCAGCACGATGAGCTTATCGAGGATCCACGGAGCATAAATGTTGATGACAAAGATCTTAAGATTATTATCAACTTGTACTGGAAACAAGAGGCTGCTATAAGAGTAGGAAACGATTGCATCACATTCGTCTCGATAGAGAGAGGTGTACGCCAAGGTTGTGTCCTATCTCCAACCTTGTAAAACTTATATGCAGAAAAAATAACTAGAGCAATAGAAGATGAGCAAGAGATAAGCATTGGTGAAAGGAACGTCAACTCAATCAGATATGCAGACGACACAACAGTCATCGCCGACTCGGAGGAGAGACTTCAGGAGTTGATCAATGAAATAGATTAAAGAAGCAGAAACATTGGCCTAGAGATAAACACTGAGAAAACCAAAGTAATGGCAGCCTGTTATAACTACAACTCAATGTCCTGGGTCCTTATCCAAGTCAACAGCTGCAATCAAGTTGGGAAAATTCACAGTACAGGCATTGTTTGACAGTGGCAGCACTGAGAGTTTTATACACCCAGATCTAGTGACGAAGGCTGGGCTGACGAAACAACCAGCTAGAGGAGTTGTTTCTATGGCTTCTACTGCCTTATCTGCTAATGTTACTGGAACTTGTACTGCTAACCTAGAATACCAGAACCAGAAATACACAAACATCCGCCTTTCAGTCCTTCCTGGACTCTGCACTGAACTCATACTTGGCCTGGACTTCCAGTCAAAACATGAAAGCGTTACATTTCAATATGGGGGCAGCCAACCCCCATTGTCTGTTTGTGGCTTCAGCACCCTCAACATGGATCCAGCAGAACCTTTTGCTAATCT